>CM070775.1:138674572-139067072 GCA_036346955.1 Dipus sagitta
TCTCTCTCTCTCTCTCTCTCTCTCTCTCTGTCTCAAATAAATAAATATAAATGTTTAAAAAAAATTCTGGCTCTATGACAGGAAATAAGTTAAAAGTAGACAGTATGTAGTTAATTAGGATCAATATCTCAAAGGAAAGATTCATCAAGGCTAGAGTGGTCACAGAGCTTTCCTAATTTAAAAGAGGACAAGGATTGCTGGTGGGGAATAAACAAATGGACAGACTCATATTTTATTGATTGCACTTGCTTTAAATTGCTTAAGGTAAGCCGGGCGTGGTGGCACATGCCTTTAATCCCAGCACTTTGGAGACAGAGGTAGGAGGATCCCCATGAGTTCAAGGCTACCCTGAGACTACCAAGTGAACTCCAGGTTAGCCTGGGCTACAGCGAGACCCTACCTCAAAAAACCAAAAAAAAAAAAAAATGCTTAAGGTATACTTCACACAAAGCTATATTATATTACAAATTATAATTATAAAAATTGTAATATAACAATAGATTCTCACTTTAAGTGTGTCTTACAGTCCTAGATATTAAGTATATGCGAGTATCTTCCTGATGCTAGTCAACAAAACCTTCCAAAAAATTCTTTCTCTCTGTTTTTCCTCTCTCTCTGGAGATTTAATACACAAGACAGTACTACCCATTAAAAGAAGAGATAGGTTTGACTAGATAGAAATTAAGAATTTGGACTGAGGAAATGGCTCAGCAGTTAAGGCATTTGCCTACAAAGCCTAAGGACCACGGTTCGATTCCCCAGGACCCACATAAGCCATATGCACAAGGGGGCACATGTGTCTGGAGTTCATTTGCAGTGGCTGGAGGCCCTGGTGTGCCAATTCTCTCTTTCTCTCTATATATGCCTCTTCCTCTCTCTCAAATAAATAAAACATTTTTTAAAAAAGAAACTAAGAATTTAGTCAACAGAAGGCATCATTAAGAAAAATTTACAAGGCCAGGAATCGTGGTGCATATCTGTAATCCTAGGTTTTAGGAGGTGGAGGTTGGAGAATTATGAGTTTAAGGTCAGCCTTTTGGCTACATAGTAAATTTAAGGCAAGCCTGGGATACATGAGACCCTATCTTTAAAAAAAAATGCAGAAGAAAATAAAAAGACAACTCTAGCCACAAGCTGGTAAATGACAGGCAGCTGCAATCCATAAAAATCACAAAATACTTGAATCTACTGCACTATAGAACATAATTCCCATGGGTCAATTAAAAAAAAAAAAAACTCTTTAGAAAAGTAAGAAAAGCCAGGCATGGTGGCGCATGCCTTTAATCCCAGCACTCGGGAGGCAGATATAGGAGGATCGCCGTGAGTTCAAGGCCACCCTGAGACTCCATAGTGAATTCCAGGTCAGTCTGGGCTAAAGTGAGACCCTACTGCAAAAAAAAAAACAAAAGAAAACAAATAAAAAAAAAAAAGAAAGAAAGAAAGAAAGAAAGACCCGTGTTTGACAAAGGAAATACAGAAGACCAAAAAATATCTGGGGAAAAAAAGCTTAACCTGATTAGTATAGATGTTACTGAGACCACAATATGACCATTTATATTACCTACATTTGCAAAAACTAAGTCATGGGTGAAGGCCAAGGCTGGTAAAAATTATAGCTACTTTGGAAAGAATTTTGGAATTTTGTCATCAAGTACAACACACCAAGCAACTTTACTACTAGTACAGTATAATGTGTTATAGCCAGTTTCCCCTTGTCAGTGTTTGGCACACTCTCCTGTTACTATTGTCCACCTTATGTTGGCCAGGGGGTGATGTCCACCCTCTGCTCATGCCATCGTTTCCCTCTGCCATCGTGGAGCTTCCCCTCAAGCCTGTAAGCCAAAATAAAACCTCTTTTTCCCAGAAGCTGCTCTTGGTTGGGTGATTTCTACCAGCAGTGAGAACCTGACTGCAACATGACCCAAATGTGGACTGATAGAATAAATACATAAACTGCAGCATACATTTGCATGTAAATTTACAACACAATATTTCACATCAATAAAAACAAACATGAAAGCAACATGAAACAATTTGATAAATATCAGCAAAACAGCACTAAATGTCTGGTGACATCTGTCCTGGATATATGGCAGAGACATAGAAAGCATCTATTCACATAGTGAGGATTACTTTTGGAAGCTTTTCACATGTACTTGGGATATCTGACCTCTCACAGGGGAGGGATCGGTAACAACAAGCAGCTGATAGGATCCTGAACTCACCACTTTAGTGTGGGTGTACGACATAAACACCAGCCTGGGCTTCAGGGGAACCAGATCCCATATGTGTGATATCTGTGGGCTATATACTACAATCAACTACTTTAGTTTTCTCTATAATCATCTTTACTAAGTTGCATTTTAATTTGTGCACAGTAATTCTCAAGTCAGGTGAAAAATCATGACTGCATGGATTATAACAAATCCAAGAATGATATTCAACAAAAATTAAATGACTAAAATAAATGCAGCATGAAAATAATTTTTGAATTAGCTAAACCAAAGCCTTTACCAATCAGTTTATTTATTTATTTGTGTGTTTGTGTTTTGAGGTACGGTCTTGCTATAGCCTAGGCTGACATAGAATTCAGTATGTAGTCTCAGGCTGGGCTCAAACTCACAGTGATCCTCCTTCCTCTGCCTACTGAGTGCTGGGATTAAAGGCACGTGCCACCATACCTAGCTGTGTACTTGATTTCTGAAGCAGGGTTCCACTCTCACCTGAAACTCTGTCTGTATGTAGCCCAGACTGACCTTGAACTCACAGTGATCCTTTCATCTCAGCCTCCTGAGTGCTAGGATTATAGGCCTAAACCACCACACCAGGACCAATCAGCATACATTTAAAAAAATATGAGACCCTTTTATTTATTTAGACTAATATTCCACAAAACATACACACCTTTTATGACAAATATTGCTTAAAATATTTGAAAGATGTGGTACCTTTTCTTAAACATGGATACCGGAATAATTTTACAATTCCATAGTCATCAGCTGTAACTAAAACTTGGCCAACATAATTTCCATCTACTGAATTTATATCATTGATGTCTGAGTACTTAGGCCAAATTCCATTAACTTCAAGGCCTGAAACACATGTCCACGAAGCCCAATGAACACCTTTTATTTCTTCCTTACTCGTCACTTCTTTTCCCCCTAAAAATAAATCAGAGTCTTCATTTAAGAAGTTATTTCATTTGATTTTTTTTTCACTCAAGCTTAAATTGTACTGGTAATGTAGTAATCTCAGATTTTAAATACTTCCCCACCTCAGTTATAGAATAGATAAATAGGTAAATAATGCATAAAGAACTCAAGTACAGGAGAATACATGACTAGGTAGGTATGGATGAAAAAACAAGATCTAAGAATTTTAAAAGCTACATTATGCTCATTTGGAGAGATACAAAGATTTGAGTATGACTGTCCTCTTAGCAAGTTCATCCAAGCAGAAACAGAATTTTATTAAAATCACGATACATACTCCATCACACAATGACAACAGGGTAAGTTACAGGAAAAGGTAAAAGCTGCCTTTACTCAGCTACTGCCAAGTGCTCATTTCTGAAGGCTAAGGCCACCTTCATCTGGAGACTAATCCTGTGCCTCACAGCTCTCACCACTGCCTCCTCCCCCAAGCTTGCCTGCATCTCCTCTGCCCTCATTCTGCATGACTGTCATGAAGAGGATAAGACCAAGGCTCTCATCCAGCAACTGGTGGAAGTGCTGAACCTTTCTGGCTTAGCTTGCTCTCAGAGGCCTTGGCCACTGTGAACATGGGAACCTCATCTGCAATGTAGGAACTGGGCCTGCTTTAGCATTGGTGCAGTACCAGTGATGGCCCTGCTCCTTTCCCACTGAGGCTGCACCGAGAGAAAGCGGAAGCAAAGGAAGAAGAGTCTGAGGAGCTGGCAATGACATGGGCTTTGGTCTTTTTGACTAAACCACTTTTTTTCTGTTTTTTTTTTGTTGTTGTTGTTTTGTTTTGTTTTGTTTTGAGGTAGGATCTCACACTAGCCCAGGTTGACCTGGAACTCACTATGTAGATCCTCCTACCTCTGCCTCCCAAGTGCTGGGATTTAAAGCATGCACCACCATGACCAGCTCAACTGACTAAACATCTTTTGCAATGTGTTCAGTACAAGCTTCTCGGGCGCCAGGCAGATGCACAAAGTGGACTGTGTATCTGGAGTTAATTTGCAGTGGCAAAAAAACCCTGGCACACCTCACTCTCATTCTCTCCTCCCTCCTTTATTTCTCTCTGTTGGCAAACAAAAACAAAACAATTGTTAAAAGGTATGAAAAAGTGGCAAATCAACTATCAAAAAGGAAACCCAGAATATATGACTATAGGTTGTGAAGAACTGCAAAGAGCAAAAAAGAATAATCAGTGAAGACTAGTGTATTTCTGGTTAGTTTAGATGAGTCGGACTCAGTCATCACTACATGTAGATTATTAATGAAAAGTTTTGGGGGAGATGCAATAATTTAATTATGCAACAGTCTTAAGAGGATAATGACTAATTCACAAAGCATCATATCAAATAAAGTTTTTTGTTGTTGTAGTTTTTGAGGTAGGATCTCACTCTAATCTAGGCTGACCTGGAATTCACTATGTAGTCTCAGGGTTGTCTCAAACTCACAGAGTTCCTCCTACCTCTGCCTCCCACATGCTGGGATTAAAGGTGTGCGCCACCATGCCCAGAAAATTTAGTTTTTAAGTACTATAAATATTTGCAACACTTACCTGAGACAGTCACAAAAAAATAAGTGATTACTGGTCACAGATTTGTAGCAATTATGTTTATTTTACATAGATTTAGACACAAAACAACTTTTTGATTCCCCCAGTAAACAGTAGGACTTTGCCATATACACACAATATAGGTTTCGTAAAATGCCTCAGGTCCTATAAACAAAGGAATTTTTTTTTTTTTTTTTTTGGTTTTTTGAAGTAGGGTCTCGCTCTAGCCCAGGCTGACCTAGAATTCACTATGTAGTCTCAGGGTGGCCTCAAACTCAAGATGATCCACCTACCTCTGCCTCCTGTGTGCTGGGATTCAAGGCGTGTACCACCACGCCCAGCAGGAATTTTTAATTTAAAAAACGAAAGCATTTTAAATGGTGGTTTCTAAGAGCTGGGAGAAGTGGTAGGGATGGGGAGATCTTGTCAAAGGGCACAAAGTTTCAGTTATTCAGGATGAATTCGGAATATCTAATGTATACCACACTGCTTGTAATTTATAATGCTATATATTACTGTATGGTGTACCTGAAATATGCTAACAGAGATCTTAAATGTTCTCACGATGTACACAACCAGTCCCGGTGTGGTGATAGCTGCGTTAATTAGTTTGATTGTGGAAATCATTCCACAATGTATAATGAATGTATATAAAACATCACATTATTTATTGTAAATGTATGTAATTTTTACTTGATAATTAAACTTCAATAATCTGTTGGGAAGGACACTCTGAAAAGATTTCAGTTCTTTTTTTTTTTTTCTTTTTTTAATAAACAACTTCCTTCTTGTTATTATTTATTTATTTATTTGAGAGCGACAGACAGAGAGAGAAAGAGGCAGATAGAGAGAGGGAAAGAGAACGTGGGTCCTGGGGAGTCGAGCCTCGAACCAGGGTCCTTAGGCTTCACAGGCAAGCGCTTAACCGCTAAGCCATCTCTCCAGCCCAAGATTTCAGTTCTTTTGACCACAGTACCTAAAGCGTTGGCTTAGACTGTTTGCAATTACTTACAAGCAAATGTAACTTAAAACTTTTAATTCTCATGAAGTTTTAAATAATACAGACACTAAAACTTTACAACCTACAAGTAATTTACTAGAAAACTTACCTGGCATCCTATAAAGCAGCCTTTTCCCATTCCCATCATTTGTCTGTAAATATCTACTATCTGAGGACCAGTCCAGATGAGTGATGAAACTAAGTGATCCAACACATTCACCAACTTTTTTATAACGTTGAGCGACTCCATAGATATCAACTGAACCATCATTGCAGCCAACAGCAAGGCAGGTTCCATCTGGTGAATACTTCAACTCATGAATTGCTTCTTTCCTATCTTTAATGTGTACAACTTCAGTCATATCTCTGTTATAAAGAAAAAAATAAGATGATAAGAACAAATTGTCACAACAGATTTGTTTTAAAATGTGTCCATGAATCTCGTGATAACTTACTCTCCGTTGGAGAATCTGCTTCTTTTTTACAGATAGATGTAGATCCTAAGGAGAGAGCCACCCCATCACACCTCAAAAGGGCCCCGGCTGAAACTAAGAACAATTGGCGAAACAAGCAAGGGTGCTATTTTCTTGGTGAACTGGGTACCAGCACAAGGGTGAAGGAGATCAACACAGAGAAAAATCAACTCCTACCAAATCAGAGATCCAGAGACCCAGAGGCCCCCAACACCTCATCACTGAAGCAGACCAAAAATGAACCCAACATGGCTCAGGGAAATTTTGCAGAAGAGGGGGTGGAAAGAATGTCAGAACCATATGTTGGGTCATGATATGCAGAGACATTTATCCTACCCATAACTGTGGGCTAATTCCAGAATGCATGACCCATATACCTCAACAAGGAGGGGCCAGGGGGAGGGGGTAGGACATGGATGAGCCTAACAATGGTACCAAATTAACTGTATTCACTGAGTACAAAACTAATTAATTAAAAAAATTTAAAAAATGTGTCCATGAAGATGAGGTCTCAAGCACTTATAAAATAAATGTAAGTAAAGCCGGGCGTGGTGGCGCACACCTTTACTGCAGCACTCGGGAGGCAGAAGTAGGAGGATCACCATGAGTTTGAGGCCACCCTAAGACTAGTGAATTCCAGGTCAGCCTGAGCTAGAGTGAGACCCTACCTCAAAACAACAACAACAACAAAAAGTTTTAAATGTAAATAAGAAAAGTGATATTCATCCATGAATTGTTTTGCTGATGGGTGTGATGATATAAGCAAGAAAGAGAACAGCGGGGCTGGAGGTGGGGTGAACAGAGTACCTCCTCAGTATCCATGAGGCTCTGGATTTGAATTCTTGCACTGAAAAAAAAATACTGGAAAAATGTTGAATTCCAGTGTATAAATTATTTTCAAGTATTCTAGGTCTGGGGAGATGGCTTAGTGGTTAACTATACTTGCTTGCAAAGCCTGCCAGTCTGGGTTCAATTTCCCAGTACCCACATAAAGCCAAATACACAAAGTGACACATGCATCTGGAGTTCGCTGCAGTAGAAAGAGGCCCTGGCATACTCATTCACTCTTCCAAATAAATAAATATTAAAAAAATAAAGTACTCTATTGACCTATATAAGATTTCTAAGTTCTGGGAAGGAACCAGGTCCTCAAGCTGCTGCAAATGAACTCCAGACAATGCACCACCTTGTGTATGTGGCTTACATGGGTACTGGGGAATTGAACCTGGGTCCTTAGGTTTCACAGGCAAGCACCTTGACCACTAAGCCATCACTCATGCCCTATTTTTTTCCTGTTTTTGTCCTGTGGTATGTGTAGTGTGTGTGTGTGTGTGTGTGTGTGTGCGTGTGTGTGCGCAAATGTGCACCCCATTCATTTGTGTACAGAGATCAGAGGAGAATGTGGGGTGTCCTCTCATAACTCATCCATTTATTTCTCTTCTTGAGACAGGATGTCCTTTTCCCTCAACTTGGAGCTATTGTCCATTGGTGAGCAACAATAATTCTCTGACCCTCAAACCTCCAGGGCTACAGACGTGTGTGGGCATGCCCAGCTTTGTACATGGGGTCTGGAAAATCAAACTCAGCAGTCTTCTGCCTGAGGCCCTCATGCTTAAGGGCCAAGCACTCAACCCCTGAGCCATCTCCCCAGCCCAATTTTTTATTTTAAAATCTATTTTTATTTATTTGAGAGAGAAAGAGGCAGATAGACAGAGAAAGAATGGGCACACCAGAGCCTCCAGCTGTTGCGAATGAACTCCAAATGTGATCGCTACCTTCGGCATCTGGCTTACATGAGTCCTGGGAAATCGAACCTGGGTCCTATGGCTTTGCAGACAAGTGCCTTAACTGCTAAGTAATCTTTCCAGCCCTCTTTTAAAATTTTTATTATGTGTGTGTTCATGTGAATGCAGGCACATGTGTGTTGTGGGGACTACATAGAGGTCAAAGGGCAACTTTCAGGTTGGTCCTTGCCTATCCAACTAATTTGAGGCAGGGTTTCTGGTTCTGGATTCCCACTTCTTTGTTACGCTGACCTGGAGTTTTTGGTAAACTTTGCTGTCTCTGCCTCCCATCTTGCTGTCAGTGTCAAGAACTAGGACAACAGAAGCCAACCCAGCTTCCAGCTTCCAGCTTTTTACATGGGGCCTGGGGCATCAAACTTGGCTATTTTAGCTTGAGAAGTGAACATTTTATTCACTGAGCCATCTCCCCAGCCCACTAATACAAGTTTTTTAGTTTAATTTCTGACAAGCTCTTTTTATACACATTTAATGTAACGAATAATCTGGAACACATATATTAATAAGAAGGGAGAGAGAAAAGGGTGACAACAATGAATATTGCAATCCTGTCTAACCGAACAGAGAATCTGGTTTCTATTTCTACCTAGTACCATACCTGACTCTAAGGACAGTGAATGAGCCGTCCTTCATTCCAAGGGCAAGATGGATCCCATCCACATTTACAGCAGCACAGCGAATTGGTTCTTCCATGTTACATCTTGCTATCAAGGCATGATCTACCAGGCTCCAAATCCTGTGCAAGTTAATTTTAAAAATACAAAATTTATTAATGGATACTGTAAAAGTGATAATTTCCATGAAAAAAAAATTTTTTGAGGCAAGCCCAACAGAGTGACCTTTTTATGTGAGATACACACACACACACACACACACACACACAGAGAGAGAGAGAGAGAGAGAGAGAGAGAGAGAAGTGGTACACCAGGGCTTCCAGCCACTGCAATCAAACTCCAGATGCACGCGCCACCTTGTGCTTATGTGCAGCCTTCCGTCACATTGTGCCTCTGGCATATGTGGGACCTGGAAAAGTCAAACATGGGTCCTTAGGCTTGGCAGGCAAGCACCTTAACTGCTAAGCCATCTCATCCAGCCTCCATGAAAATATTTTGATTAAAATAATTTCATTTTAAGAAAGATAATTCTAGATATTTTACTGAGCTAATTTGTGGCAAAGAAATGGCAATACTGTTTATGCTTAAAATGAAAGAGGTTAACAGATATTTTCTGTTTTGTTTTCAGGACAATATAATAAAATAGTGATTTTACTGTGTTTACCTTAGGTAGATAATCTCTACCCTGACCAGAGGAGAGATATCTATCTCTTTATACATACTGTGTGTGTATGTGTGTCTGTGTGTGTGTATGTGTCTTTTTAACTGGAACATTTAAAATATTCAAATTCAGAAACTGTTGCATATTACAATAAAAGCTAGTAACAAGATAACTAGAAAAGATCCATTTAATGCCAGGTGGGTATAGTAGCCTGCCTGTAATCTCAGTGGCCGGGAGGCTGGAAAGGGGACCAGAATCCAGAGGAAAGCTGGCTAAGTCACACTAGACAAACTGGCAAGCTCTGGGTTCAAGTGAGAGATCCTGTCTCAATAAATAAGGTGGAAGGCAATCAAGGAAGACACTTGACATTAGTATCTGGCCTCCTCTACCACAACTGCACACATCCATACATGTATGAACATGAACACACACACACACACACACACACACACAGACCCGCTGTTTGAAAAGCAAGGAATATACTTCCAATCTTGGAAAGAAAAAATGCTAAGGAAAAGCAGCTAATATTTTAAAATAATAACGAAACTTCATACCAAAACTTGTTAACTAAAGCAAGAATGGTAGCACATGCTTCTAGTCTTGGCACAGACAGGAGGATCCCTGGCGTTTGCTGGCTAGCTAGTTAGCTGAATTGGCAAGCTTCAGGTTTAGTTTGAAACCTTATCTCAAAAAATAAGGGAGAATGACTGAGGAAGACACCTGACATCAGCCTCTGATCTCCACATATGCACACACATGTGCACCCACAAACATATGTGCATGCATGCCCACATGCACTCACACATACCACACTCAAAAAAGCCAAAAATGGCCATGCATGGTGGTGCATGCTTTTAATCCCAGCACTCGGAGGTAGGAGGTAGGAGGATCATCGTGAGTTCGAGGTCACCCTGAGACTACATAGTGAATTCCAGGTCATCCTGGGCTAGAGTGAGACCCTACCTCGAAAAGAAAAAAAACAAAAGGAAGCCAAAAACTTTACACAGTCATTTACACAGCCACCCTGCAGTTTAATGGCTTGGCAATAGTAATATAACATGGATTCCTTCAAAAGTAAGAATTTTTAAAGATACTCATTATCCTAACTGATTTCATTTTGTCCTTATAACCTGTTTTTTTTCCCCTTCCTTACTAATATCATCTTTTGCTGGGAACACAACCTGCCTCCAAGCCCACCAAAGGTAGCAAAAGAGCCAGACTTACTATGTATGTGTAAAGATTTTGACTCTCCATTCATTTTCACTTTTCCAGTAAATCTCCTAAAACTAGTCAATGCAAGACAGACAGATTTCTAGACTGTCTTCCCAATACCGTCCAAACCAAGAGTAAATTCATTTCTTGCTTCACTATCATTCCTCTTTCTTAGATTCTCAATAAGACAGGTGACCAAATCTGGTCTGTTGGAACCCCAACAATCAAGTCCCTATCCTAGGTCCTCAGTAATAGAACTGGAAAATAACCAGGAAAGTGCTCTCAGGTGGCATCACGAGGGTTCTGTGATCTCAGGACAGCAGTCACCAGCAGTTTGATGGCACTTGACAAAAGAGACAGAGAAGAGTTCCATGCATTTGATGGAACTGATTTGATTTTGGGTGCCCCACTTTCTTCCACTTAGAGTTCACGTCAGTCAGCTGCCCTCACTGCTTTTTGGTGAAGCAGAGAAGCAAGTGTTAGGAACCTGTAGCTTCACTCCCCTGCGCAGAGCATCTCCACCTGCCTGGATTGCCTGCTCACTTGGAACTCTTCTGAGCCTCCTGGGCTTCTGCTGACCCAATGTTGGGCTTGTTGTTTAAGTGACAGGAAAATGTGGAACTCGGTGGTACAGAGTTTGCTGAGAAGTGACTTAAGCTCCATAGAGAAGCCCAAGTATTTGGAGGTGGTTGTTGTAACTTACACAATGTGAAGTGGTAGACCCATTTTGGAGCCTTAGGTAATTTTAACTGACTGATCTAATTACAATATGGCTAACGTATCTTCAAGGGGTCCTCTGATTTAATGTAAATTTCTTGTGCTCTTCTGTCTAAAAATACTTTGGATAGAACACCTGCTGCTGCTCTGGTTTTTTTTTTTTGTTTGTTTGTTTTGTTTTGAAAGGAATTTCTGTACATTTTGACACATGTGTGTAGTATGTGTCATATGATAGGTGTGTGGTGTACACACGTGTATGCAGATGGTGGTGCCCTGTGTACTCATGCAGAGGCCAGAGGAGAATGCTGTGTCCTCCTTGATTGCTCTTCTACATTTCTTCCTTGAGATGCAGTTGTTTACTGCACCCAGAGCTGCTAACTTCAATCAGACTAGCTGGCCAGAGAGCCCCAGTGATTCTCTGGTCTCCACTCCCCACGTGACTGAGATTAGGGGTGTGTGGCCATGCTCAGCTTTTTACATGGTTACTGGGAATCGAAACCCAGCTGTGTCGGGTCCCTCTGAAGCTCATGCTTGTGTGGCAAATGCTCTTTATTTATTGATCCATCTCCCATCCCCTCCTGTACATGTTACTGAACTCATAACATCTTCTGTCCTTTTCCTGCCTAATCCATGCTTGGATTCTGCATGGTTAGATGGCATTTTGTTGTTGCTATGTGTGTTGTTCAATTGTCACATGTGACGTGAAACGTCTTTTAGACTTTAAGACAAGTCTTAAGCTGCAATTACAGGGTTAGCATGCGGCTTTGACTTTCCATTTTATCTCTTTTGCTATCTTTCTGCTTGTAGTAAGATGATTTTGTTATTTAAGGTAACTTAAAGGTCTGTCATTTCAGCCAGTTATAGCTAAAACTGAAATCCCTATGAATTAAAACAACCTATGAGTTAACTTTCAGATTTATGAGTCAAGGCTTGCATAAGTTTTGAAAATCAAACTCTTAAAGTTTAGCCAGATATAGGGACATTAACTTATTTCATTTTGACAAAACTATAATTTTTTTAAAAAATTTTATATATATATAATTTATTTATTTATTTATTTGAGAGACAGAGAAAGAGAGGGAGAGAATGGGCATGCCAGGGCCTCCAGCCATTGAAAATGAAGTCCAGACGCATGCGTCCCCTTCTGCATCTGGCTTATGTGGGTCCTGGAGAATTGAGCCAGGATCCTTTGGCCTCTCTCCAGCCCCAAAACTATAATTTTTTAAAAAAATATTTGAGAGAGAGAATGGGCATGCCAGGACCTCTAGCCACTGCACACAAACTCCAGATGCATGTTCCACTTTATGCATCTGGCTTATGTGGGAACTCATTTGTGTATACTCATTTTTGTATATGTGCACATGTGTGAGTGTGTATGTAGATACCAGATGTTCACATGACTTTTTTAGACAGGGTCTCACACAGAAGCTAGAGTTTAGTAATTATAATTACTCTTATCCAGTAAAAGTCCTAAGGTTCTTCCAGACTCCACCTCCCCAGGACTGGGACTACTGATACCACCATGCCCAGCATTTTACATGGGTTCTGGGGACCTGAACTCAGGGGTCTCCAAGCTTGTATCACAAACGTTTTTCCCACTGAGCCACCCCTCTAGCTCTTAAGCTCTTTTTAAACTAGAAAACTATAAAGGGCTATTTTATTTAAAAAGAGTAAATCTAGGGCTAGTGGGATGACTCAGCAGTTAAGGCATTATCCTGTAAAGCCAAAGGACCCAGGTACAATTCCCCAGGACCCACGTAAGCCAGATGCACAAGGTGACACATGCATCTGGAGTTCATTTGCAGTGGCTAGAGGCCCTGTTGCACTCATTCACTCTCTCTCACTCTGCCTCTCTGTCTGTCTCTAATAAGTGAGTAAAAATAAATAAGATTTTAAAAAATAAAAAAAGAAAAGAGTAAATCTAGCTGGGCATGGTGGTGCACACCTTTAATCCCAGCAGAGGTAGGAGGATTGCAATGAGTTTGAGGCCACCCTGAGAATACAGAATGAATTCCAAGTAAGCCTGGGCTAGGGTGAGACCCTACCTCGAAAGAAAAATTTCAAAAAATACAAGGATTTGTCAAAATGAAACAACAGAAGGAAAGAAGCAGACAGAAACTAGTAAATAGAAAAAAGATATAAAAGTTATAAACATAAGGTTTAAGGGAAAAGCAATGTTTTGGAAGAAAGTGACTTTTATATGATAAAAGATTTTTTTTTTATTTTTAATTTTGTTTTTTCAAGGTAGGGTCTGACTCTAGCTCAGGCTGACCTGGAATTCACTATGTAGTCTCAGGGTGGCCTCAAACTCATGGTGATCCTCCTACCTCTGCCTCCTGAGTGCTGGGATTAAAGGCATGCGCCACCAGGCAGAGTTTGATAAAAGATTTTTGTCCTAAAGTATAGTGACTGGATTATTCAAAAATGCAAAGACAGGAGTAGAACTAAAGATAAAAGCATGTTCCAGAGGGCCTGACAAAACTAAATAACAGAGCAAAATACACTTAAGGTATGATGAAAAACATGCTTTTAATTGGTAAGTATTAGCTCTCACATTCTAAGTTTGAGATTTTGGAGTGCCTATTGTTCTGCAGTATGTATTTAAGAAATCCTACATAAATATAAAACAAAAAGGATAAAGACATATTCAGCTTAGTTACAAAAATGTAATTCTCAACACTCCAATTGATTCAAGTCAGAAGGATGAAATACTAGCAGGACAGACAGAATTAAAGCTTGGAGAGAGGGCTGGAGATATGGCTTAGTGCTTAAGGCACTTGCCTGTGAAGCCTAAGGCCCATGTTCAATTCCACAGATCCCATGTAAGCCTAATGCACAAGGTGACGCATGCATAAGGTCGCACATGTGCACAAGGTGGCACACATGTCTGGAGTTCAATTACAGTGGCTGGAGGCCCTGAGGCACCAATTCTCTCTCCCTCTCCCTCTCTCTCTGTCTCTCTCATAAAAAATGCCAATCTTGGGCTGGAGAGATGGCTTAGCGGTTAAGCGCTTGCCTGTGACGCCTAAGGACTCCGGTTCGAGGCTCAATTCCCCAGGACCCACGTTAGCCAGATGCACAAGGGGGGCGCAAGTGTCTGGAGTTCGTTTGCAGTGGCTGGAGGCCCTGGCGCGCCCATTCTCTCTCTCTCTCTCTCTCTCTGTCTCTCTCTCTCTCTCTGTCTGTCACTTTCAATAAATAAATTAAAAAATTAAAAAAAAAATGCCAATCTGTTGGGCTTGCCTCAAAAAAAATAACAGTAAAATGGAGAGATAACTGTAAACATACTGTACTACTTGTATTATAATGTGTTAGCAGAACCAACACCCTGTAAATATAAGACTGTGAGCTTTCTGTCCAGAGGGTAACTCACCTTGGTTTACATGGGAAGGACTTTAATAAGGTTTTTTTAAAAAAAATTTTATTCTTTTGTTTATTTTTATTTATTTATTTGAGAGTGGCAGAGAGAGAGAGAGAGAATGGGTGTGTCAGTGCCTCTAGCCACTGCAAATGAACTCCAGATGCATGCGCCACCTTGTGCATCTGGTTTAAGTGGGTCCTGGGGAATCGAACCTTACAGAATCGAAGTGGGGTCCTTAGGCTTACAAGCAAGCACTTAACTGCTAAGCCGTCTCTCCAACCCTTTAATGATTTTTTTTTTTTTTTTTGAGATAGGGTCTCACTTGAGCCTAGGCTGACTTGGCACTTAATCTGCAGTCCCAGGTTGGCCTTGAACTCACAGTGATCCTCCCACCTCTGCCTCCTGAGTGCTGGGATTAAAGGCATGCATGTGCCACCATGCCTGGCTTCTTTAATAAGCTTTAAATGCAACCTTATGACAAAACTAAACTTATTTTACATTCACCATCCCGCTCAGCCCCAGGGAGAGACCGGCGGGACCAGCTCTCCCACAACCCTACCTGCCTGGAGAACCCGACATTTATTGTCTCTGTAAGGCATTTGCCTTCAAAATAATTTAAAATACACATGTCCTTTGAACACTAACTTTATATTATAGATGTTCATATTTACACATGTATTAAATGACATTGTATAGAAATATTTAGTAAAAATTCTGCATTTATTAAGTACACAAAACTAGAAAAACAAAACTTCAATCAATACTGGATTAGGAGCTGAGGAGAAGCCTTAGTGATTAAAGGACTTGCTTACAAAGCCTGACAGCCCGGGTTTGATTCCCCAGGACCCACGTAAAGCCAGATGCACAAAGTGGTGCATGTGTCTGGAGTTCGTTTGCAGCAGCAAGATGCCCTGGGGCACTCATGTGCTCTCGCTCTCTTTCTCATAAATAAAATTTAAAATTTATTTAGAAAATAATGGATTAGTTGAATAAATTATAGTGTACTCATGCAGTAGAATACCATATAGCTGTTCAAAAGGTAGAGATAGCTCTGCGTGTTCTAATATGGAACCAACCACATAGTTATGTGTGTACATGAATTGCTTTGGTGTTTGAGGCAGGGTCTCATGTAGCCTAGACTGGTTTTGAACTCCCTATGTTGCCACAGACAGCCTTGAACTCCTGATCTTTTGCCTCCAACTTGCAAGAGCTGGGATTGCAGGCATGGGCTACCTACCATGCATGCCCAGTTTACAGACAGCGTGGGGATAGAAGCTAAGGCTGCTTGCATGCTAGACAAGAACTCTACCAACTGACCTACATTACATCCCTAACCCCTATGATATAAACAAAATCCTTGATAGTTGTTAATCTATATTTAATATACTCATTAATTATATTCATCAAATAAACCATAAGCTATAAATTTTAAATCTAAGCATTTAAAGTTTTCTTTAAATTTATCTAAAAACCAAAGTTGGCCTGCAGAGATGGCTTAGCAGTTAAGGTGCTTGCCTACAAAGCCAAAGGACCAAGTTTGACTCCTCAGGACCCATGTAAGCCAGATGCACAAGGTGGCACATGCATCTAGAGTTCATTTGCAGTGTTTAGAGGCCCTGGCATGCTCATACTCCCTCTATCTATCTACCTCTTTCTCTCTCTCTCAAATAAATTAAAAAATTAAAACCAAAGTTCAGGCTGGGCATGGTGGTGCATGCCTTTAATCCCAGCACTTGGGAGGCAGAGGTAGGACAATCGCCATGAGTTTGAGGCCACCCTGAGACTAAATAGTGAATTACAGGTCAGCTGAACTGGAATGAAGCCCTACCTCAAAAAAAAAAAAAAAAAAAAAAAAAAAAAGTCCAACATATGCAATTGTTTTCTCAGTTACTTACCTGACTGAGCGATCATCACTCCCAGTCACAGCCAAAGGTTTAGTAGGATGGACAGCAAGTGCCCAGAGCTCCCCTTCACAATGCCCTTGCATAACTAGGAAAGGTTTATTTCTTTCATGCACCACAATTTCAAAAATTTCACTGTCCTGTGTTCCTACTAAAATGTGGTCACCTCGCCAACAAACGCTCCTCACAGATAAACCTAGGAGAAACAAATTCACATCAACATAACACTTAATGTCAATAATAGAATGCCAATCTTCCTCACTGGAAATAAATTTTGTGCCTTTTATGCCTTGTTTGTAAAATAGAATATGCAAGTCCTTGCTATATACTCCCACTTCCTTCAATTGTCTTCCATATGGAATGATGTTGTGCCATGTATACCTAACTTCTATACAATTTTTCAGGAAATTCCTCTTCTGCCTTACTAAATAACTTCAGAGTCTGACTACTTTTTCAGCCCAGGTATAACAGCACTTACACTGTGCAGCAATCAGTAAGCAAGTACTCATTAACTGCCTTCACAAAATTACAGTGTTTTTCTTTTGTAAACTGACTTCTCACTTAGATAAATTAAGAATAATTGTACTTTGACTTTATCTGTGGAGTCCACAGTTTCTTTTGGACTCTTAGGAAAACTGTCAGTTTCATTATCTATATATATAGCATAGCCAACATAAAGATACTACATACCTCATAGTATTCTAAATCAAACAAAAAGAATCACATTCTATTGCAAACTTCAATAAATAATAAAAACTAATGAAAATAGAGAAACAGTTAACATTCAAGGCTTATGTGCTCAATATTCTTCTAAGTATTTCATATGTATTCTCATTTAATACTACTAGCCTTAACCTCCAGATGAGGCTAAATATCAGCCCAAAGTTACCCAGCTCCCACGTAACTGGAATGTGACTTAAATACAGATATGTGTTATCTTAATGTGAGCCTTAGAAATTAATGTCACATTAGAGATTAATATGTTAGTGTAAAATGTGTTTCATAGTGAAATGTTCTATTTTACTGTGTCATATAGATTAGTATACTAGTTTAATATGTTAAGTTTCATAGTAAATTGTTCATTTTACTATGTCAATTTTTAAAAACACCAAAGGGGGGAAATCCCTGAATTGCTGAAAAATAAATTTCAATGAAGAAAATACTCATTTAAATTATCCTTAATAAAAGTTTCCCAACTCCCTACATATTTATTTATAACAACTTATTGAGTCAGTAGTCACATTTGGTATTCTAACAGTAAAATATTTTCAAAATGCAAGGTTGACAAAGTGTGGGTCACATTTCTCAGTAGTCCTCATTACAAGAGGCATGAAACATACAGAACAGTCTTTGTCATGTCAATGACTCAAACTCCGTAAGCACAAGCAAACATGTATGTTTACTGTAAGAAACAACCCTTGGTTCATTCAGTTTCCCCAGTAATGACATATATATTTTATTATTACCTTTGTATCCCTGCTCTGTTTCCCTGAGGTCAATCACAGTAATTGGTTTAAAAGTTAAATCCCAAAGACGAATACAGCCATCTCTGCCTCCAGTAGCAAAGCCTTCTTCACAAACATTCATACTGAAAATCCCTGCCTAGACAAAGAAATGCAGTAATTTAATAATGAAAATTTCTCAAGTACATCTACTAGGTGAAGGTAGAAACCCACTTGGCAGTATTTTGTTATGACACAGGAACATAAATAAATCAGAATACACAAAAGAAAACACAGAAACACATCCTTATAAACCCAGTATGTGATTAAAGTGAATTTTAATGATATGGATATAACACAAAAGAAAATAGTTATGTTATATATAAAAACAAATTATAGAGGACAAAACTCTAATGTTACTTAAAAAATCAGAACATTTGCCAGGCGTGGTGGCATACGCCTTTAATCCCAGCACTGGGGAGGCTAAGGTAGGAGGATCACTTTGAGTTTGAGGCCAGCCTGAGACTACACAGTGAATTTCAGGTTAGCCTGAGCTAGAGCAAGACCCTACTGCAAAAAGCCAAAAAAAAAAATCAGAACATTTATGTGACTGAATTATGACTTTTTTTGTGCACGGTAGGTCACCCACAAACCATAGAGGAAAAAATGTTTAAATTTTTTTCTTTTTAAAATATTTTTGGTGGTAATAGGTATCTATGGCCTCATGCACATTAGGCAAGCATTCTATCACTGAGCTACACCAGCAGCCCTTAAATTTTTTATTAGAAAATTGTAGTATACATTGAAAAGGTAAATATTCCTGATATTCACATGAATTAAGAAAAACAATTCAACAACACAAGCAAGAGTGCAGAACAAGAAAAGCTAATCCATAAAGAAAGGAGGGGGCTGGAGAGATGGCTCAGTGATTCAAGGCACTTGCTTGCAAAGCCTGATAGCCTGGGTTCAATTCCCCAATTTCCACATACAGCCAGATGCACAAAATGACAAATATATCTAGAATGCATTCTGGTGCACCCATTTCTCTCTCTCACTCGCTGTCTCTCTCCTGGCAAATAAATAAATAATAAGATAAAATATTTAAATATACTTACAGCATGGGCTCCTTGTATTGTTCGTATAAGATTGATTCCTTTCCAAACATATACATCCCCATTGAGTGCACCAGAATACGTTAATTCATCTCGAGCACAGGCTAGACACAATATTGTCTGAAGGTCACCTGTTTTACCAAAGACTCCTCGTTTGGGGGTCAGAGCATTTCCACACAAACTCCAGAACTAAAAGGCACACAGTATATGCAGATTACCAAAGAACACATAGAAAAGAAAGTAAAATATTTTCTACACGTCAGTGCACTAGAGAGAATGTGGATGGGATGGATGTAGCGTGAGAGTGTTGGAACACAGAGTCCTATTCACTAGAACACTTCTGTAAGACAGTGGAAAAACTCCCTATTTGCCATTTGCACCGGAGATTTACAAGTAACTACAGACACAGGATGCATATCAACACTGATACTTCATAGGCTTCAAAACCAGAGCTTGCAATAAGCAAAGGAAAGGGTCACTATCGAGGCTGAAGGCAAACCACAGGACAAATGTAGAAAAAGGAAAGATAACCCTGTGCTGGGCACTGTGCAAGGCATCTGCGCATAAGCTGTTCGGAAAATTAGCAACTCTTCGAGGATGATAAAAAAAACCGCTATGGTTTCAATGGGAGAAAAGCTCAACATGGCTGAACGTCTCCTCAGTGGAGGCACTACCTCTCCATGCTGTTCCACCATGCCATTCCCCATCTGAAAACGAGAACTCTTACTGAGTTTAGCTTCCTACTCTTACATTTTACTTTGCAGGTGCAATGGAGGAACTAACTGGAACACAGTAAATCAGTACCTCAGTACCTCACTGGACTATACATCTCCTAGTACAGAGTGGTTCATTAATTCCATACCCACACCTACATCCCTTACAATGTCTCAAAATTACTACACAATACGTATTTGCTAGACTAAACATAAGAACGTTGAAAAACTGACATTTTAAAATAAGTCCTATCAGAATTCCATAGCTACACTAATTTATGAACAGTGTGATATATTTATAGTAGCAGAAACTACAAATGACTTTTACAAGAAGACCCTGCTAGTACCTTGATATGTTTCACGCCACAGCTCACAAGTTTATTTGGCTGGTACAGATCCCAAGATATATCAAATATCTGTGAACAAATCAGATTGACAATCAAAACCTTTCCAGTATCATCGAAAAGTCCTGTTCAGATAATCAAGTGGCCTAAAACATGACTCCATCAGAAACTATAGCCATCTCAGTAAGTAATCACCAAAATTCCACATTTCAAAATATTATCAGAAAAATTATGAAAATAAAGAATAAAAGCAATTTCTTAATTTTGATGAGGTTTATGAAGTAGATAGTAGATTTAAATTTAACATTTTTATTTATTTTTTTAAAGAACATGGTCCACAAACAACATGAGTGGTTCAACAGAACTAGAGCACAAGACAGGTATCAGCCAAGTTTTCAGAGGTCAACTTCTAAATGGAACATAATTTAACACTTATATTCATGGAAAAAAGAACATTTTAATAGTTTTATACCACATAAAATTACTCTTCATAAAAGATCCAA
Organism: Dipus sagitta; assembly: GCA_036346955.1. Classification (NCBI taxonomy): domain Eukaryota; kingdom Metazoa; phylum Chordata; class Mammalia; order Rodentia; family Dipodidae; genus Dipus; species Dipus sagitta. The sequence continues at coordinate 138,695,177 of CM070775.1, forward strand.
ACATTTATTTCATAGCAATTTTCATTTCTTTTTTACTTTTCTCACTATTTATGGGTCAAATAAAATTAACTTATACATACTTAAATTTAGGAGACCCCAGGCTTTATTCATATCTAATGTTTCATAAATTCTAAATATATACAAACCCTTTTGTTACAAAACTAAGATGAAATAAAATATGTATTAGAAACACATACTTGGGAAAAAATGAAATAAAAACTCACCTGAAAAGTATTTCACTTATCCTGCTACCTGGATGTCTTGTCTTCACTATGATTCTTTGATTTCTGTATAATCTAAGAAGTTTATTACCTCTAAAAATTTACAAAGTGATGTTCTTCAATGATAATGAAGAATATATCTTATAAGATAATGCTCCACAACTCATCACAACAAATATTATATGAAAAACATACCAATACAATTTTAAAACACTAACCACAAAACCTTTTTAAAATGCCTCTGATAATGTTTTATGTAACAGTCTACTGAATCCAAAGTACTAGTATATGAAATACTTTGATCCAAGTCAGATCACACTAATATATATATATATACATATATATATATATATATATAATTTTAATATTTAAGCTGTGTGAGTGACCATGTAAAAGCTCCCTTAGACAATCTTTTTTTTTTTTTTTTTTTGGTTTTTTGAAGTAAGGTCTCACTCTAGCCCAGGCTGATCTGGAATTCATTATGTAGTTTCAGGATGGCCCCACAAACACAGCAATCCACTTACCCCTGCCTCCCATGTGCTGGGATTAAAGGCATGTGCCACCACACCCAGCTTTAATTTTTATTTGCTTATTTGAGAGAGACAGAAACAGAATGGGCACAGTGCCCGCCAGGACCTTTAGCCACTGCAAACGATGGGTACTAGGGAATCAGACTTGAGTCCTTAGGCTTCGCAGGTAAACACTTTAACTGCTAAACCATCTCTCCAGCTCATTATATATAGCATTTATGTATTCTTACAAAAGAGTCATCAACATGCCTCTCTGCTGGTTCAGGTTAGGATTTTATCACACACATATACAAATGAGACTTTTTAAGACTTTATACAGTTTTTATCTAGTTTTATAAAAGCACAACATTGAAGCTGACTATAAAATACTCCTTATATCAATCTTATGTAAATTAGAATAAGGAATATGTATGTATGTATGTGTGTGTGTGTATATATATATATATATATATATATATATATAATTTTTTTTTTTTTTTGGTTTTTCAAGGTAGGGTCTCACTCTGGTCTAGGCTGACCTGGAATTAACTATGTAGTCTCAGGGTGGCCTCGCACTCACAATGATCCTACTACCTCTGCCTCCCAAGTACTGGGATTAAAGGCGTGCGCCACCACGCCTGGCTAGGAATATATATTTTAACAAGTTTCCAAAGTAAAAAGTGTCAGGTCAATAAAAACTTTATAGTAATACATTATGCTATTCCATTTATATTTTATAGTACCTGGGGTCAAACATGCCCTTATGCATGCTTCCACAGAGTAATATATTCCTACCCCATAGTAATACATACTTTTGTTTGTTTGTTTTAGTAGAGTCTCACTCTAGCCCAGGCTGACTTGGAATTTACCCCACCTGACCTGTTGCCTAGGATTTTCCTGCCAGTACTCATTAGACATCCCAAAGGAGTATACTTACTCTGTCAGTGTGACCAGGAGCCATGGACAGCATTTTCCCCCTTTTCCAGTCCCAAACACAAACTGCATTCTTTGAATCAAGTCCAACAGACACCAAGCGCTGGATTATGGCCAAGAAGTCCAGGAGGGAATAAAAAGACAAGCAAACCAAATAACTACCAAATTATAAATGGAATAAGAAACACTGAAATGTATACAACCATATGTTAGAGTCCTCATGGAGAAAAGGCAGATGTATTTCAACTTATGAATACTTGTGTGTGCTTGTGTGTGAAAATGCAGACATGTTTCCATACTGAGAAGGGAGACTTTCATTTTTCTAAGAGTATTGACAAAGTAGCATAACCATAACTCCTGCCAGAAAGGAAAAGTGCTAGAAAAATATAAAAACATTGAAGGAGTCACAGGAAAAATGGGACATTTTATACATTTTTTTTCTGTTTTTGTTTTTCGAAGTAGGGTCTCGCTCTATCCCAGGCTTATCTGGAATTCACTATGGAGTCTCAGGGTGGTCTCGAACTCACGGCGATCCTCCTACCTCTGCCTCCCATGTGCTGGGATTAAAGGCATGCAACCACCACGCCCGGCGTTTTATACATTTTTATGAAGGTTAATTACTATTGTATAATGATATTGAACCTGAAAGCATTTTCCCCTACATAAAAGATTTCTGTTAAGTCTTTATAGATCCCTTATAACAAAGTCATAAATCTATGTCACTCGAAGAAGCTATGATTTAAAATATGCAATATTTATGTGATAGTATACTCTATAACCTGTTTCTATAAAATCTGGACCTATGCAACTAATTTTATAAATTAAAAGCAGATAAGTAATTTCCTCTATAAGTTAAAATAATTTTAAAATCTAATTTTAGCAAAAAATTTAACAATTACAAATTAGCCATACCTCTTTTAAATATGTTTTAGGTATAAAATCTTCTTTCAGAACTACTAAAAAGCTCTTGCCTTGTCAGAAAATAATTTGGAAACTGATTAGTCAATGGAGTATAACTGCATCTTTTCTTTTGATCATTGATTTTGTATAGAAATAACCCATAGGAACTGCCCCTCCCTCTCTCCCTTTCCCTTTCTCCCCCCTCTTTCTTTTCTCTCCTCTTCTTTCTTTCTTCTTTTCTTTCCTTTTTCCTTCCTCCTTCCCTCCCTCCCTCCTTCTCTCTCTCTTTCTTTCTTTCTTTCTGAAGCAGGGTCTCATTCTAGCCCAGACTGACCTGGAACTCACTTTGTAGTTCGAGGCTAGCCTCAAACTCATGGTAATCCTACTTTGGCCTCCAAAAAGGCATGAGCTACTATAACCAGCTTCCATTTTTCAATAAAAATATAATTATAAAAAATCCTTGCCAGGAGTAGTGGTGCATGCCTTTAATCCCAGCACTCAGGCAGCAAAGGTAGGAAGATCACCATGAGTTCGAGGCTACCCTAAGACTACATAGTGAATTCCAGGTTAGCCTGAGCTAGAGTGGGACCCTACCTTGAAAAAAAAATCCTTAAAGTAACCGAAAATTCAAACACATACAGTTCTACTTAGAGAATCTTAATTTTCCTAAAACATCTTTCATATGTTCTATTTAACTATCCTACTTGGAGAAGAGTTATAAGTGAAATTTTCCATAACAACCAGGTAATATTACAATGAATTAGAATCTACTTGGCTTTTAGGATAATAATGCAATTATAAGGATAAAAAGAATACTCTTTATATTTATTTACTTAATTGTTTTTTTGAGGTAGGGTCTCGCTCTAGCCCAGGCTGACCTGGAATCTCAAGGTAGCCTTGAACTCATGATGATCCTCCTACCTCTGCCTACTAAGTACTGGGACTAAAGGTGCACCACCAAGCCTGGCTTTATTTTTGTTATTAAAGTCAACTACGCATCTTATTTATACATCACCACCTTTGGATAAACAAATACTTTTCAACTGTTTGTCAATTTCATATTTAAAGATATATAGTAATTTCTTATAGTACACATTTTAAATCACAATGTAGAAAAAGATTTGTACATACCTGTCCATCTAAGTCGAATGCTAAGCAAGCTATACCATGTGTATGAACATCCTTTAGAACTGATATGGTCTGCACAGTGTACGAATCCCAAACACAGATATAAGGCTCTTTCCCAACTTGTCCTGTTGCAACTAATACTCTTTCAGGATGTAGTGCAAGACTACAAAACAAAGAATAAATAATTAGATTAGACTTCAAAATTGTTTATCAGATTTTTATAGTATTTAGTACATAATCATAATGTATACCAACTGAATGTTAAGACATTATTCATCTCAAACAATTTGGATTTAAAATAATTTTTACCAAAAAATCATGTTGAGAATTAATACTCAACTGAAGAAATAGCTCAGCTGATAAAGTGTTTATCATATAGATTGAGAACCTGAGTTCAGACCCCTAACACCTATATAAATGCTGGGTAGGAGTGATGGCCCATCTATAATCCCAGCTCTGAGGAGGCAGAGAAAGGTGATCCTAGGTCAAGCCACCCAGCTAGAATAGAAGAATTGGAAAGCTCTGGGTTCAATAGAGAGATCCTGTCTCACTCTAGACCAGACTAATCTAGAACTCATTCTATAGACCAGGCTGGCCTCAAACTCATAGGCTCAAACCCCAGCCGCTCGAGTGTTAGAATTACAGGCATGTGCTACCACACTGGGCTAAGAGAGACCCTGTCTAAATAAGGTGGGAGTGACTATAGAAGAGACCCAACATCAACCTCTGGCCTCCACACACATGCATAAACATGTACCTGCACACATGCAAGCACACACACACAAGAATACTTAATATTTCATGAACAGTTCATAATAAATTAATTACATTCCTGATACTCTCCTTATGATAAGTGTGTTAACTTCTTAAGAAAAAATTCTCACTAAAGATCAATAGAACTATAGCAACAAATTTGTTGCAATCTATCATATGGCATTTTTTTAAATTTGGTATTCTTAGTGGTTTTTGTTTTTTGAGGCAGGGTCTCACTCTAGCCCAGGCTAACCTGGAATTCACTATGTAGTCTCAGGGTGGCCTCGAAATCATAGTGATCCTCCTACTTCAGCCTCCTGAGTGCTGGCATTAAAGGTCTGTGCCACCATGCCTGGCAAGGATAGAGGGAATGGGCACTCCAGGGCCTCTGGCCACTGCAAATGAACTCCAGATATATGTGCCACTTTGTGGGCACTACAGAATCAAACTCAGGTCGTTAGGATTTACAGGCAAATGCCTTAACTTACGAGCCACCTCTCCAGCCTGGTATTCATGTTTTAAGCCATTTCTTGTATTTCACCATGCTTTGTATTGTGTATTAGACTAAATCTTAACATCTCCAGTTGCATTTAGTAGCACTCTTATTGTTAGCACTAGTACAGAAATTACAAATATCATACGAAGTACAAATGTCACACATAATTTTCAGAACATGATCTATAGGTCTTTTAAAATAAGATAAAGATCTAATAGTTATTCATTAGCAAAAGGAAGAGAACTAAAATACTTGATAAATTTTCTGTAAGTATGTTTAATAGATCAGATTCATCTTTAAGGTGGAAAATAATCACTCTAGTCATCAGGGAGGAGGAAGTGAAAAGAGGGTGTGATCATTAATCTCGATTTTCAACTTGATTAGATCTACAATCATCTAGGAGACACACCTCTGGACATGTCTGTGAAAGAGTTTCTAGATTACATTTATTGAGGTGGGAGGCCCACCCCTAACTATGAGCAAGCAGCACCACTCCATGTATTGGGGTCCTGGACCAGATAAAAAGGAGAATGTACTGAGCGCTAGCATTCACTGCTCTCTGCCTTCAGACTATGGACAAAATGTGGCTAGTTTCCTAATGCTCCTGTTACTATATTTTCTCTGTCATGATAGACTTTATCCTCAAACCGCGAGCCAAAATAAACCCTTACTTCCTTAATTTGCTTTTGTTGGTTGTTGCAGAAGAGAAAATTGACCAATGTAAAAAGGTATCAAAACCAAACAAGTGACTTGGATATAGGACGCAAAGGAAATGGGGTCTAAGAAGACTCTTAGCTTGAGCATAGGATTGGCTTGGAGTAATATCCATCAAGTCAGTGGACTCTCCAATATCAAGCTCCCACCAATCTTGGGCTGCAAGAGGGCCTACACCTATCAAATTCTCCCTAAAGTAACAACGGTGCTGACTTCACTCTCTGTTGGAGAATCTGCTTCTCTTTCTCAGATGGACACAGAACCTGAGGACAGAATCAGCCTTCACCAGGAATCGCACTTCACCAGGGCCCCAGCTGAAATCATAGAGCAATTGAGGAAATGAGCAAAAGTGTTGATTTCTTGGTGAACCTGATATCAGCACTAGGATGAAGGAGACAGACACAGAGGACATTCAACTCCTACCAAACCGAGATCTAGAGACACAGAGGCTCCCAAGAGCCCATCACCAAAGTAGACCTAAAATAAACCTAACATGGCTCGGAAATTCGTGGAAGAGGGGGCGGAAAGATTGTTAGAGCCACAAGTTGGAACATTACACATAGAGACATAGCCTCTTTCCCATAACTGATGGCTACATCCACAATGCACGACCCACGATCCCTATGGGGATAACTGGCATCCCCAATGAGGAGGGTCCCTTCAGAGGAGGGGATAGGGATGAGGGTGCAGTGCTGTTTACACACTGAGTATTCCCATAACTATATATTAATTAAAAAATTTAAAATATGTGAAAATGTGCTGGGTGTGGTGGCACATGCCTTTTATCCCAGCACTTGGGAGGCAGAGGTAAGAGGACCACAATGAGTTTGGGGCCAGTCTGAGACTACATACTGAATTCCAGGTCAGCCTTGGCTATAGCAAGACCCTACCTTGAAAAACAAACAAACAAAAAAACATGAAAATGTGCCCAGACAGGCAAATATTTAAAGAACATATATTTGACATACATACAGAATACATAAAGAATTTGCAGGTTGATAATAACTCAGAATTTATTTTTACTAGGACAAAGGATTGAAATAGATATTTCCACAAAGAAAACTTTATGAAGGACACCTGGAAAGACACTCTAGCTTAGCACTCAGAACTTAGAAGGGACAGCCTCACAGTAATATAACTCTCCTGCAGTCAGAAAGACAGAAAATACAAGTGCTGGCAAAGATATAGAAAAACTGGAAACCTCAAACATTCCTTGTGGAATTAAAAAACGATGAAGCCACTTTGGACAGCAGTTTAGCAGTTGCCATGTAACGCAATTCTATTCCAAGATATAATAAACATATATCCACATAAACCATGTACACAAATATTCATAATGGCAAAAATGTGACAATTCAAATGCTCATCAACTAAAAGGATAAAAAAGGAATAAAGTACTGATAACATGCTATAATACAGTTGAACTCTGAAGCATTCATTACACTACATGAAAGAAAAGATATTTAGGGACCACATATTATACGGATCCAAACATGTGACATGTCTAAAGTAAGCAAACACAGAAAAGGCTAGTAGTTGCTAGGGGCTGGAGGTGTATGAAAACACCAAGGAACTGCTAACGGCACAGGATTGTCTTAGGCATGATGAAGCCGCTCTGAAATTAGTAGTGACGGTTGCCAAGTTTCATGACAGCACTACAAATCAATGAGTTGTGTACTTGAAGCATGAATTTTACGCTAGGTTAATTACTTCTCAATTGGAGTTTGGTGTTTACTCAAATATATGAAAACACAAACATGCAGCTTAAGACTGATACTTCAGCCAGGCACACAGTGGTACAGACTTACAATCCCAGCACTTGGGAAGTAGAGGCAGAAAAATCAGGAGGTCAAGGCCAGCCTGAACTGCATGAGACTATCTCAAAATGAACAAACAAAAAGATTCATCATGTTTCAAAAGAAAATTAAGCATTAAAAGTGAAGTTAAGAATTGGAGAAATGGCTCAATGGGTAAAAGTGCTTCCTGCCACAGACATATCTGCAACCCTAGCCCTATGGAGAGCAGAGACTGAGAATCACTGAGGCTCACAAAAACAGCAAACTGTGGAATCAGTGAAAAGACTCCATCTCAAGCAAACAAGTGGATGACCAATGGAGGGGGACAGCCAACATTCTCCTCTAGTTTCTACCACAGCACATGCTGTGCTACATCTGCACATACATATCACACCTTCACACAGTGGGAAAATCACAAAAGGAAAAAGAGAAGCTGGTCTGGGTGTACAACTTAGTAGTAAACTGCTTGCTACCATGTGTAGACAGGATATGGGCTAAATTCTCAGAACCAATTTTCTTCTTAAATCACTAGTATCTTTCTCCCTTCTCTCTCTTTCTCCCTCCCTCCCTCTCGCTCGCTCTCTCTCTCTCTCTCTCTCTCTCTCACACACACACACACAGAGGATATACGCAGAGAAAATAATCTTTTTAAAAAAATCTATTTTATTTATTTATTTATATGAGAGAAAGAGGGAGAGACAGAGAGAGAAAATGGGCATGCCAGGGCCTCCAGTCACTGCAAACGAACTCCACATGCATGCACCACCTTGTTCATCTGGCTGACGTGGGTCTTGGAGAGTCGAACTGGGATCCTTTGGCTTTGTAGGCAAATGCCTTAACCGCTAAGCCATCTCTCCAGCCCGAGAACAATCTTTGATGTCAGACAGACCTAGGTTCAAATCACTGATTCTACAATCAATAATGTGAAGGAAATAATTTCCCTAAACTTAGAAATTGGGGAGCACAAAGACCTCAGAGTTTGACTAAAATATGTATACAGAATAGACCAGAGATTAATTCATATTAAAGAAATGGAGAAGTGTATTAGTTCTTGTTACTGTAACCTGACAGGAAGCAGTTTAAGGAAGGAAAGGGGCTATATTCCACTACAGTGGGAAAGCCAGGGCTGCAGCAGAAGTCTGGTTCATTACATTCAGCCATAATCAGGTAGCAGAGAACAAACAGGAAATGGGGCCAGCCTATGAAACCTAAAGGCTCCCACTGACTCACTTTCTCCAAAACGGCTCCAACCTTCCAAAAATTCCACAAACTTCCTGCACTGCACCACTAGTTGGAGACCAAGTGTTCAAATACATGAGTCTACAGGGGACTTTTTTACATCCAAACTACAACAGGGTGGGTACATGTTTAGATTTGTAAGAACTTGTCAGTTCTCTACAACAGTTGTACTACATTATTCTCTCTAGCAATATATGAATGTTCCAGTTGCTGCATATTATCACTAATATTTGGTGATATCTGCCTTTTTATAAGGAATTTCCCTGATGACTAATGACATTGAGGGAAGTTTCTTACAATTTATCTGTTTGAGTATTCTACCCATTTTAACTAAATTGTCTTTATATTTTTGAGTTTTAGAAGTATTTAATATATTTACAGTCCAAGTCCCTTTGTTCAATGTAATTTGGCAATATTTTCTCCCAGATAGTAGCTTTTCTTTCAAATCTGTCTCATGAAACAAACATGTTTAATTTTTATTAAGTCAAATTAATCTTTTTTTAATCTTATATGCCATGCTATTGCCATCTTTATTGAAACTTTCATAAATATAAACAATATACTATGATCATAATCCCCTCATCACTCTTCCAATCCCCCCCCCTCCACTGAATCTCTTCTTCTTTCCAACTAGTAAGATTTTTTTAATTATTATTTTTATTTATTTATTTTGATTTTTCTTATTTTGGTTTTTTTTTTTTTAATGAGAGAGAGAGAGGAGAGAATGGGCACGCCAGGGCCTTCAGCCACTGCAAACGAACTCCAGATGCATGCACCTCCTTGTGCATCTGGTTTATGTGGGACCTGGGGAATCGAACCTGGGTCTTTAGGCTTCACAGGCAAGCACCATAACTGCTAAGCCATCCCTCCAGCCCTCCAACTAGTAATATTTTTTAAACACACCTACTGTGTTTGTGTATTTGTGTATGTTTTGTGTGAGTGAAGGCACAAGAGTGCCATAGCATGAGTGTGGAGGTCAGACAACTCCAGATGACCATCTTTTCCTCCCATCTTGTCTGAAGCAGGCCTCTTGTTCATTGTTGCCCATGCCAGGATGAGTGGCCCATCTCTACATAGCAGGGCTAAGACTATGCATGCTACTGTATCTAGCTTTACATGGGTTCTGGGATCTGAACTCAAATTGTCACACGTTGTGCAACAAGAAGCTTACCTACTGAGCCATCTCTGTGGCGCATTGAGCTATTATAAACAGCAGTTTGAAATTTTCCATTTATAGTTCAATGTTACTGTGTAGAAATACAACTAACTTAGTATGTTGATGTGCTTGTGACTTTGCTAAATTTACTTTTGTGTAGTTTTATTTTATTATTGCTTTGCTTTTTGATTTTGCTTGCTATTTTTTTTTTTTTTTTTTTTTTTTGAGGTAGGGTCTCACTCTGGCCCAGGCTGACCTGGAATTAACTATGTAGTCTCAGGATGGCCTCGAACTCACGGTGATCCTCCTACCTTTGCCTCCCAAGTGCTGGGATTAAAGGCGCGTGCCACCACGCCCAGCTTTTGCTTTCATTTATTAAAAAATAATTTTGTTTATTTATTTGCAAGCAGGGGTGGGGGGAGAATGGATATGCCAGAGCCTGTAGCCACTGTAAATGAACTCCAGATAAATGTGCCACTTTGTACATCTGGCTTTATGTGGGTACTAGGGAATCAAACTCAAGTCATTAGGCTTTATAGGCAAGCCCTTTAACTGCTTAGCCATCTCTCCAGCCCTTGCTTTGGGTTTTAAAATATATTTATTTATTTATTTGAGATAAAGAGAGAGAGAGAGAAAGAATATGTGAGCATATCAGTGTCACTGCAAACAAATCCAGGCACATATGCCACTTTGGGCATCTGGCTTTACATGGGTACTGGGGCATTGAACCTGGGCCATCAGGCTTTGCAAGCAAGTGCCTTTAACCAATGAGCCATTTTTCCAGCCCAGGTTTTCTTAAAGACAGGATGTCATTGAAGGTTGTACTTGAAGGTTGGCTTCAAGGTTGTTACATAGCTGAGGATGGCCTTGAACACCCGATTCTCATGCCTCTGCTTCCCAAATACTGGGATTATAGGTTATGTCTTCATACCTGACTGCTTTTATTGTTTTCTCCCCCAAAGATTATTTGGAATCTCCCATGTAGGGAATCATGTTGTGTGAGTGCGTGTGTAGTATTGTAGTACGTGTGGTACAGTATGCATATGATGTATGTACCTGTGTGTCTAGATGCACACACACTAAGCATGAAGGCCAGAGGAGAATGTCAGGTACCCTCCCCTATCATTCATCTGTATTTTCCCTTGAGACAGAATTTCTCAGTGAACCCAGAATTGCTTTTTTTTTTTTTTTTTTTTTTTTTTTTTGGTCAGACTGGCTAACCAGAAAGCCCCAGCAATTTTCTAGTCTCTGCTCCCCACAGGTCAGGAGTTACAGGTGTGTGTGGCCATGCCCAGCCATTTACACGGGTATTCAGGAATCAAACTGAGGATGAATCAAGCCCTTTCAGGTCCTCATGCTTGCATAGTAAGTGCTCTTAAGTACTGCACCATCTCCCCAGCCCTTATAATGTTATTTATAAACACAATTTACTTTTTTAGTCAGAAGAAAACATCCTTATCTTTTTCCTGATCTTACATCTTTCTAACCAATAAGCATGAACTTAGCTGTTACATTATTAAAGCTAATTCTAAAGTTAAGGACATGGTCTTCTATCTGTAGCATAGATGCATGCTCTTTTTTTTTTTTTTTTTTTTTGAGGCAAGCCCAACAGACTGGCCTTTTTAAAAAATATTTTATTTTTGGGCTGGAGAGATGGCTTAGCGGTTAAGCACTTGCCTGTGAAGTGTAAGGACCCCGGTTCGAGGCTCAATTCCCCAGGACCCACGTTAGCCAGATGCACAAGGGGGCGCACGCATCTGGAGTTCATTTACAGAGGCTGGAAGCTCTGGCGTGCCCATTTCTCTCTCTCTCTCTCTCTGCCTCCTTCTCTCTGTCGCTGTCAAATAAATAAATAAACAAACAAAAAAATTAAAAAATATATTTTATTTTTTTTGAGAGACAGAGAGAAAAAGAGGCAGAGAGAGAGAGAGAATAGGCATGCCAGGGCCTCCAGCCACTGAAAATGGATTCCAGATTCATGTACCACCTTCTGCATCTGGTTTATGTTGGTCCTGGGGAATAGAACCTGGGTCGTTAGGCTTCACAGGTAAGTGCCTTAACTGCTAAGCTATCTCTCCAGCTGGTGGCCTTTTTTTTTTTTTTAATGCAAGATAGTGAGATCGGGAGAGAGGGAGAGACAGAGAGAGAACTGGCATGCACTAAGCCACCTCTCCAGCCCAATACATGCTTCTTAATAACATGGGATACAGGCTGAATTTTGTCAAGTACTGTTCCTAACTGTTTTGAGATAATTATAGGGTTTTTTTTTTGTTTGATAATACAGTGAATGACACTAATTAATTTTCAATGTTGAACCAGCCTTGTATTCAAGGAATGAATACAACTTTGTCTTTACATATGAGGATTCTCCTTATTCATTTTGTTGAAAATTTTTCATCAATATTAATAATAATGCTGAGCATGTTCTTTCCTTCTGATGTCTTTGTCTGGATTCTGTATTAAAGTAAGCACTGCATCATTAGAACAAATGCCCCGCCCCCATTTTCTATCAGAGATTGCGTGGAATTGGTAATTTTTTTCAATGTTTAGCAGAATCACTAGCGAAACAATTTAGACCTACAACTAATATAGAGACCTTTATGCTATCCTCACATTATATATTTTTCCTCTGGATAAATTTGAGTTTGTGCCGGGCGTGGTGGCGCACGCCCTTAATCCCAGCACTCGGGAGGCAGAGGTAGGAGGATCGCCTTGAGTTTGAGGCTACCCTGAGACTCCATAGTGAATTCCAGGTCAGCCTGGGCTAGAGTGAGACCCCAACATCGAAAAACCAAAACCAAAAAAAAAAAATTTGAGTTTGTTTTCAAGGTAATAATATGTTCCATCTAAGTTTTAAAACATATATGTATAAAGTTGTTTAGCATATTATTACTACCATTATTGTGTTACATATACCTAGATATGTAGAATTAATATTGTGAAAATGGCCATTCTACCAAAAGTAACATACACATTCAATTCAATTACAATCAAAATCCCAGCAACAAAGCCGACATATATACCAATGGAACGGAACTGAAGACCCAGCCTTTAGTTCAAGTAACCAAAGCTACCTGATCTTTAACAAAGGAGCCAACAACACACACTGGAAAAAAGATAGCATCTTCTAGAAAAATGAAACGAGACCCACTCTTCTCACCCTGCACAAAAATCAACTCCAAATGTATTAAGGACCTCAATATAAGACCTGAAACTCTTAAATGACTAGACAAATAAAAGTGGGAGGGGGGGGAGAACTCTCCATGATATAGGAGTGGGGAAAGACCTCCTGAATAAGATGCCAGTAGCCCAGGAAATTAAACAATAACTCAACCATTGGGATTTCATAAAACTAAGATGCTACTGTACAGATAGACATACTATAAACCAAGGCAACAGATCACCCACAGAATGGGAGAAAATCTTTGCCAGCTAGACTTCCAACAGAGGCCTAATATCTAGAATCTACAAAGAACTCAAAAAACTAATAAAAAAATCAATCTACTCAAAAAGTGGGGCAGAGAACTGAATAGAGAATTCTCAAAGGAAGAAATATAAATAGAGAGTATTCACTTAAAGAAATGTTCAACATCCTTAGTCATCACGGAAATACAAATTAAAACAACTATGACACTTCACCTTATTTTAGTTAGGATGGCAATCATTAAAAAAATCATATGTCAGAGGCTGGAGAGATGGCTCAGTGGTTAAGGTGTTTGCCTGCCAAGCCTAATGACCTGGGTTCAATTCTCCAGTACCCATGTAAAGCCAGATGCACATTTTGCAGTGGCTAGAGGACCTAAAGCATCCATTCTCTCCCTCTTTGTCTCCCTTTTCTTTATGCTTTCAAATAAATAGATAAAATAAATTTCTTAAAAAGGGTTCTCCAGTTATAAAATTAAAAGAAATCATATGGCAATAAATATTGGCAAGGATGTGGAGAAAGAGGAAACCTCACTCACTGCTGGCGGTAGTGCAAACTTGTACAACCACTATGAAAATCAGTACGGAGACTCCTGAAAAAGGCAATCTACCATTTGACTGAGCTATTCCTCTCCTGGGCATTTACCCTAAATACTCCACTCAACTTCAGTGATATGTGCTCAACCATGTTTACAGCTGGTCTATTCACAATAGCTAAGAATTGCAATCAACCCAAACACTCATTGACTGACAAATAGATAATGAAGATGTGGCACATATACACAATGGAATTCTACTTGGCGGTAAGGAGAAATGAAATTTGCAGGAAAATGGATGGACTTGGAACAGATCATCCTAAGCAAAGTTATGCAGTCTAAAAGAAAGACAAACATTACATGTTTTCTCTCGTAGGTGGTTCCTAAAATGGATCAGCTGAAGAAGGCAAGAGACATTAAGCCTATGGGTATATAAGTAGTATGAGACCAGTAAAAAGTGAAAACAAAAAGGGAGGAGAGGAGGGGTACCAGAAAAAGTAGTTAAAGGAAAGAATATGGGGGGATGGGAGGGTAGAAGGGTTAGGGAAAGGGAGGTTGAGGTAGGGAAATGCACAAAACTAAAGACTAAAGTAGTTGGTAAGTTAGTAACCTTCCTCCCAGAAAAAGTATACAAGATATAACCCCCAATTAAGGGAGGTGGTCAGACCAGACCAACATGCCCAGTGGAGGGTGGAGAGTTTAATCCTAAAATCACTGGTTCTGGCATGTGAATCCAAGGACTAGAACTAGGTTACTTCCCACAGTATGTAGCTGGTCAGGGAGATCCATAAGATCCCCCAAACAGTGTAGGCCACTGTCAAGAACTTGTTTACCCAACAGAGCTAAAAGGTAAACCCTATTGCTGAAGACACCACATGCTGCTGTCTCGGGACACTGAGAGACCACATGGGAACAAAGATGAAAGCCAGTCCTCTCCTGGCAAGCCTTCCTGGAGCTGGAAAGTGGTATGCAAGCTACTGTGACAATGGTCACCAAGAGCACGAATAATCAGGAGACCATGCAAGCTCCACAATCCACCACCCAGACAAGCAATACACACTTGTGCAATAGTGGCACACAGCCTCTGTGGGTAACCAACTAATTGGACATGAGGCCCACTGGTTCTGGGAAACAAGTCACTGCCCCCCAGGCAGGAAGCTCACAACCCCCAGAGAGACAGCCCCATTGTGCTGTGAGCAAACTGAGTGGGTATCCTCATCAAATTGTCTCTCAAAATTGTATGCCTATCCCCCTTAATCAGAAGCTGTTCTCACCCTTGGTTGAAGAATCTGCTTTATTTTTACAGATGGCAGAGAATACTGGGGAGATTCAACATCCATCAATGTGACAAGAAAAGACAGCTGACTGCCCACACTGAGATGTGCCACCTCTACCACATTCACCAAGGTCCAGGGATCTAGAAAAGAAGCAGTGACAGTATTGCTCCCAGTGCTAGCTGGACAACTGCCTCCAGGGACATACCAACAAATATGTTGGAGAACTCAAAACACATAACAACAGAAATAAAGAGTCTACAAAGAACTCAATGCCAAGAACAAACTGGCAACACTCCTGCCAAAGCTCAGGGACTATCGTGGAAGAGGAGGCACAAAGATTGTAAGAGCCACAGGGTGAGTAGAAATATCCTGAGGCACAGGCCCGCATTTCCCAGAGACTGACAAAGGCCCTAATTACCCCACAGTGCACACCAAGGACTCTACTGAGGAGGGCCCTCAGGGAAGTGGAGACGAGGGTGTGTGTGAAGGGATGCAAGACTATAACCTGTGTAAAATAAATACATACATAGCTATATATGAGAAAAAATGATGCTATTAGACGAAAAATAACTGGCAAGTTCGAAGATAATGTTTTTAAGATACTTATACTATGAGGTTGCCCATCAGTTCCTAACCCTGGTTCACTGAACTACATACATTTGAACTTGACCTCTCATATTAGGTGAGGTACACATGATACCCACCAAGCTTCTGAATCATGCCACCTGACCTGGGCAAAGGCTGAGACTGTGTGTGTTCTGGGTGCAGCTTCCCCAACCCTTAGCCAATCAACAGGTTAGCCTCTAAAGTCCAGTCTTTGCAGGATAATGTCTACCCTGCTAGGAATGATGGGTTGTAAAAGAGTCCCAGCAATTTGAGAAAATGAGGTAAACTTCTGCACGGCTTTACCATCTTGACAGTCATTGGTCGTGAGTCATAATGGTCCCTCTGGACTAAATCAAAATGTCAGCAAGGCTGCATTCCTTCCAGGATGCTCTAGCGGGAAGAGTTACCTGCTCTATCTGGCTTCTGGAAACTGTCAGCATTTCTTGTTGAATGTTTGTGGAATATTTTTAGTTGGTCATCACCACATTATTGTGTCCTAAGAGCTCTTGAAATATTCTCAATACTTTTCAAATTGTGATGGTTTAAATCAGATGTCCCCCTTAAACTCATGTGTTTTGAAGGCTTGGTCTCCAGCTGGGGCAATTTGTGTGGAGCCTCGCTGGAGAAGGTGGATTACTGGGGATGGACCTTGAGGTCTATTAGCTCAGTCTGCCAATTAGCTCGGCTCACTCTTGCTGCTGTCTTCTACCTGCTGTGGCAGAGATGTCCTGCTTGGCTCAATGCCATGCTTTCCCTGCCATCATGAAGCTTCCCCTTGTAGAATTTTTTTGGAAAGATTATTTTAATGTCAGTATGAGTGAAAGGAGAGGAGTTTATTTACTGGAGGGGGGGCAAAAGAGCTTGAGATAGCTCTCCGAAGCAGCTCTGGCCACGAGCTGAGATTTTATTTTCATTTTATAGCTTTTATAGCCAAGGACAGGGTAAGTGAAGAAACAAGACATGGCAATTCGCATATTTAATCTTTTTTTTTTTTTTTTTTTTTTTTTTTTGGTTTTTCAAGGTAGGGTCTCACTCTAGCTCAGGCTGACCTGGAATTCACTATGGAGTCTCAGGGTGGCCTCGAACTCACGGCAATCCTCCTACCTCTGCCTCCCGAGTGCTGGGATTAAAGGTGTGCGCCACCATGCCCAGCTTATTTAATCATTTTTGTTGTCAGGCCACCCTTACAATTGAATTCCATTTTACTTTGTCTTAGGCTAAACTGTCTTTTTTCTTTTTATTGTCCCTCTGGGCTCTTTCTAGTCAGTTTTGGTTTTGGGGGGATTTCATTATCTGCTGACAAAAATAAGTTTTGTTCCTCAACAATTAATTCTGTTTTAAAAATTTATTTATTTATTTGACAGAGAAAGAGGGAGGGAGGGAGAGAGAGAGAGAGAGAATGGGCATACCAGGGCCTCCATCCACTGCACAAGAACTCCAGATGAGTGTGCCCCTTGTGCATCTGCCTAATGTGGGTCCTGGGGAATCGAACCTGGGTCCTTTGGCTTTGCAGGCAAACACCTTAACTGCTAAGCCATCTCTCCAGCCCAACAATTAATTCTTACAGTAACTTAGTAAATCAGTTTAACTTTTAGCATTTTTTTCTACCACACCCTCAAGACTATAAGCCAAACTAACCCTTTCCTCCTATCAGCTGCTTTGGGTTGGGTGTTTTGTCCCAGCAACAAGAAGGTTAACTACAACACTCCTTGTGAGCTGCACTCCCGGGGAAATTCAGAGCAGGAACCACAGGAACCTATGCTGAAACCTGGCCAGCAGACTACTGCTAGACTGTGGGAAGTAGACTTTGAACCAGAACAGTGCAGTATTCAGTAAGGTAGAAACCTGGGCAGTGACAAAGTCTATCAGGGAACTTAAGACATAGGCTCTAAGGAGCACAGTGGACACCAGAAAGGATGGCACAGAGGCCATATTCTTTTCTTTTTCATCTTCCTTTCTCAAAGAACACAGGCTGGCCTGGTTTGCAAGGTTTCCTGTGTCTCAGCCTCCTGAAAACTGCAACTGTTCTAAGCTATTTGAACATGGCCTCTCTCTTTTAATTTGACCTTTCTCCAAAACTGCTCTTCTCCCCCGACTTTATCCCTACTTACTGTTCCCTCCTCTATTACTATTTTTTTTCCTTTCCACTCATACCCACAGGAACTAACCAATGCACACAGTACCATGAGTGTTTCTTTATTTCCTGAGATGACTGGACTTTCAGGGGTGATCATTTTTATTTGACTATTACCGTATTTTTTAGAGAGGCTTGGGAGATGGCTCAGTGGATAAAGTGCTTGTTGCAAAAGTGTGAGGACCCTGAACACACACAAAGCTGGATGTGGCAGCACGAGCACCTGCAATCCCAGCCCTCCTAGAGAGATGGGAGCAGAGACAGGAGACTCTCCAGACTCTCACAGGCCAGCCTGGTGGACACAGTGGTGAAAAAGCGATCCTGCCTCAAAAAAAAAAAGGTGGAAGACAAGGACCAACACCTGTGGCTGTCCTCTGACCTCTGTGTGTGCATCATGCCAGTGTCTACCTGCCCACACACATGCAGCATGAACACACACATACAAATACAAGATAAAAAAAAATCAGAGAGAAATCAAATCAATAACAATGTACTTTAAGGCCTTGAAAAACAATAGCAAGCCAAACCCAAAATCACTAAATGGAAAAAAAAAAAAGGAACTAAGATCAAGGCAGAAATGAATGAAGACAAAAAAAGAATTACAAAGAATTAATGAAAGAGTTGATTCTTTGAAAAGGTGAACAAGATTAACACTTAGCCAAACCAAAATAAAGAGAGAGAATACCCAGATAAAATTGGAGATGAAAAAGAATAGCAATGAAATTCAGAAACTCATTAGGACATGCTTTAAAAACTTATATTCCACTAAGTTGAAAAATGTAAAAGAAATGGCTGAATTTATAGATGCATATGAATTACCAAATGTGAAACAAGAGATAAACAACAAACAGATCTGTAAGCAATGGGATTCAATTAGTTATTTTAAAAATCTCCCAATTAAAATACGTCCCAGATGGATGCACTGCTGATTTCTACCAGACCTTTAAAGAAGAGTTAGCATCAATGCTTCTCAAATTATTTCATAAGATAGAAAATGAATGCTACCAAACATTATATGAAATGGTGAAAAACAATGTTTTTTTTCAGTAAAATCAAGAACACTACAAAGGTTTGTAGTGTTCACTTTCTCCACTGTTACTCAATATAGTATAGTGCATGAAGTCTTACAGCAGTAAGAGAAGAAAGTAACATGGATACAAATAGGAAAGGAGGAAGTCAAAGTATCCTTATTTGCAGATGAAAAAAGTATATATGTATATGCGAGAACCAAACACTCCAGCAGAAAACACCTTTAGCAAAGTGGCAGAGTACCAAATAATGTATCAGTGGCTTTCATATAACACACACACACACACACACACACACAAACACTAAATAAGAAATCAAACAACACAATGAATAAATGGGTAAATGAAATAAACAGTTATCAAAAGATGAAATGTAACTGGCCAACAAACCCATGAAAATATTTCAACCTCACTAGTTAGTAAAAGAATGTAAATCAAAACTATACTGAGATTCTATTTTACTCCAATCAAAATGTCAGCCAGTAACAAAACAAACAGCAAAAGCTGCCACAGGTATAGACTAAAACAGGGGCGAGATGGCTTAGAGATAACCTTAGAGGTTAAGGCGCTTGCCTGCACAGCCCAAGAACCCAGGTTCAATTCCCCAGTACCCACATATAAGTGATATATGCACAAGGTGGCACACACATTTGGAATTCATTTGCAGTGACTAGAGGCCCTGCAGCATCCACTCTCTCTCCCTCCTTCCCTCTTTCTTAGTCTCTCTCATAAATAAATAAATAAAAACTATTTAAAAAAAAACTAAAACAGATCTACCGTATTACCTAGCTATCTTGAATATTTATCAAGGTTTTCCAAGTATTTCCAATACACCACAGAGATAGTTCCACATCGATGTTTATTATAGCATTACTCATTATTCACATTCTGTCTAGCAGAGAAATAAAGTACTACTGTAGGTGAAGGCCAGAATTTCTGGGGTAGGCAAATGTGGCGCTTTGAATTTAAAATCCCCGCCATAAATACATCCCTGATACTGAAAACCTACAACAAGAGTAGTCAAGAGCTCTAGGGGTGTAACGTCTGCTGCTATCTGGCTAAATGTATATACCATGCTCACCAAACTGCCCAGTAAGCACTTCTCTTAATGTTCATACCCATATACTAATGCTACTCTCACTTTTGATTAGAGAAGCTTCTCTTTTCAGATGGCAGTGACCTTAGGATGACTCAGAAGGCACCATGGTGCTGAGAAGAAGTGACAGAGGAGTGCTCAGCACTGAAATATCTCTATCACACCTTCCAAGGCTCAGGGTCCATTGCAGAAGAGATGGCGGAAAGAATGTAAGAGCCAAAGGAAGGGTAGGACTCCTTACAACGTGCTCCTGCAGAGACAAAATGGCCTGGATATCCATGACCTCACAGTGCCTGACATTACCTACACAAGACCATCATAATAGGAGGTAAAAGATCATGACATCAAAATAAAAGAGAGACTGATTGAAAGAGGGAGGAGAAATGATGGAGAGTGGAGTTTCAAAGGGGAAAGTGGGGGGAAGGAGGGAATTACAATGAGATTTGTTTACAATCATGGAAGTTATCAATAGCAGCCCCTTAAACCAGCACTTGGGAGGCAGAAGTAGGAGGATCCCTGTGAGGCTGAGGCCAGCCAGCCTGGGGCTACAGAAGGAGTTTCAGGTCAGCTTGAGCTAGGATAAGACCCTGACAACTTCCATGATTATAAACAATATCCCATGGTAATTCCCTCCCCCCCCCCTTCCCCCTTGGAAACTCCACTCTCTATCTTATCCCCTCCCTCTCTCAATCAGTCTCTCTTTTATTTGGATGTCATGATCTTTTCTTCCTATTATGATGGTCTTGTATAGGTAGTGTCAGGCACTGTGAGGTCATGGATACCCAGGCCATTTTGTGTCTGCAAGAGCACATTGCAAGAAGTCCTACCCTTCCTTTGGCTCTTACATTCTTTCCGCCACCTCTTCTGCAATGAACCCTGAGCCTTGAAAGGTGTGATAGAGATATTTCAGTGCTGAGCACTCCTCTGTCACTTCTTCTCAGCACCATGGTGCCTTTTGAGTCATCCCAAGGTAACTGCCATCTGAAAAGAGAAGCTTCTATAACCAAAAGTGAGAGTAGCATTAATATATGGGTATGAAATTAAGTGCTTACTGGGCAGTTTGGTGAGCATGGTACATACATTTAGCCAGACACCAGAAGACGTTACATCCCTAGGGCTCATGAATACCCCTGTTTTAAGTTTTCTGTATCAGGGATGTATTCCCTCCCATGGAGTGGGCCTCCAGTCAAATTATGGGGCAGTTGGTTTCCCCCATAACAGATGTGCCACTATTGCACCCACCCGTTGGCTCATTTGGCCTGGCTGGCCAAATATAAGGCTTGTAGTGTTCACTGTTGAGTATCTTCACTGATGATTCTCTCTCTCCCATTGAACTGCACGCAGCATGGCTTTTTCCAGCTTTCTGTTAGCTGGTCTACATGGAGGAGGTTTTCAGCTCAGCTCCAGCAGGATTTCTCAGTGACCCTGCAGCCCAAGTATGTGGAGTCTTCAACAATAGGGTCTTACCTTCTATTCCTGGCAGGAAACCAAGGGCCTTGGCAATGGCCTGTAATGTTTTGGGAGAATCAGGGACCTCCCTGGCCAACAACTCACTGGAAGGTATCCCATCCCTGGCACTGAAAATTTTCTAGTAACAATCTATGGCTCCGATGTGTTCCATTGTCCAAAAAAGTAGGTTTCCATATGACTTATTTATATCCTCTTAGATTTTGACTAGCCACCTTTCCTTTACTCAATCTCTTGATTAAAAAATAAAGAAATAATTGTCGGCCAGGTGTGGTGGCACATGCCTTTAATCCCAGCACTTGGGATGCAGAGAGGTAGAAGGATCGATGTAAATTCAAGGTCACCCTAGATTACATACTGAATTCCCAGTCAGCCTGAGTTGCAGTGAAACCCTACCTCAAAAAAAAAAAAAAAAAAAAAAAAAAAAAAAAAAAAGAGAGAGAAAGAAAGAAAGAATTCTTTAATTATGGTAGTTTTAGGATGATTTCACATAATCATTAAAAACACGTATATGGGCTGGAGGGATGGCTTAGCAGTTAAGGGGTTTGCCTGCAAAAGCCAAAGCATTCAGGTTCAATTCTTCAGGACCCACGTTAGACAGATGCACAAGGTGGCACATGTATCTGGAGTTCGTTTGCAGTGGCTAGAGGCCCTGGCGCACCCCTTCTCTCTTTCTCTCTCTCTTGGGCATGCGCGCACATGCGCTCTCCCTTTCTCTCTGTCAAATAAATAAATAAATGTAAAAAAATTTTTAAAAAACCATGTATATGTAGCCTTTTCATAATATTAGGAAAAGCATTAATGTTAAGTAATAATGAACAAATGTTACATATAGCATGACTCCAATAACTTAAGGCTACATGTACCAAAAAAGCTTAAAAGTTAATAAGCTAAAATTCAACAGCAACATCTCTACATTGCAAGACTGTATGCAAACATTTTTCTACTATTTTCTAAAATAAATATGCATTTATAATTAAAATAAAAATAAAACTCTGAAAGGGAATCTAACCCTATTACATTAACCCCAAATTTCTAAATTGTCTTTTTAAAGATGGCTGTAAGAACTGCCTTCCACAGATGCTTGACATCTCAATATAGCATCCAGGTTCCAGATAAAATTTCTGCCACCAAGTTCTCATGTTTTATGTGTCAAGTACATTGTCCATTAGTTAACTGATAATCAGCAAAGTCAAGCTAATTAACAACCAGGTGATTAACAACCAGGTAATGAACACCAGACTGTGAAAGCTATAGTTAGTTACCACCCGTGGTGCAAGACAGACTAGCCTTCCTCTTTCTACTCTGGGTTCGGAATTATGCCCTAGTCCTTAATGAACCTTATCAGCTATAGAGACAGGGACACTGAAGTGGACAGACCTGGTTACATCATCTTGTGGCTAAGCTAAATCGTACTATTAGCACCATTACACTAAGCAAAATCTGCCTGTTACCACCATTAAAGCCACCCCCCCCCACCCGCTGCAGCCCTGTATTGAAATAGATATTCCACATTAAAGTTTAGTATCACATATTGTGACCAAGCAAGTCAGTCCTGTCTGTGATGGAAAGAGAGAGATTCTAGTGGATTTGGAAGAAGAATGAATGAATGTCTTCTTTGGGCAGGAAGAGAGTAGGTATGTGACTCCCAGGTTACTTTCTTCCCTCTCTCTCTCCCAGTTCTCCACTTCCACTAACTCTGTTTCTGTCTTCTTCTCCCTCTCTTTTTGTCCCTGCTTCCTGGCTACCACAAGGTAAGCACTCTGCTATTGGCTCTGTGCCATGATATTCAGGCCCAAGCAATGAAGACATCCAGCCCTGGACTGGAAAGTCAAAAACTGTAAGCCAAAATCTTTCCTCCTTTTAAGTTGGTTTCTCAGAACTTTGTCATGATGGCAGAAAGTTGAATCGCAGTGTAAGAAATGAAGACTTCTATTTCTAATAAGATCCTGGTTGATGTTAATGTTGCTGGACTGAAGACCACACTGAGTCTAGAATTGAGAGCTGCCACCCGTGTGCCAGGATTTTCATAACCAAGTATAATAGGAGCTGCTAGGATAAATCCTTTTTTTTTTTTTTAAATCTGTGTGTGCGTGTGTGTGCATGCACATGCCTGCATACCTGCATGTGCATATATGCACCACTTTATATCCAGATTTACATGGGTGCTGGGGAACTGAACCCAAGCTGACAGGCTTTACAAGCAGGCAACTTTAACTGCTGAGCCATCTCACCAGACCTAGGATAAATCATAAAGAATGCTAGTTTTGTGTATTATTAACAATGAATAACAGATCTTTTGGGGGTACGTATTAGAATGTATAGTGTGGTATGGTATGTGTGTGGCATATGTGGAATAGTGTGTGTGTGTATGTATAGTGTGTATGCACATGGTATGTGTAGATGCACGAGCCCAATGCCTGTTAGTGGCCCATAGAGGTGGATAATGCAGGAGGAACCCCCCCCACACACACACACAAACAATCAACACTGAACAAAGAATGGTAGGAAAAAAGTAGGGGTTTAGTGAAAACATTTAACTGTACTATGACAGCCTCAAATCATTCCCACCTGGGCCACTTACTGAATTTAATCTCTTATACAATAGCTGGACGAGGACTCTGGTCAAAGCTACTTCATCTAGGTAAAGCTAATATATCTAGTACCATGAAGACCTAATCCATGGGCAAGAGGAGAAAACTTGACAAGATTGGGGAAAAATTAAAGAAACAAAAGTGTTCTTGGGGTGACTACCACAAATAGTTCAGGTTTTGTTTGCTTCTGGGATCTGGATGATTACTCTAGGTCTGTAACCCTTATTACTCCAGCAAAAAGAACCCTAACCTGAGGAAAATAAAATTATTTGTCAGTTTTCTTTCCAAGCAATACATTAAGTACAATCTGGAAAAACTCTAAGTAAACAAATAAACCAGGGCTCACTCAGTATTCCGCAATTTCAAATTCTGCTATCATCTTTATCCAGCTTAATCTACCTTTTACTTGTTCTAGGCCCCCTTTCTCTCCTACACATTACAGGTGTCTAGAGAGCCACAAAACAAGTTTGTGGAATTTAGGCGCCAAAGCTTCTTGCCTACAAGACATCAAACCAAGATGCTGGATTTGAACTGGCCAATTTAAGTCCTACGAAACATACATGAAGAAATATGAAGCAAGCAAACCCAATCACAGAACCTGTGTCAAAAACTCAGCAGCAGCAGCAGCAGCAGCAGCAGCAGCAGCAGCAGCAGCAGCACCCGAACACATCTTCAACATGCTTCTAATATAGTCTCTTCACCAGAAGATGAAAATAAGGTGCTTGAGGCATTACTAATCAATGGCCTACAGTCATTGCCCAAGCTCCTAACTTTACCACAGAAGTTCTAGTGCGACATTGACAATTACTCATGAACTGTAAACTGCACTGGGACAAGTTTAAAAAGATACAACCAAGAAAGAACAAAATACACACAACCTGAGATTTCAATGAAACACACACACACACACACACACACACACACGCAAGTAAACATTAGGACTTTAATGAAGACAAAACTGGAAATCAGCTGGCCACGAGTGAGTACCCTCCAGGATGACAGCCTGGGTGAACTCCCCAGGACCAGCTTACCCTTTGCAGTACTGACCTCAGTTCTCCCTGTTAGGTAAAATCTCTCCCTCCATCCTGAGTCACTCAGTCAATCTGTCTGTCTATCTCTCAGATTCTTAGTTGGCATACAGAGATTTGGATATCCTTCATTCTGGCCACCTGATATCTCCTTCAGAGTACAGTTAATAACAATTCAGTTTTAACAATTTTTTTAAACAATTTAGAAAAGAATCTTTTGACAAATTTAATCATTTTGATGGTGTCAGGTTTAAAAAAGACACAAAAGCCATCAACTGAATGCCCGGTGGACCAGCGGCCAGGACCTTACTGTTCCCCGAGTCCGAGAGAGGTCCCTAGAATAACGAAGACGGGCGGCGGGGGGGGGGGGGGGGTTAGGAGGGGACAGCGAAGCGGAGTGATTGGTGGGTGGCGAGTTCGGGACCAGCCTGGGGCAGACTCCGCCGCTCTGCTCGCGGTGGTGATGCTCCGAGCAGGAGCCGACTTCCAGGAGGACAGGCAGATGCCAAGTCGGCGAGCGCCCTGCAGGGGTGACGGCCTCCCGCCCGCCGCGCCCGGCCCCCGTACCTGATGATGTCGTCGCTGTGTCCCCGGTAGAACTTCTGCCGATGCTCCCGCGGGCTGTACACCACGCCGACGCCCGCCACGAAGTACACGATCTCCTTGGCGGCCGTGTAGTAGAGGTTGTTGCGGCACTGGTGTCCCCGGTAGCCGTACACCCACTCGAGCCGCAGGTGGCAGCTCGGGGCGCTCCGGGCCGCCATGGCCGGGCCACCCACCAGTCGTCGCGGCTCGCGGCTCGCGGAGGCGGCGGATGCCCGGCGACGAAAGCGTGTGCGGCGCCGGCGGCCGGGACCTCCCGCGTCCCCTAAGCCGAGCGCGGCAGGTGCATCCCGTGCGCGTCTCCGCCGCCGCCGCCGCCTCAGCCCACGGGCGGGAGGAAAGCCCTCGCCTCGCCGAACATGCCGAGCGGAGCCGCGAAGCCCTCGCGCGCCTCTCCCCGCCGCCGCGTCTCCTCAGCGACACGGCCGAGCGAGGACCCCGCCTCCGGGGTGCAGCTCCCCAGCCGCCGCGGGCCGCGCACCCGGCTCCGCGCCTCGGGTCACCTGCGGCGCTTGGAGCCCAGCAGCCGCCACTGCGTCTGCTTCGCCTAAGCCCGGCGGGACCGTGCTGCGCGCTCCCGAGCGCGGATGAGTGGCGGACGGGCGGCGTCAGGAAGCCCCGCCCTAGCGCCCTAGCGCCCCGCCCCCGCGCGCCCGGACGCCCCGCCCCCTCCCCGCCCTCGCCCTCGCCCTCCAGTCGTGGAGAAGCGCTGAGCTCCGTGCAAAGGTTTAAGTTTGCGTCCTGAGCTTCTCCGCAAGCGTTTGCAGCCATGCGCAGGATACCTATTCTTCACCTATTCCCGTGGCTGGAATCTTTCACCCGGGAAGCACCAAGGCCTTTGCACCCGACCTGGACTACTTAAAGACGCTTCCAAATTAACACCGGAATTGCTACCTTCATTCATCCTGTTTTGTTTTCCTGATACAGTCTCTCACTCTCTCTCTTTCTCTGTACGTGTCTCTATAGAAATTTGGTGGGCATAAAATCTGACTTTTAAGTGGACATTTGACATGTTACATACCATATCCTAATAAATAGCAATGGTGTCTGGCTTTGTAGCCGAAACTGGCCTTAGGGATTACAGATGTGCAACCTCCACTACTGGCCCGAGTTTGTTTTGTTTGCTTGTTTTTTTTTTTTTTTTTTAAGGCAGTGTCTTTCTCTAGCCCATGTGGCCTAGAACTCACTCTGTAGCCCAGGCTGGCCTCTAACTCATGGAGATCCTTCCACTTCAGCTTCCTAAATGCTGGTATTAAATGTATATGCTACTTAGCCCGGCTTGATTTTTCTTGTTATTTCTGTTTTGGATATTACCATTTGCCTCTTAATTAAGTGACTTCTTGCAGGACATGTTTTTGGGTAACTGTGAAATTGGAGAGCCTAAATATTGTGATCAGGTAGACTGCTCCTGGAAAAGATGTTAGTTACTTAAATTTAAGCAATAAATTTAGAAAAAAATAAGTATTTGTTGTATATCTGTGAAACAACATTTGCTAGCTACACATAATCTTTATGAGGCAGAATAGGAACTTTTAAAATGTATTTTAGATTTTTTGATACAATGCTTTGCTGATCCCATGGTACATAGTTAAGAACTCAGATTGGTAATGTAAATAATTTATTTTTCCATTGTCATATTTTCCATTACAGTTTTTAATGACCCAAGAGTAGAATACAAAGCAAAAACATTCTTAATTAAACCACTTTCAAATGTCACCTCAAGACCAGAAGAGATAGGGGAGACTCAGGGGCTCCTAGAAAATGAACCACTCATGAATACTCCAGGAAGGAAAAACATCTGATCAGCTCTCTGCATAAGTCACTATTACATGTCACTGGACATCAGAAAGGTCAATCAAGCCTTTATTGCTAGATGATATGCCATGTAAGTGATGAGACGTGTCAACCAG
Organism: Dipus sagitta; assembly: GCA_036346955.1. Taxonomy (NCBI): domain Eukaryota; kingdom Metazoa; phylum Chordata; class Mammalia; order Rodentia; family Dipodidae; genus Dipus; species Dipus sagitta. Next base: position 138,722,724 of record CM070775.1, read on the forward strand.
ACATAAAAACTAGATTCCACAGACCAAGAGGTAGACATCAGTTAGACATTTTAAATAAAAGCTTGACAAAATATTTTTTACGATATAAATTCCTAGTATGGAGCTGAATGAATGCTCCAGATATTTGAAATATTTTCTAAGATTCAAGCAAACAACAAATTACTTGCCGTTCAATGACTATGTGCCAGACCATGCTTCTTGTCCTTAGATCTATAAAAGAAATATAAGGGAAAGCATATAAATGTAACTGAAATTCTTGCTATTGATTCTAGCTACCTACTTCAGGCAGTTTACACATTTAATAATGTTTTAATTAGCTGTCCTCTAACATATAACTATACCTTTGATAACTAGTTTATGTATAGAGCATAACACTGTGCCTAACACTAGATTTGTTCCTCTCAAAACATCACCCATGAACTAGAACACAAAACATTTGTGCTCACACTATAACTCCTCAGCTTTATCTTGAAAACTTGCAACCTTTGAAAATAACCTTTTTGAATATTCATACTGCATTAGTCAGGACTTCTTTGATGGTACACGACAGCAACCTACTCAAAATACCTTGAGATTAAAAGAGAATTTTAATATCTCAAAAGACTGCAAAGTCTTTTGAGTCTGGCATCAATGAACTTGAATTTAGGACTCAATAGACGTCAGTCAGAACCAGGTCATCAGAATTAACTCGGGTCTACTTCGGGTTAATGATATTGCTAGACAAGGAATGTAACTGCTAACAGCTCCAGTTACAAACCACACCTCCTTAGCAGTCCCTGTGGAAAGACTGGTTGGGGGTTGTTTTGTTTATTTCTGGCTATTCTTTGGAAAGTACTAGACTTCAACCCCTTTGTGTGTGATTGGCTGAAGTATGTGTCCCCTTTGGATCTATAGAGTAGACAAAGTGCACCAAGGCTATGGGAAGGGCTAGTGAGGAAGGTGTGATCCTCCCGTGGCTCTTACCAGCATAAGGGACCCACCCGTGTTCTACAGTGACACCTAGGGCTGACTTGGATACGTTATCAGCCAAAACACCTGCAATTTAATTAAAAACAGGTGTAAATGCATGAAGCTTTAAGACAAGACTCCCTCTAACCAGATTGGCACTCAAAAATCTTCCTCTGAAAAACATCCTGAAGCTAACACCAGATGTACGGTAGGCAAAAACAAATGTTCCCTACCCCTAACCATCTTTCAACATGTCTATTAGACTCCACCTAAAGCTTTAAAAACTGATAATCTAAATAAAAGAAGCCTCACAACAAATTGACTTTTCCTGCACATCCGTCCAGCTTGCTGTCGTCTCCTCCTGCACTAAAACATCAATATTACCCATTAAGCAAGTGTGAAAAATAAGTCGTCTGTTTCCTCACTGGTTCTCACCTCCCACATCTATAGTTACCAAGTTCTCTGACTCCATTTCTGTTTTTAAAATACCACCCACTCCCATTCCCACTCGACATCAACATCTTCCCAACCCCACTGACACAATCTAGTTCAAATTCTGTCTTTCCCCTAGAACTACTACTGCTTGAATGATTTGTAGAATAACCACGTTTCTGATCATGTGGTCACCATGTCTCAAGAAATGTTTCACGTGTGTGCGTGTGCATTTGTGTATGTATGTGGACATGTGTGTGTGGTAACAGATGCTCATGCACGGGGAGATCAGAGGTCCTTTATCAGGTGTTTGCTTCAGTCTTTCTCCACCTTATTTGTTTTGAAACAGAGTCTCTCACTGAATTTGAAGCTCACTTATTTGGCTAGAATAGCTAGACAGTAAGCCCCAGGGATCTGCCTGCCTCTGCTTCCCCAGCTCCGGGACTACAGGGGTGTCCCATCAAGTTGGACATTTTTATGCGCATGCTGGGGGTCTGAACTAAAGTCCTCTTGCTTGTACAGCAAGTATTTGCCCATTGAACCATCTCCCAGTCCCTCAAAAAACTCTTCTAGAAGCAATTTAGCAATAGGTACCATGAGCCTAGAGATGTTCATTTTCTCTTTGTCTGACTAATTTCTCACCTAGGACTCAACTCAAGGTAATAGCAAAAAAAAAAAAAAAAAAAAAAAAAAAAGAAAAAGAAAGAAAAAAAGATTAGTGTGATAAAATATTTATCACAGTGTTTGCTGAGCACATAAAAAGGCTCAGCCTCACAAAAATAAGAATGTATTCATTATAGCCTAACTAATATTATGCTATAATATGGAAATAGAAATATAGAAACCTAAATGTCCAACCAGAAAGAAAGCTTTAAACAAATTCATTCAGACAATATAACAAAATATTATAAAAATCATTGAAAATTAGGCTAAGATATGTTTTGGCAGCATTGACAATTCCCTATAGTAGAATGCAAAAAAAAAAAACATTTAAGCAGAATACAAAATAAATGTATGTACAGAATGAGTGCAGTTACATAATATAATGAAGTCTGGAACAAAAGGTACCAACATGTCAAGTTTGGTGATATGAGGGGTTGTTTTTAAACTAGACTGGGTATATAAGTTCTTTTTTAAATATATGTAATGAGAGAATCTTATTTTTCAGAACTTGCCATGAAAAGAAAATTCTGTTTGTTTTGGAAAAATACCTGAATGGGTGCTTGGCACAGAAAATAAGATCCTAAAGGAGCCGGATGTGGGCCGAAGTGTTCTGCATGAAGAATGAGGACGAGTCTGTAGCTCCAGGAAGATGAGGGAGGAATGAAGTCAGAGAGATGACAAAATTACAACTCTCTCCCAAACCTCTCAAACCCTAAAGTGTCTCAATTCCTGAGCTGTTGGGTGGGGATTTTTAAATTAGAAACTGGAGGAATGGAGCTTCTTGTCTGAACTGATATACTGGAAAAGAATCATGACGTTGTCAGGGAGGGAGCAGCAGAAACTGGATTCTAATAAGAAGTAAACTTAGAATTCAAGCCACATTAAATTTCCCAAGTGATAGGGAAGTTCCAACCAACATTTCCTTACACTATAGCTTCTATAACTAAGAAAATATAAGAAATATAAGCAAGCCGGACGTGATGATGCACGCCTTTAATCCCAGCACTCAGGAGGCAGAGGTAGGAGGATTTCTGTGAGTTCGAGGCCACCCTGAGAATACATAGTGAATTCCAGGTCAGCCTGGGCTAGAGTGAAACCCTACCTCGAAAAACCAACAAAAAGGAAAAGAAAAGAAAAGAAATATAAGCAATAAGGAAACAGAAGAAAGGACCAACTTCTCATCTAACCTATTCAAACAGATTCACCTTCAGCCACCTCCTCACCGCCCTGAACTGAACCTGCTGTCCAACCATCCTCTGCTGCTAATCACTAGGCTTTTCTAGAACTCTAGATACACCCACAACATCTCTGCTGGGGCTATAACCTCAACTACCTAGTGTCAGCCTACTAAACACCTATTGAATCTGAGGACCAGTCCAGATTTTGACTGTATGCCATATTTTTAGGAGTTGAACTGTGTACTCCTTCCCCAAGATTCATATGTTGAAGTCCTAACTCCTAGTTCTTGAGACTGTGACCTTGCATAGAAAATACTTTGTCGCAGATATAATTAAATTACGAGGTTCACATTGAGTAGTGTGTGTCTCTAATCCTGTATATCTGGAATCTTTACACAAAAGAGAAATTTGAACACAGAAATTCATACAGAGAGAATTTCATGTGGTGACAAAGACAGAGGTCTGCAAACTAAGGAGTGTCCACCCTCAAAATCCTACAGAAAGGCATGAAACAGATCTTATGTTTCAGTCCTTAGAAGGAAGTGACCCTGCTGTCACTTTGATCACAGGTTTCTTCTCTTCCGGAAATGTAAGAATATATTTCTGTTGTTGATGCCATGTTGTTCCTTAGCGTGGCAGCACTGGGGAATGGACACATCTCTTTATAGTTTGCTGTGACAGCCCCATCCTCACATTATAGAACTGGCTTCTGTATAATTCCCTAGTACATTTTATAAAACCATGCATACTTTATAATAGCACTGACACTGGATTTTAGGAAATTTTTTATATTTATTTCTAGATGTGTATACTGGAGAACATGTAGGTATCTATTTATTATTTAGACTCTTCAGTCTTCCTCCTTTGCTGGCCTCTAAAGGCCCAGGTGTGAGGCCTAGTGGAACTTCCTGAGCCTAGCTAAAGTTTGGTGATCTGCCTCTGGCCAGACGTGACTCAGCAAGACGCCTAATGGCTTCTTACCTGCTACCTCCACATGGGAGTTAGAATTATCATTTCAATAGTCACAGTTTACTATTGGCCCTTACCTTTCCCCACCATCCTACAATCCCCGCCTTCACCCCCAACATTATATAGGCAACTGTTCATAGCAATAAATCGAGTTCCTGCTTCGACAAGACTCCCGACTCAGTGTGGTTTTTCTCCGGTGGCCAGGAGAGGTTCTGAGTCGTCGGACGCTCATCTCCTCCTCAGCCCCTCGGGAGGAACCAGCGGGCCTGGTCCTTCCCTCGGCACTACCTGCCCCCGCCGGCGGAGCCCGGCATCTGGTGCCTAACGTGCGGCTCTTGGAATCCGGCAGACTAGTGCCCCCTGAGAGACATTCGTTGAGGAGGTCAATCGGTGTACATATGCGGTGAGCGTACCCCCATAAGTAGTCTTTATATTTAATGTGCTAAACTTTGCTTCTATAACCTGTACTTGTTGATCAACATCTCTTTGTTCTCTTTCTCTTTCCTTTCACTTTTAGTTTGCAGACAAGCTACATCTGCGGCTTTTGTACAGCATGTTTACCTATCTTTTGGATCCTTGTGGTTGTATTGTACTCATGTGTATGTGGGTTGCTATTGCCCTAATTTTATGGACATTTTTCTCTCAACTTTATAATGTGGGACAGTCTAACTGTAAATCCAATCCTGCCTTAGAATCTCTCAGGGCACTCCTAAAGAGTAGAGGGCTTGATTTGACTGATAATCAGGCTCAACAGACCTGGGATTGCCTTCTCAAACTGGCGCCATGGCTGCCAGAAGGAAATCTCTTTGGTTGGGACACGTGGGATAGGGTAGAGGCCCTTGTTTGTCGGGCACATGTGGAGAAGGGTCAAATACCCCCCTCAGGGGTCCTCCCTATGATCTCAGCCCTCAAGGCCTGCTTCCCTCCAAGGCCAACCAAACATAAACAAAAGACAGAAGAAAAAGATAATATACAGCCTAATCCAGCTACTCCTCCTGGAGATACAGCTTTAAAAAAACCCCAAAAGGATGCATCTTTATGCTCCTCACTCGATCCCTTTGAGAGTGCTCCCTGGCCTTCCGGGGGACCTCCTCCATCAACTAACCCTTTCTGGACCCCCTCGGCCCCTCCTTCATATTCGGCCGCCAAGACCCCTTCAGCCCCTCCTTCATATTCGGCAGCCAAGCCGTCAGAAAATAAAGCTACTTTTTTATTTCCCGTCAATCTAAATCCTGGGGGCAATCGCCCTGCTGCCTGGTATCCGTGGGAAGCTCAGGACCTTAAGGAGCTTAAAAAGGCGGTCTCAGAGGATGGACCCAACTCTCCTTGGGCTGAGACCCTATTACAGGGACTTGCCCATCAACCTTGTACAACCCAAGATTGGAAAAATCTAGTCAGGGCTGTCTTGTCAGGTCCCCTATACATTAAGTGGTGTGCCTTTTTTAGAGATGAATGCCATGCACAGGCAGAACGAAACCAAAATCAACAGCCCCCTGTGCCGATAACTTTCGGGATGCTCTCTGGTATCTCTGATCAATATGCTACAGGCACTCAACAGGCGGCTATACCTGACCCGTATAGGGACCAGGTCAGGGCACTGGGCTTGGCGGCATGGAAAAAGCTTGATGAGGGACCCTCTGAAACTCCCCTTATGAGTATTACTCAAAAACCATCTGAGGATTTGGCTACATTTATAGATAGGGTGGAAAAAAGTCTCCAAAGAAAATTTCCCCCAGGGGCATTACGGGATCAGTTTACTAAAATGTTGGTCTGGGATGGGATGACGGCCGATCACCGCCTCGCCTGTGCGGGTCTCAAGGACAACTCCATGAGTAGATGGATTGTAGCCACCAAGGACGTTGGCACTATCTCCCATCAGGCTAGGGCCATGGCTGCCGCCCTTCAGGAAAATAAACAGAGAGATTTGGCCAATACGATCTGTGCATTACAGTTAAATTCTAAAAACTTGACATGTTTTGGATGCGGGGACGAGGGCCACTTTAAAAAGGAGTGCCCCAACAGGACAAAGCCTCCTCCGCGCTCTGGGGGGACGACCAACGCCCCTCACACCCTTTGCCCTAAATGCAATAAAGGGTTTCATTGGGCTAAGGAATGTAAATGGAAGTTTAACATACAGGGAAAGCCTTTAAACTCCTCCAGGGGCTTCCCCCAGCCCCGTTAAATAAGGGGAAAGAGACCATCAAAGCCTATTGGACCGTCCCCCTGGTCCCCGGCCTTAGACCCAAAATTATTTTGAATATTGGCAATAAAAAATTCAAACTTCTCATTGACACTGGAGCGGACCGAACAGTCCTGAGAAAGGAGGAAGTGCCCCCCTCCTGGCAGCTTGTGCCCGGCCCTCCCCTACTGGGAATTGGCGGGCAATCCACCTCCTGGGAGACTGCCACGTGGCTCCCTTGGACTGACCCAGGTGGGGACAGGGGAAAAGTCCGCCCTCTCGTGGTGACTGGGCTCACTGCTAACTTACTGGGGCAAGACATCCTTGGAGATGCTGAGGCTTTCATCACTACTGACCATAAGGCCTTTTATAATGATTTGTTAGATAAAAAAGAATATCAACAACAGTCTGAGGAAGGGAGGGAATATCATCCCAATTATAGAGATGACCCTTACTTTGAGCAACTCAGACAAAAGTACTCCAATAAACACCCCCAATTCTAAGGGCCACTGCCCAGCCCCCCCCCATTTAAAATCCAGTGGAGACCGGGGGATCCTGTATGGGTTGAGCAGTGGCCTCTCCCTTCTTCTAAGTTACACCAACTCCACATACTTATTGATCAACAGTTGGAGGCCGGACATATTCGTCCCTCCACTAGTCCCTGGAACTCTCCTGTCTTTGTCATAAAAAAGCCTAATGGGTCCTGGAGATTTTTACATGATTTAAGAAAGATCAATGAACGCATGATCCCCTTCGGAACTCCCCAGAGGGGACTCCCATGGATCCCAGCTATTCCCAATATATACCATATTACTATCATTGACATTAAAGATTGCTTCTTCTCTATCCCTCTCCATCCAGGAGACATGGAAAAATTTGCATTCTCTGTACCTGCTGTTAATTTTTGTGGCCCAGATAGGAGATTTGAATGGACTGTCTTACCTCAGGGCATGGCAAATAGCCCACCCATTTGTCAATATTACCTGTCATCCATTTTCTCTTCTCTTATCAATCTCCCTGATACCCTGTTTTATATTTACATGGATGATATTATTCTTGGGTGCCTAGATTCCTCCACACTCCAGGACCTTACCCACCAATGTCTAACTATCCTGCATACTCACGGCTTTAAAGTAGCTCCGGAAAAAGTTCAAACTGTGCCTCCCTTTAAGATCTTGGGCTCGATCCTTACCCTAGATACAGTTTCACCTGTTAAACCACAACTTTATATTCAGGATTCTTACACCTTGCCTCAACTCCAGAAGCTTTTGGGAGAAATTAATTGGATGAGGCCTTGGATACCCATAACTACTGAAGAGCTGTCCCCTTTATTTGACCTCCTAAAGGACCTTAACTTCTCCTCTCAGGTAATTTTGTCCCCTTGTCATCAACAAATTTTTCATAAGGTACAACAGGCTATAAATACTGTGACCCTAAAGAGGTTCAATCCTGATTTGCCCATCTCCCTCTACATTTTCTCTGGGGAAACATTATGCACTGCACTGTTGGCCCAGGAAGGTGAACCCATCCAATGGGTCCACCTCTCAATCGGTGGGGTCCCCAGAGTTTATTCTATAACCAACCAGGTTGCTGATTGCATTATCAAGGGCAGAGACACCTCTGTCCGGTTGTTTGGCACAGAACCTCACCTTATTGTCACCCCCTTTAAGATAACAGATTTCACCTGGCTTCAGAGAAATAATAATAGAGTTGCTACGGCTCTCGAGGGGTTTCTAGGTAAAATTGATTGCCATTATGGCCCCCACAAATGGATGAGTTCTTTCTCCAGATTAGAATGGAAGCCCCCCAGGCTTTTTCTGTCTCAACCTAACCCTGACTTTCTTACCGTGTTTACTGATGGAGGGCACCTGGGGGCTTCCCTAGTCATTTACCCTCCCTTAAAACAGGAAAAAGAGCCTATGCCCATTAAGTCAGTCTCTCATGAGGTTGAGGGGTCAGCACAATTCAAAGAACTATTTGCTGTCGTTCTAGCTTTGGACACTATTCAAGAGCCATTTAACTTATTTTCTGACAGCCTTTATGTTGTTAATTTATTACCCAACCTGGTTGAGGCCCATATTAGACTGGACTCCAACCCTATATCTCCTCTGATGATTCAAGCTCGTTCCCTACTCAAACAAAGAATTAACCCCATTTTTCTTCAACATCTCAGGGGTCATCAAAACTTACCGGGATTTCTCTCTCGAGGAAACAATTTGGCTGATAAAATGGCTTCTATGCCTCAGTGTAATACTATTACAGAAGCTACACGCTTCCACTTATTGACCCATGTCAACTGGAGAGGTCTCAAGCACAGGTTTCCACAGGTACCAGTCAAGGACCTTAAAAAAATTGTCCGGACTTGTAAGTCCTGTCAGCCCTTCCTCCAAGTACCCCCCCTTCAAACTACAGGAAGCAATCCTAGAGGGCTACGCCCTAATCATCTGTGGCAAATTGATGTCACACACTATTCTCCATTTGGGAAACTTAAATATATTTTTCTTTCAGTTGATACCTTTTCCCGTGCCTGCTGGGCATCAGCACATGCCGGGGAAAAATCTAAACATGCCATTAGTCATATGCTTCAATGTTTTGCCACTCTTGGGCTGCCTGATCAAATTAAAACAGATAATGGCCCCTGCTTCGTAAGCAAGGCCTTTGTAGATTTTCTCCAGAACTGGAAAATCTCACATTCTACAGGCATCCCATACAACCCCCGGGGCCAAGCTATCGTTGAAAGATATAATCAGACTCTCAAGTCTCAATTACAAAAACAAAAGGGGGAATCCTTACCCCCACATGACCAACTAAAAAAGGCATTATTTACCCTAAATATTTTAAACTTTTCTAAAGAAGATAAACAACTCTCCCCTTTTCAAAAACATTGGTCTTCATCCATTACCTACAGTTCTATCTGGGTAAGATGGAGGGACCCATTGACTGGGGCCTGGAGAGGGCCTGATCCGCTCCTCACAGCAGGGAGAGGGTTTGGATGTGTCTTCCCTCAAGATGAAAAAAGACCCATTTGGGTACCAGCGAGAGACCTAAAATATTTGTCCCAACAAGAGGACACTGACAGTCACTTCTCTAGGGAGTGTCCCACCCCTGAGGACTGTTCCTAAAATGGTCCTTCACCCTACTAAACTAAACAATTCCCTCCCTTGTGGAGGATTGCTGGCTTTGCCTCCGATCTGGGCCTCCCTGGCTGCTTGCAGTACAGTTGCCTGTACGACCTTAAAACATTACTCAGCCACCTTCCCCATCCCCATCCAGCTTTTCCCAATGTTTCCCCTGGAACTTGCATTTGGGCCCCGCCTTCCCCTAATAATTCCAGTATAGATGTGGGATACATTCATCCTTCCTTCTGTACTTTTAACACAGCTGATCCCAATGCTCAATGCTGCCCACCTTCTGGAATGGTTTATGTTTGTGGAGGCGGGATGGCCTATGACTTTCTGCCCACCAATTGGACGGGCCTTTGTGCCCCAGCCACCTTAATCCCAGATGTAAATATCATCCCTGGAAATGAGGCCCTCCCTGTATCAGAGGGAGACCTATCTTCAACAACAGCTAGATTCCCTGGCTGAGGTAGTCCCACAAAACAGGAGAGGACTAAACCTACTAACGGCCGAAAAAGGAGGCGTATGTTTGTTTTTACAGGAAAAATGCTGCTTTTATGCCAATAAATCAGGAATCATCCAGGACAAGATTAAGAGGCTCCAGGAAGACTTGGAGAGGTGGCAGCGGGATCTCCAGGACAACCTGCTGCGGATGGGCTTACATGACTTCTTACCCTACCTTCTGCCTCTACTCGGGCCCCTCCCCCTCCTTCTTCTCCTTTTCCTTCTCCTCACTGTCGGGCCTTGTGTAATTAATAAGATTACACAATTTATTCACCAATGGCTAGAGGCAATAAAACCTCATCAGGTCAAAATACAGGCTGGAAACTCAGGAATTAAGTTCCTCAGATGACCCACTGCCACCTCCTCTGCCCTCCATGTGACCAATGACGGGTAAGATCCCCATAGGGGGACAACCTAAGACAGGCCATGGGGTGGGTTCTCACCGAGCTAAACACATGGTACCCAGTGACGGGTAAGATCCCCAGAAGGGGACAACCTAAGACAGGGGCCATGATGAATGCTCTGAGCTAAACACCTGGTACCCAATGACGGTTAAGACCCCCAGAGGGGGACAACCTAAAACAGGGGCCATGGTGACTAATGCTCTTACAAAAACAAAAGGGGGAGATGCTGGCCTCTAAAGGCCCAGGTGTGAGGCCTAGTGGAACTTCCTGAGCCTAGCTAAAGTTTGGTGATCTGCCTCTGGCCAGACGTGACTCAGCAAGACGCCTAATGGCTTCTTACCTGCTACCTCCACATGGGAGTTAGAATTATCATTTCAATAGTCACAGTTTACTATTGGCCCTTACCTTTCCCCACCATCCTACAATCCCCGCCTTCACCCCCAACATTATATAGGCAACTGTTCATAGCAATAAATCGAGTTCCTGCTTCGACAAGACTCCCGACTCAGTGTGGTTTTTCTCCGGTGGCCAGGAGAGGTCTGAGTCGTCGGACGCTCATCTCCTCCTCAGCCCCTCGGGAGGAACCAGCGGGCCTGGTCCTTCCCTCGGCACTACCTGCCCCCGCCGGCGGAGCCCGGCACTCCTTTACTTAGGCAATACCTTAGCCTGGATGCTTAAGGAAACAGACTGAGGCAATGATTAGGCACTGATGTTATACTGGGCATGGGCAAACCCAGAACAGCGAGAATGAAGAAAAGAAGGAAAAGCAAGGAAAAATGAAACAATGTTAAGTGACATGAAGAGACATGACTGCCTGGATGTCACCTTAAGAGAAGTACTGAAGAGAGAGCGGATGCCTCTGCTTGACACCCAACTTTCCCTCAATCAGATGCAAAGACAAACTTCACCTTGGAGTAGTCCATTGTAAAGAGAAAGGAAGGGAATTTATTAGTTCAGCTCCTTCCTGAGTCTTTTTTCCCCCCTAATTGCTTCAAGGCCATCTCATGAATAGTAGGAATTGATTTTCACACTTTCCAGTTACATTAATGAGCATCTTCTGGGGTTTTGCAGCCACCCATTCCCTGAGCACAGATTCCCACAGGGTAACAGAAGAGGAACAGGAAAAACCTGCCTTCCAGCAGAGGCATCCTAACCATGCCTTGGGAGCCAAAATGTTTTATAATGGACAGCAAATTTGTCTGAATTTTACTCCACTGGAAGATGTCATCTTTATCAGATGGAAAGTAAACATACCTGTCCCCTGGTCCAGAGGGCAACACTGTCTTTATTGTACATGGACATTCATTTGACAAACAGCCTCATGAGACAGTATGGAACAGTGGTTGTTGGTGCCTCCCCTTGCAAGAGAAACATTAGAGTCCCATGCAATGCTCTTTCCTAACACAGATACTATGTGCTGCAAACAGTATTGATTCCCTGACTGGAAAGACTCCCAAGTTATAATCAATATGTACAATTTATTTACTTTTTAGTTTTTTGAGGTAGTGTTTCACTCTAGTCCAGGCTGACCTGGAATTCACTATGTAATCTCAGGGTGGCCTTGAACTCATGGTCATTCTCCTACTTCTGCCTCCCGAGTGCTGGGATTAAAGGCATGTTCCACCACGCCCGGCTAACAATTTATTTTTGTAGCAACTGAGAGTCAAACTCTCACTCTCTCCTTCCTTCCTCCTTTCTCTCTTCTCCTTTCCCTTCCCTCTCCCTCCTGGCTGGGAATTAAACCCAGCCTCACATAAGCTATACCCCTAGGTCTTCAATCAAGAACACCAAGTCATGGAACATAGTGTAGCAATAGTACAGATAAGAAGTGTATCTTGACATTAGTCTAATAAAAGAAAACGTGCTGATTCTTCCTCGATGCATTAATAGAACACTCTCAGGCCACAAGCAGGACTTCTCAAATTGTGACCTAAATTGGAAGATGTAATTGTGGAAACTTGGATGGATACTGGGAGAGGCTGTATACTGCAGTAGTGGTTCTTCTGGAAGTTTGTTGAACTCTTCAAGTTGCCTTATGTTTCTATTTTCTTTAAGAACATCATCAAAAAGTCTGGTCTTCAAAAAAATGTCACAGAAAGAAAAAAAGTTAAGAACTACCACCATGATCATTCCTAAACAGAAATTAACACCCAGGTGTGAATCACTGGGCTTGGTATTATAGGAGGGGGAGTAGCCAAGAAAAATGAACACACACACTATGTTTTAAGGGATTTAAACTGAGAAGAGGAAAACAAGATAAAGATGTATATATCTTGCACACATGAAAATTTATAAACAAATGATATATATCGTTGTTTATATATATTATATATATTAAAGTACACACATACAAATATATGCTTTGAAAGAAGCAAACACTGTATCTAAAAAATTACAAAAGGGGGCTTGAGAAATGATTAAGTGGTTAAGGCATTTGCCTGCAAAGGCTAACAACCCAGGTTGGATTCCCCAGTACCCACATAGAGCCAGATACATAAAGTGGTACCTGTGTGCGGAGTTCATTTGCAGCAGCTGGAGGCCCTGACATGCCCATTCTCTCCCCCTCTCATTCTCCTTGCAAATAAATTAACTAAATATTTAAAAATACAAAAAGATTAAAGAATGAACATGCTAATTTTTTGAGACAAGCATAAAATCCCGAGTTTGACCCAGGCCAAGACAGAAACTACAACAAATAGTATCTTTTAGAAATAAAAGGTGTGACATCAGAGATGAAGATTAGTTCAACACACTCATCGCCAGACTGACACCACTGGTAAAGGAAGTAAATTAGAGCTATAGAAAGCATCCAAATTAAAAGACAAAGAGAAAATAAATAGTATAAAAAAAGAGATTACTCAAAAGCTGTGAGAGGGTTGGAAAGATGGATTACCGGTTAAGGCACTTGCCTGCAAAGCCAAAGGACCCAGATTTGATTCCCCATGACCCACATAAGCGAGATGCACAAGGGGGCACATGCTTCTGGAGTTCATTTGCAGTAGCCAAAGGCCCTAGCATGCCCATTCTCTCTCTCTCTCTCTCTCTCACTCTCTCTGCACCTGCCTATTACTCTCTCTCTCTCAAATAAATAAATAAAAATAAAATAATTTTTAAAAAAGCTGTGAGACATCAAATAGTGGAACACAAGTATAGTTTAAATCCTAGGAGAAAAGAGACCAAACAGAGACAAAGACATTTGAAACGAGAGCTGACAATTTTATAGTTAATAAAAGATAAATTAGAAAATCTAGAATATTTCAAGAAGGATATATAAAATATACACCTGGACATATCCAGGTCACCCCACCAATTTTTTTTTTTTTTGAGGTAGGGTCTCGCTCTAGCCCAGGCAGACCTGGAATTCACAATGTAGTCTCAGGCTGACTTTAGACTCACTGTGATCCTCCTACCTCAGCCTCCCAAGTGCTGGGATTAAAGGCATGCTCCATCATGCCCCACAACTCCACTGAAAATTTTAAAGAAAAAAACACTGTGTTTGCAGCAACAGAGATCTGGAGGTTCCTATAAAAAGTGTTTAAAGTTGGGCATCATGGTTCAATATAATTCCAACACTCAGAAGGCTAAGGTAGGAGGATCATGAGTTCAAGGCTAGTTTGGGCTAATAAGGGAGTTTGAAGATAGTGTTGACTACATCAAGGTGAGTTCAAGGCTAGCTTAGGTTACACAGAAGGATCTAGTTCTTCTTACTCTCATATGCCAACAAAAACAACAAAAAAGCAGCTATAACTAATAAATGAGCTTAGCCTAGAAAGGTTACATACATAATAGATTAAAAATAAAATGAAATTTATTAATGTTTATTGTAATCCAAACACTTGTTAATTAAAAAATTAATTTAAAAAGGTTTTTAGAAGATATAAATGGAGGAAAGGAGGGGTTTGGGAGGCTTAACTATGACTAAAGCCATATAAAAAGGCATACGGAAACCTACTTTTTGTTAATTAAGAAATGCAGTTTTGGGCTAGAGAGATGGCTTAGTGGTTAAGGCATTTTCCTACAAGGCCAAAGGACCCAGGTTGGATTCCCCAGGACCCACATAAGCCAGATGCACATGGTGGCACAGACATCTGGAGTTTGTTTACAATGGCTGAAGGCCCTGGTGTGCCCATTCTCTCTCTCTCTCTGAAATAAAATAAATAAAATAATTTTATATAAAAAGAAAAAATACAATTTTGCAAGCAACCATAAGAATTCAATGGGTAATGTTTACTCTGTGTCATTCTATATTGGAAATATATATATTTGGTTTTTCCAGGTAGGCTGACCTGGAATTCACTATGTAGTCTCAGGCTGGCCTTGAACTCAGTGATCCTCCTGCCTCTGTCTTCCTAGTGCTGGAATTAAAGACATGTGCCACCATGACTGACTGTAATTTATATTTTTTATTTTATAAGGGCTCACATTTTGGAGGTTGCCTTAGTCCCAGAAAAGATGCTTTATTTTTTGAACAACTGTGGAACTTTTAAGAATAGGGACTTTTAGAGAAGGACAAAATGTATTTTGCATGAGGAGATGAACATGAGATTTTAGGAATGGGGGTGGAATGTTACTATTTAAAAGTTATGCTTTTGGGTGTCAAGTTGACAAGGAGTAGACTTCTGATGGGTTATTCCAATGGCTGGCTTGATGGGATTTGCTATCACTGAAAAGGCAACCTTTTGGATGTGTGTGTGTGAGTACATTTTCAGAATGGTTAAACTAAGATGGGAAGATTCAGAACAGTTAAACTAAGAGGGGAAGACCCACCTTGAATGTGGATGGCCTCATCTCAGCTGGACTGGGATCTGGGACTTAATGAAAGAGAGAAGGCAGAAACAGAATTCTGAGCACCAGCATTTATTCATCTTTCTCTGCTTTCTGACTATGGACACAATATAAAAAGTCATCTCCCTTGCTGTAGCCATATCTTCTGTGCCTTGATGAACTGTGTCTTCTCAAACTGTGAGCCAAAATAAATCCTTTCCTTAAGTTGTCTTTTGTTCTGCATTTTGTCACAGTAAAGAGAAAAGTAACAAATACAGTCATGTTATGCCCAGAGGAAATAACTATATCATAACAAATGGAATCCAAAGCCCAATAAATGTGCCTAGAGAGACGGCTCAGACTTGCATGCAAAGCCTGCAGCCTGGGTTCAGTTCCCCCAGTGCCCATGTAAAGCCAGATGCACAAAGTGCTGCATGTCTCTGTAATTTGAAGTGGCAGGAGATCCTGGCCCATAGCCTCTCTCTCAAATAAATAAAAATATTCTTTAAGAAGCCCAGTAATGGATGTGAGTGTGAGTTGGCTGCTACATCTGTCACCCCATTGATCGTCAGGGTTGATTCGGCTGATCTGGCTGGCTAGGCGGGGGTCCCTTCCTCCATCACCGCTCCATGGGCGTCCCTCCCAGCTCCAAACAAGCTCTCAAGAAGCCCAGTAAAGGCTAGAGATGGCTTAGCCATTAAGGCAGTTGCCTGTGAACCCTAAGGACCCAGGTTTGATTCTCCAGTACCCACATAAGCCAGATGCACAAGATGGTGCGTGCATCTGGAGTTCGTTTGCAGTGACCAGAGGCTCTGGGGTATCCATTTTCTCTCGCTCTCTTTCTGCCTCTCTCTCTCTCAATCTGTCTCTCTCTCAAATAAATAAATAAAATATGAAAAGTCCAGTAAATGTTTAAAATTTGAAACTTCCAAAGGGAAGTAGAAAAAATGTTCAAAATATGGAGACACGAAGGAAAGAAATATGATGCTTTCATAGGAAGAAGACAAAAACCTCACTGTGCACCTACTTAAGTGTTAACTTTACTCTGTTCTTCTTCCAATCTGTATGTCAAGGTTCTCTAGAAAAACAGAACTAATAGAATGAACTTATGGGATTAGCTTATGGCAGTCCAGTTATAGCTCCTGTAGGCTTGAGCATCAAGGAACCTGGTAGCTGCCCAGTCCACATGGCTGGACGCCTCAGCAGTCCCAATGTGGCACTGAAGGCCTGTAAGATTCCTAGACAGCCATCGGTCATCAGTCCATGTTGAAAGTTCTACAGAACTTGCTTCCAAGGCCAATGAAGGGTAGACAAAGCAGGGTAGACCCATGTATGAGTGAGTAAAAGCATGGGCAGCCAGAGGAAGCGCTCACTTGTGCATAGCACTGGCAGCCGTGTGAACAGGCCCTGTGTTCTTTTGGAGTTGTGTTCTCCAGGTACCAGAAGGGCTGCTCACTCTAGAGGAAGGACTTCTTCCTGCACTTAATCCTTCCTAGAAACGGCCTTACAGACCTACCCAAAAAGCATGTGTCTTCACTCCTGATCTGATCAAGATGACAACAGAACGTAATAATCACGCCTTCTCAGGTGTCCGTGCTGTCTCAAGGCTCAGTGGTCAGGATGGGAAGGAGCCGAGTGAGTAGCTCTTCTGAATCTCTATCGTTTCTCTGTTCATCTAGCAATGAATACTGCTAGAGTAGCTCCTACTGTTTATTCAAACAACAGAAAGAAAAAAAAAAACCCAGGGATTATTAGAGAAAAGGGGGCACCATGGTTCTTTAAATGACAGTTTCCTGTTGGGTTTCATGAGGAAGTATAGATACCGTGTGTCAGTCAGATTTTCAGTTGCTGTGACAAGTACAAGACAGAAACAGTTTAAAGGAGGAAGGATTTAATACGGCTGGCTCGCTGTTTCAGGGAGATCAGTCCATGGTCATCTGGAGTCATCGTTTGGGCCCCTTGAGGGTAAAGTAGAATATCATGGCAGCCGGAGCATGTGGCAAAGGCTGCTCACCTCATGGTGGTCAGAAAGCAGAAAGAGAAGAAAGAGACACATAGGAAGAGGCCAGGAACAAGATATGTCTTTCTAGCATCTGCCCCAAGTGATATACTTTTTCCATCCAGGCCCTACCTTACTTGGTTCTCCCATTCCCCAGTAATCTATTCAAGCATTGAATTTATCAGTGGGTTGATCCACCTCCCAACAATGGTATTCTAGTATGAAGAATTATCAGTGGGTTGATCCACCTCCCAACAATGGCATTCTAGTATGAATTCATCAAGGGTTTAATAATTCATTATATCAGAGCTCTCCTGGCATAACAGGAGGTGTACTTCACTAGTGTAGTGCTTCATAATCCAATCAAGTTAACAACTAAGATTAACCTCTACACCTACCTTCTGAACACTGCTTGTATCAAGTACCAAGCCTACAATAAATGTGCCTTTTGATTGGGGTGAAGGATGTTAACTTCATACTCAAAACACACCAGTTTTTATCTCATTAAATAATATACATCACCAAGTATTAATATTTATCAAGTGCTAATTAATGAATAGCTGGCTTGTTTTTGATTTTTAGATATGGTCACATGTAGCCCAGGCTGACCTTGAAATTTACTATGTAGGAGATATTGTCCTTGAACCCCTGATCCTTTTGTCTCTCCCTCCCAAATTCTGGGATTACAGGCCTGTACCAACTCTTCCAGCTAACAGCTGGATTTTTAAACTTAAAGTGATCATTAACTTGTACAAAGTTTGTCACTGGAAAGCCATTTATTCAAGACATTTTTTTAAAAATCACACTTTTTCTTAATAAAGTAAGGGTGAATATTTTTTTTTATTTATTTGAGAGAGGGAGGAGGAAAGAGAGAGAAAGGAGAGAGAGAATGGGCACACCAGAGCCTCTAACCACTGCAAACAAACTCCAGACATGTGCCTCCTTGTGCTCTGGCTTATGTGGGTACTAGGGAACTGAACCTGGGTCCTTAGGTTTCACAGGCAAGTGCCTTAACCATTAATCTATCTCTCCAGGCCCCAAATCATACCTTTATTTATTTATTTATTTATTTATTTATTTAGTTAGTTAGTTAGTTAGTTACTTGCAAGCAGAGAGAAATAGAGATAAGAGAGACAGAGAGAACAGGTGTACCAGGGCTTCCAGCTGCTGCAAACGAACCCCAGGTGTATGCACCACTTTGTGCATCTGGCTTTACATGGGTACTGGGGAGTCAAACCCATGTCATTAGGCATTGCAGGTAAGCACCTTAATTGCTGAACCATCTCTACAGCCCCAATAAATATTTTTTGAGCATATATTATATAACAAAGTTTCTATTTTTGTTTACCTTCTGAGGAAGAGCAGGAGGGTAATAGAAATATATGATAATATATGTAAATATAAAATATAGCCAGTAGTGTCAAGGAAAAACAGAGTCTGATTGATTTTCATTTAGATGCTATTGTAGTCAGGGAAAGGGGACTGAGGCTCAACTTTAAAGACCCAAGAAAAAAAATGGAGATTTAATGCCAAGGAGAAGGCTGCAAGGGTTATGGTGGAGAGCTACACATAGACAATCCGTAAGAGGAAACATTGAGACTAGGAGGAATTCTTGCTAAGACAACCTAACACTGCTCCTAATAAAGGCAGGCAAGGATGATCAGACCATCTGGGGGATGATACAACATGAAGAATTGATCAGATATACAGAGCAATTAGATATTTGGGGGTGAGAATTCTCTCTATATCTACTTAGCAATATTCTTAGACTCTTGAAGGATATAGACAGAAACCCAAGGTCAAGATCAAGGTCAAGTTGAGAAAAGAGCTCAGAGGACCTGGATTAAAGTTTGGTCCAAGAAAGCTGGGTATGGTGGTACATAGCTGTAATCCTCAACACTTGGGAAGTATAGGTGAGAGGATCAGAAGTTCAAGGCCAGCCTGGGCTACATGAGGCCCTGTTTCAAAGAAAGGAGAAAGAGAGAGAGAGAGAGAGAAGGAGAAGAGGAAGGGAAGGAGAGAGGAAGGAATGGAGGGAGGGAGGAAGAAAAAAAAGGAAAACTTTGGTCAAGGAGAGAATCATTGTTAATGACATTAAAGGTTTAAAAAATTTTTTTTGTTATTTTTATTTATTTATTTGAGAGCGACAGACAGAGAAAGAGGCAGAGAGAGAGGGAGAGAATGGCACGCCAGGGCCTCCAGCCACTGCAAACGAACTCCAGACGTGTGCGCCCCCTTGTGCATCTATCTGACTAACGTGGGTCCTGGGGAATCGAGCTTTGAAACGGGGTCCTTAGGCTTCACAGGCAAGTGCTTAACTGCTAAGCCATCTCTCCAGCCCAACATTAAAGGTTTTAAAGAAAAATGTGGCAGGGGGTTGGGAAGATGGCTCAGCAGATAACTTGCTTACAAAGCCTCAGCTTGGGTTGGCCTGAGTTCATTTCCCTAGGACCCATATGAAACCAGATGCACAAGGTAGTGTATACATCTGGAATTCATTTGCAGTGACAGCCTCTTTCTCCTTGCAAATAAACAAATAAAAATTATATATTTAAAACAAAAAGAACGAAAATTGTGACAGGGAAATGGAATGAAGGTAATTTGGAAGAAGGACCTTCTCAGTAAAGTGACAGTTCAATGGAGACTTTTACAAAATGACAGAGCTGCAGCAGGTGGATATCTGGGCAAGACTGTGGTTGTCCACCAAGATCAAATGTAAAGTGAGGCCCAGCAAGGAGTCCCATATAGGAGGAAATGATTTCTGCTCAGAGAAATGGCCCAAAACTATAACCTGAAAAGCTTTTAGTCTAGGTAGAGAATTTGGATTATAGTGGTAAAGTATTCTAGTATGTGTGTGTGTGTGTGTGTGTGTGTGTGTGTGTGTGTGTGTGTGTGTGTATTTCTCTCTGTTCACAGGACTGGAGCTACAGGCATGCCTGGCCACTCCTAGGTATTTATGTGGGCGCTAGGGATTGAATCAGGCCAAATCAGGCTGCTTCAGACCCTCATGCTTTCATAGCAAGTGTTCTTACCTGCCAGAAACATGAACCAAAATCCCCAACCTTTTTTTTTTTTTTTAAAGACCAGTCCTCTAGCCAATCAAAGACACTCTGTTACTCAATGCTCTCCTTTCATACGTGTTTTCATGGCAAATTAGAGGGGGAAAAAAACAGGCATGTCCATGTGTGCTCACACGTATGGGCATGCCAGGGCCTCTTGCAGATGCAAAGGAATGCCAGATGCCTGTGCCAATTATTTATTATTATTATTTTTATTTATTTGACAGAGAAAGAGGGAGAGAGAGATGATGGGTGCACCAGGGTCTCCAGCCACTGCAAACAAACTCCAGACACATGTGCCTACTTGTGCATCTGGCTAATATGGGTCCTGGGGAATCGAACCAGGGTCCTTTGGCTTTGCAGGCAAACGTCTTAACTGCTAAGCCATCCCTCCAGCCCCACTTATTATTTTTTTTTCAAGGAAGGGTTTCACTCTAGCCCAGGGTGTCCAGGAACTCATTCTGTAGCACCAGGCTGACCTCGAACTCATGGTGATTTTCTTATCTCAGCCTTTTAAGTGCTGGGACTAAAGGCATGTATCACAATATTCACTTGTTGCCTCAGTTTCACATCTGGATTTATGTGGATGGGTGGCTAGACTTTGCAAGGAAGCACCTTTAACCACTGAGCCATTTTTCCAGTTCTGTAAATTTTTGAAGATCAGTACTTACATTCTTGCTTTCCAAATATGTTTTTTTTTTTTTTACCAGAATTACTTATATGTACACATTACATGTATATAGATATCACTGCTTTTTCTAAAAACATCTTCATCTAATTTTTCTTATTTGAAAACATTTTGAAGGAATCTTGTCACTAAATTGAAATTGCACTCTTCCATCTCCTGTTCAGTCCTTTCAGGAGCCAGAGGCTGTTGCTACATAGATAGAATTGTTACCAACAATACTCTAAGCTTACTTCCATTGTTGAAAGTGAACTCATCTTCAGGCTTCAAAATCTGATTTTCAGAGTGTAAGAAGCTTGATAGAAAAGGCAATTGAGTGCAATCAGCTCTCTTCATGTGCTTGGCCATAAACTGTTCAAGTTATTGGAGTATGGTGTGAACCAGGAGGACTTGATGAATATTCCTAGGAACACCTACACGGGTCACCTTAGTGAATATGTTATTGTCTCCCAAATCCAGCTTTAAACCAGCACATGTAGAATTGCAGGGGATGCTTAGTAATTGTATTCTCAATTTATTACGGTCTTTGCCAGAATAACAGGAGGTAACTTCACTGGAGGGCTAGTAGAGGAAAATGGATCTTGGCAGATGGTTAGTGACTTAATGCTAATAAAATGCAGCTCATGAACAGAAAATGACAAGCGTTTTTAGTTTCAGATAAGTAACTAGTTTTAAAGTGGTTTTGTTTGTTTGTTTGGAGTTTGCTACAGTTATAGCAGTTAGTTAAGAGAATATTTCTTACCAAATAAAGAGAAAAATCATGGTTCAAAAAAGCCAGGCGTGGTGGCACATGCCTTTAATCTCAGCACTTGGAAGGCAGAGGTAGGAGAATCCCTATGAGTTCAAGGCAACCCTGAGCGTACATAATGAATTCCAGATCAGCCTGAGCTAGAGCGAGACCCTACCTCAAGAAAACAAAACAAACAACAAAAAAACAAAAATCATGGTTCAATAGCTGAAATGATGGTAACGCTGAATCATGATCACTTTGTGACATAAAACAATTTATTTTATTTTTATGAGCATATATATATGTATGTATGTATACAGAGAGAGAGAGAGAGAGAGAGAGAGAGAGAGAGAATTGGTGCACTAGGGCCTCCAGCCACTGTAATCAAACTCCAGATACATGCGTCATTTTGTATACCATCTTGTGCACATGTGTGACCTTGTGCGCTTGCATCACCTTGTGCATCTGGCTTACATGGGACCTGGGGAGTTCAACATGGGTCCTTAGTCTTCACAGGCAAGTACCTTACTTGCTAAGCCATCTCTCCAGCCTGATATAAAACAATTTTAATAATGAGCCGCATAAGTTTGAAGATATGAGAAAAATACAAAAGTTTGTAACAAAAACTAAAGAAATTAAACTGTAGTTTCCCTCTGATTCACGAGAATAGCAGCTAGAAAGAGCTTAGCATAGGCAGGCCCTCAATAAATGCTTAGTAAAGCCTCAGTGAGTACTCACTGAGAGAATAAAAATTATCAAGAAGATTGCATGAAGAGGACATGTGAGCTGTCAAAAAAAATCACACAAGAAGACTTTACCTGGTTATCTTTTAAAAATTTCAATTAACAATGAGGCTCTATTGTTTATGTATTTTGTATTTCTAATTTTTCATTTATTTTTCCATTTTTGACATTTTCATTCATACATATAATGTATTTTGATCTTATTCTCCTCAATTACCCTCTTTTATCCCCTTCCCATTAACACTCTTTTCCCCCATTAATCTCTATCTCACTTCCATGCCTTTTTTTTTAACGCAATGAATTAAATTAGGTTTACTTGCTTGATCATGGGTGGAAGGTTATTTACTGTGGAATAGGCAACTTACCAGTGGCAACACCACTGATGAACCTGACTCACCTCTCTCAGCAACTAGCTAGCTACTCTGGGAGGTCTGGGGTCTTATGTATTGTTCCCCTGTCAATGACAATTTACTGATGGGCTCAATCTTGTGCAAGAATCCATAGGTCCTATGAAGTCATGGATGCCAGACTGTAATGAGAAAATAGCGTTTTGCAGCCCTCCTCCTGTCCTCCTGCCCTTTCATTCCTCCATCTGTCTCTTCCACAATGTTTTCTGAGCCTTGGAGGGTGTGGTTTAGACATCCTGTTTGAGTCTTAGCACATAGTAGTCACTCATTCTCAGCAATTTTGCCAGCTGTGCATCTCTGCATTAACCACTACCATTGTAGTAAGACATTTCTAAGCAATATTGGTTGATCAAGAACCATCCTTTGTTTTTTGTTTTTTTGAGTTAGGGTCTCACTCTAGCCCAGGCTGGCCTGGAATTCACTCTGTAGTCTCCGGCTGGCCTCTAACTCACAGCAATCCTCCTACCTCTGCCTCTCAAGTGCTGGGATTAGAACCATCCTTTTTTATATATTTCTTTTTCTTTTGGGTGAAGTTAAATGGGTTAAACAATTCCAATTTAACATATGGCAGTTAGAAATATATTACCTTTGACGTAATCAGTAAAATCAGTGCTTGATTTTATATTGGACTAACCTAAAGGGACATCTAGTTGTTACAGAGCAAAAGATAAGTATCTGAGCTGATATCTAGTGCCAACTGGGAAACTGAACCTTTCAAAGAGATTAAGCTATTTCTCTTCATATTCTCTACAAACAACAGTCCCTAATAATTATTATCTTCCTCCTTCACCAGGAGTTGTTACAGCTATTCTTCTCATTGCTAGTACATGTTTTTTTTAAAATAATTTATGCTTTATTAGTTAAAAATGATAAAAAAGTAACAAAGTCTGTTTTCAAATTCCAACCACAAACACATTTCATGATATAAAACAAAAATTTTGTAAAGACGTACTTCATCCTGCATTGAGTATGCTTACTTAATAGTCTGCAATTTGTTAAATATTCCATAATTTTTATTTACTTGATTTTTTTTTTTTTGAGGCAAGATCTCATTTTAGCCCAGATTGACCTGGGATTCACTCTGTAGCCCAAACTGGCCATGAACTCACAGCAATCTTCCTACCTCAGCCTCCTGAGTGCTGGAATCAAAGGTGTGCACCCAGCCTTTTTTGAAGTTTGTGAAAGAAAAACTAGTCTTCTGAAAGGAGCTAGTATGAATTATTTTTACACTTGTGAATATCTTTTTTAGGGAGTTGGTAATAATGTCAATATGTGCAATTCTACTTAGAATTCAGCACATTAATTGTTTGACACTGGCTCCACATTTGAATGACCTGGAGAATTAAAAAAAAAAAAATCATTGAAACTCAGTATGTTTAGGGATGGAATTCTGGCCTCTGTCTTTTGTAGAACTCCTCAGATATTATACAAAACCCGTGACCAGCATTCTTCAGAAGTGTCAAAGTCTATGAAGAAGGAAAGTTTACAAAACTGACATGGACTGGAGGAGGTTCAGGTGATATGATGATCAAATGTAACATGTAGGTACCTTAACTGGGAAGCTTCAAAAAAAAAAAAAAAAAAGATCTTAGAGGGAAACTACTGAAATCCAAATAAACTATGGCATCGGTTAATATCATACCAGTGTTATTTCCTTAGTTATAGCAAACACTGTGGTAATGTAAGATGTTAACAATAAGGAAAACTGCTGGGCGTAGTGCCGCACGCCTTTAATCCCAGCACTCAGGAGGCAGAGGTAGGAGGATTGCCGTGAGTTCAAGACCACCCTGAGACTACATAGTGAATTCCAGGTCAGCCTTGGCTAGAGTGAGACCCTACCTCAAAACAAACAAACAATAATAAGGAAAACTGGGTGTGGAATATGTTGGAAGTCAATACTCTGCATTTTTCTTGCACATATCAAATTATTCTGAAATAACAAGCTCATTTAAAAGTCTGTCTAATATGGAGCTGGGCATGGCAGTGCACACTTGTGACCCCAGCTCTCAGGAGGCTGAATGAAGCAGGGGAAGGTAACTTAGAGGCCACTGTGGGCTGCATGGTGAGACCCTGTGTTCTGCTTCCCCACAAGAGGAAAAAAAATCCATTTAATAGGTAACCAGGGTTGAGAATCACTCACATAGGAATGTTTGCATTGTATCAGAAAATAATAGACAACCGTATTGAACACAATTGCCAATTGCCTGCACATGGTCTGACCTTCACAAAGGGCTACTGGACATTGGGACCTTTCTCACAAATTACATCTCTAGATTAAGTCCCAAGAAAACACACAAATGTCCTAACTATAATCAACAGAACTGTAAAAACAATAATTTTGATCAGCATTCACTTCCAAAACAAAAATTCTAAAAGGATGGCTCTGAAAAGAAGGAAAAAGTATCACATTCCATCCATTGCTTAGTTTAGAAAGATACATTTCATTTTAATATCTATAGAAATTACCTGGGTTAAATGTAATGTCAGCATCGTGGTTTTCTAGCTTTCCGAGAAAATTGAGGATCTTTGTCAGTTGTCTGTTATCTACAGCACAAATAAAACTCTTTGGTATTGAGATTTTTCTCTTCTACCTTCCACTATGGTGGAAAGGAGGTAAGGAAACAAGATCCCTGAAGCCTACCTGGTATTACCCTGGCCACATTTCTGTTTGTAGAACTATTGTTATTAAATATTTGTCATCTCTGGAAATCTCTAGAGCAAAGCTAGAACACTGCCTGAAGAAATCACTCTAGAACTGGGTATGTAGTAGCTAGCGGTAGAACTTTTGCCTAGTATGTGCAAAATCCTGGACTCAATCTCTCTGCACACAGAGGGTGTTGGGGGCATCATTATGAAAACAGCACGTGCCTGGAGATAGTATTTCACAAAGTTACTTTTTTTGTTTTTGAGGTAGAGTTTCATTCTAGTCCAGGCTGACCTGGAATTCACTGTGTAGTCTGCAAAGTTACTTTTTTCGGCGCTGCACACCTATAATCCCAGCACTCGGGAGGCTGCGCTCGAATTCATTCAAGCTACCTAGCGAGACCCTGTCACCAAAACAACACAAAAGAAGCAAGAAAGAAACCAAACAAACAGACCTCTCCTCCTTAAAAAAAAAAAAAAAGACATTATAATCATCTACTTTGGGGAAAATGTCACCAACTGATCGCTTTTATGATCCAAATTAACCGTCTGCAGTCACGCAGGTTACATGTCTACCTCCGCCACTCGGGTTCACTGTTAGGCAGAGCGTTTCCCTGGCAGGAGCTTTGTCGACTGTACAACGAATGCACTGGGCCGAGCCACCTTTCCCGGGCCCTTGCGACTGGAGAGAAGGACGTGCAGAAACAGTGGAGGGCTTTAGGAGTTAGGGTAGGTGAGGGAAGTAGGAAAGAGCGAAGAGGCGACGTGCGACAGAGATCTAAGCCACAGGTCGATTTGACGGCTTTTTTTTTTTTTTCCTTTGGTCGAAGTAGCAGGAGAGGGAGGTTGCTGGGCAACTGCATCTCCTGGGAGGATGGAGGACCCCAGTGTAGGTGTCTAATTATCTGCCTCCTTTAAAAAATTTTTTTTTTTTAGGCATGGTGTCTTTTGAAAATTAATGAAATTTGTGTAACTTTTAAAGGTGAATATTTCTTGAGGTCAATTTTGGGCAAACTCTGAGGTCGGCCCGCGGCGGTTTTGTTTTTTCCTGTTCTCAGGCGCGCTGCGGGCACCTCTCGGTCAAGACCCAGCCTCCGTGGGTTGCTGGGCTGAGGACGCCTCCGGCTCTGGCTCCGGTTCCCGCCCCCCGCCCTCCTGGACTCTGGTTCGGGTCCCGGGCCGCCATGGCCCCGGAGATGGAACCGCTGCTTTTGGCCTGGAGCTATTTTAGACGCAGGAAGTTCCAACTCTGCGCCGATCTGTGCACACAGATACTGAAGAAGTCCCCTTATGACCAGGTACCGGCCGCCCCCGCCCCCGACCCGAGGATGTTTTTGCAGACGCCATCGGCTCTGGGGGGGTGATCCGTCTGTCCCCCATGGGGAGGCCGGGGAGCAAGTCCCTGAGCGAGGCCGGCCGGGCACTGCCCTCCGTGTGCCCGGGAATCGAGAGTTCAGGGCCTTGACCTGCCCCTCCGCAGACTTGAGCGTCATCCCTCCTTTTTCCTTTGAGTCCCAGAATAAGGGACTTGAATGTTAAGGTTGGTGAGGAACTTCATTCATTCATTCATTTGCACTTATACCTGGACAGACTCTTTTAATTTCTATAAAGAAGACAAGACACACAAAAGTGTAAACCAAGACCTGTGGCTCTGCCCTTTTTCTAACAGGACTGACTTTTGGTTTGGATGAAATATTTGTGTGGAATCCCTACGTCATTGTGAGTTGGCTGTCACAGCTTGAAGGAGCCTTTGGCTCTAGGTCATGAGTCCAGCTTGAGCAAATAGGCAGGAAAGAGGAATGAGAATGTAGAAGAGTGAAAAAGATACATTTATAATCAAGTAAACTACTGGGGCAAGGGGAAGTATGACTGAAGGAGGGGATGGTGGCATTGATTAAAAGGGAGTTTAACTGCTGGGTGTGTTGGCACACACCTGTAATCCTAGCCCTAGAGTGGTGAAGGCAGGAAGATCATAAGTTCAAAGCCGTCCTCAGATACATAGCGAGTTTCGGGCCTGCTGGGCTACAAGAGACCCTGTCTCAAAGAAATAAAACACAAAATTATATTAAAAAGAAACTTAAATTATAGTAATACTGTATATAGTGAGTGAAAAGGGTTATGAGGTGTGGGAGAGGCACAGTGCTGATGGACAAGTAGCTCCTGCAAGTGACAAGAAGAAAATGGAAGACCAGGAGCAGAGCTGTGGCTTTTTGTCAGTGATTCTAGTAAATGCAGAATGTGCCTATATAGTTCTGATTCCCCAGTTCTTCCTCTAGTGGTGTGGCCTTGGAGATGCTAGGAAAAAAAAAGAAAAGAAAAGAAAAGAAAAAGAAAAAGAAACTTGTAGGGGGGTATAAAAAAAAAAAAGAAAAGAAAATTGTAGAGGGTTATAAAAGTAGAAGCCTGGGCTGGGGAGATGGCTCAATGGTTAAAGGCATTTGCTTGCAAAGCCTGATGGTCTGGGTTCAGTTCCTCAGTGAAGCCATATAAACCAGATGCACAAAGTGGTGCATGAGTCTGGAGTTTGTTTGCAGTGCCAAAAGGCACTCTTCTTCCCCTTCTTCCTCTCCCTTACCCTCTCTCAAGTAAAAATTTCTTTTGCATTTTAAACAAGAAATTTATTTAAACAACAGGATGCTTGACTTGAAGGGAAAACTAGGATTCATTTTTTAGAGTAATTTATCCCTAAAGACAGATCACCCTACATGTAACAGCTACATACAAAAAAGTTATAAAGTTGTCCTTGGTTTTACAGTGATAAATGAAAACATTAAAATTCTCCAATCAAACAAGGTATGTAAGGGTTTTTTTTTTTATGTTGCTTGTGTTTTGTTTTTGTTTTTTGGTTAAAACGAGAGCAAAATAACTTCCTGGAATATAAAGATAAGAGGTGAATGGGCATGCCACTGATGGAGAATGCGGGTCTTCTCATAGAACCAGTACTTTTCCCCATACTGTCTCCATTTGATGTCAACCAAAACATTGGCCATTTAGTTTTAGTTTTTTTTTTTTTTTAAAAGAAAAGAAAAGAAACACAATATGCTCACGCATATATACCAGTTACTTTATGTACAATAAAGGAATGTAGAAGGGAATAATGAATGTAGTAGTAAGGATGTGGTGGAACCAAATTGTGGCTTTCTCATTAAGAATGTAGTCTTGGTGTATACCAAAATCCTGGAGTAAAGTAGCAGGTTCCCTTTTAGTAGACACCTCCTGTGTGTGGCTGGAACACATCAGTTGTATCTTTCTCTTCCATTTCCAACTGTGCAGGCGCATCTGTTTCATTGGTTGGCTGCCCGTCAAATTGGAATCTGATCTGCCTCATTGACCGACCCTGCCGTTCACAATAGGCTTTCATTAGTTTACTAAGTGGTGTGTGCCTCTTCATGTTAAACTGCACCGCAGAACCATTCTGCCCTACAACCTTCAAATTAATATGATCTTTGTTCTCAGTCTTGACTCCTTGGGTTTTCATTGGCTGTGGCAATGGCTGGAGTCTCCTCAGCTGCCACTTCACAAAAGAGCTCCCAGGTCTGCACTGACGAAACATACACGCAGCACCAGGAG
The DNA here is from genome assembly GCA_036346955.1 of Dipus sagitta. Lineage (NCBI taxonomy): Eukaryota > Metazoa > Chordata > Mammalia > Rodentia > Dipodidae > Dipus > Dipus sagitta. Next base: position 138,751,720 of record CM070775.1, read on the forward strand.
TAGCAGAGGAAGGAAGTGGCAGCGCTGGGTAACAGAGAGGGTCAAAAATATTTTAAAAAATGTTTTAACAGGGCTAGAGAAGTAGCTCAGTGGTTAAGGCGCTTGCCTTGCAAAGCTTAACGACCAGTATCCACGTAAAGCCAGATGCACAAAGTGGCGCATGCATCCGGCATTCACTTGTAGTGGCTAGAGGCCCTGGCATACCCATTCTCTCCCTGCCTCTCTTCCCTCTACCTTTCTTTGGTTGCAAATAAAGAAAAAATGTTTTAACAGAGTGGAGGCCTGGGTGTGAAGGTTGTTACTAGGCTCTGCTGATCTTCCAGCAGTTGGATGGAAGATCACCTGCTTATATTCCATCTGCAGAATGGCCCCCCACATCCGTGGTAATGTCAGGCTTGATTCTGTTTGCACTTTTACCTTAGTTCACCAAATTTCTGTAGATAAACATTTTTTTCCAAGAATATTTCTTGGCAGATTGATGAAGAGAGGTAGTAGAAGTGATCTGTAAGCCCATAAATGCTCCTAATTTTTCCCCAAGATTCAAGATGTAGAAACAGACACTATTGAATTCTTTATCTTTGTTATGACGGAAGTTTGTTTAGAATGTTTAGTGCACCAGACATTGTGTTAGGCACCATGGTTTGCAGAAACTTTACATACTATTTTCTTTTTCCATTGAATTAGGGTAGTTTCCACAGAACACTGATCCCAAGAGCAGCTCATGAAAAAACATTTCCTCATTAAATGCATTTGGGAAATGTATATTCCCTTCTTAGAGATCCACGGTGAACACTAAAGGCTGTCAATAGTTCTGAAGAAGGTAAACCTAATTTTACCTGATTTCTATTCATAGTTTTGAAACTTATTTGACCTCAGATTCTTTTTTATTTTCTGCCGTAGGGCAAAGTCGAATGTATTCTTTGTTATCATGGGGAGATACTGTCACAAAAGGTTTCTTCTTAATGGGTAAGACGCTATACTCTTGGTGCCCAAGTGATATTCAGCACTGTGAATTGAGATTTTATGTTAACTTTGTAGTCAGGACTTTGATTCATTTCAGTGACCTTTTATTGAGGGCTTACTACTTGCAAGCATAAATTCTATAAACTATATAATTTTCTAGTGCTTACAATAACCTTGCAAAGTGGTTAACAAAAATAAGACTAATGGACCTGGTTCAGAGGGTTTTTGTTGTGATGTTTCATTGAATCCTCATCTACTTTAGGAATTGTTATTTTCTTCCCTATTTTAGTGGTTGAGGACAGAAAGCACAAAGTGAAGTGAGTTATCCAAAGCTGTAGAGCTCCCAAGCCCGCTCTGCTGCCAGCGAACCATGACCCCATTTTGTTTTTCTTCAAAATGACTTTTGAACTTTTCCCAGTATGTTTTCTATTTTCTCATCTATTGTGATACCCTACCCCATCCCACCCCAAGGTCTTGGCTAAGTGTTTAAAAGTTTTTGACATATCTGTGTACTTGGATTAAAGGCTCCAGGAAATCTCAAGGGAAAGTACTTAATTTTGATTAAGCCAGATAAGTTCTGAAACTTATTTGACTGTTGGTAGGGGACAGGAGGCCAAACTTCCTTCTTGTCATATCTTGCAAAGTTACCACTTTGGAAAACTAATAGGCAGAAGAACAGTGTTTTTATTAGGATTAAGAGGGATGGTTGAAGTGATCTTAACTCCTTTTGTGTAGGAAAACAAAAATTAAGTACCTTGTTTAAAATCTCTCCTAAAGAGCCAAGCAAAGTAAGAACTTGGGTCCCCCCCCCTTTTTTTTTTCGGTGTTTTGAGGTAGGCTCTCACTCTAGCTCAGGCTGACCTGGAATTCACTATGTAGTCTTAGGATGGCCTTGAACTCACTGCGATCCTCCTACCTCTGCCTCCCGAGTGCTGGAAATAAAGGCGTGCATCACCATGTCCGGTGAACTTGGGTCCTTCTAATGTGGTCTCTTGTATAGCTCTCATTATGCTTTACTGCTGGCCCTCTTGGGAGGTTAAGACTTATTGTCTTAATCTTAAGTGTGATTTTTTTTTTTTTTTTTTTTGTTGTTGTTGTTTTGAGGTGGGGTCTCACTCTAGCTCAGGCTGACCTGGAATTCACTGTGTAGTTTCAGGGTGGCCTTGAACTCAACAGTGATCCTCCTACCTCTCCCTCCCAAGTGCTGGGATTAAAGGTGTGCACCATCACACCTGGTTTTATTTTTTCAAGGTAGGGTTTTGCTCTAGCCCAGGCTGACCTGGAATTCACTATGTAGTCTCAGAGTGGCTTCCAACTCATGGCGAGCCTCCTACTTCTACCTCCTTAGTGCTGGGATTAAAGGTGTGTGCCACCACACCCAGCTTAAATGTGATTTTAATAGGGATTTGAAGATAAAAGACACAAGATATACATAGAAATACTGTTGTTGATTACTGATCACCTCTCAGAGAAGGCCCTTTAGTGAAGAGGGGGTGGTGGGTGGGTAAAAAGGAACACAATAGGATAACTTGGTGGGAATATGGCCAATTTTTAATATGTTAATATATTAAAGTTCCCAATAAAATTATTAACAAAAAAACAATACTGTTGTTGGCATTGTAAAGCTATTAACACAGTTGAGGTTAAAATTATGAAAAGAGGTTATGCTGGGTCCTGGTCTGCTCTTTTGTCCTGTTTCTTGTAGATTTGAAATAATACTTCATAATGTGACACATAATGTAATTGCTGATAGCATGAGTGCTGTTCTTTGTTACCGTCTTGTTGTGAGCAGGGATTATGTTCAGCTTAGATATCAGAGTAGACCTAAGAGAATCAGTAGCAGATCTCGAAGACATGCTTAGCATTCTTTTCCTTTCTAACCTTGTTCATGTCTTCTGTGAAGTACTTTATTTATACACGAACTATACACCTTGCTACAACAATGAGTATTTCCTTTACCAGGAATAGAGATTTAACTTGATATGACCTTACCAAAGAGCTTCTGATACCTGGGGTGGGCTCCCGAAAAGGCTGCAGCACTCACTCACTTTAGTTTGTCCCTGGGTCCACTTGAGCACCGTGCTGTTAGCATGGTATTATTTCATGGTGAAAATCGTTCCCAGTATGCTTTTCCGTAAGATTAAGGGAGTTGTGCTTTTTTTTTTTCTTGGTTAACTGAGAACAAATTTATGTTGGAATGCCGACAGAATTAATGAAGACCTTTAGAAAACTTATGGAAATTCCTTTAGTTAAAAGCTTGACCATCCTTAGGCCATGACTCCATAGCAGGTCATGGTGGCATCCCTGGCCCCTGGCAGAATCTGGCACGTAGGGACTCTCATGTATTTGTTGAATGAGTGCATTGATCATATTCGCATATATGCTTTTATAGACTTATTCATATATATCAGGTTTTCCTCTCTTTCTGAAGATTATCTGTGCTGACTGAGGATCCTTGTCTTCCCTTGTCTCCATCCTGAACTCTCAGTGCCACCCTTAATTTTCAGTATGTTCTCTTCTTCCTCCCCTCCATGATACTGAGTATTGAACCCAGGACCTTGAAGGCTAGGCAAGAATTCTACCACTGAGCTGTAGCCTGTCTCTCAGTTCATTTTTAAATGTGTGTTTATTTTCTCAATAAAAGGCAAAATACCCATTGTGGGATTGTGTGTGTGTGTGTGTCATGGTACATGTGTGGGAGTCAGATAACAATTTTAGGTGTTGGTCTTCACTTTCCACCTCGTTTGTAGGCAGGGTCTTGCATTGTTCACTGCTGCGTATGCAAGGCTACCTGATGTGTGAACTGTGAGAGTCTCCTGACTCTACCACTCATCTTGCCTCAGGCACACTGAATTAAAGATGCTCGTACTACAGTGTCTGCCTGGGTTCTGAGGATCTGAACCCAGGTACCCATGTTTGCACAGTTACCCACTGAGCCTTCTCCCCATATCCCTGTTAAAGGCATTCCTTCTTTTTTATTTTTTAAAATATTTATTTATTTATTTCTAAGCAGGGAGAGACAGAATGGGTATCTCTGATCACTACAAATGAACTCCAGATACATTCGCCACTTTGTGCATCTGGCTTTATGTGGGTACTGGGGAATAGAACCAGGGTCGTTAGGCTTTGTAGGCAAGCACCTAAATTGATGAGCTATCTCTTCAGCCTCATTATTGACATGCTTAATTCATATTTTATTTTGATGGTCAGTTTTGAAAAACCAGTTTAGAAAATTCTATCTGGCACTGGGGAGGTGGCTCAGTGGGTAAGAGTGCTTGCTCTACAAGCATGAGGGCCTGAGACCACCTGAGTTTGATTCCCCAGTACCCAGGTAAACAGCTGGGCATGGATGGGCGTGGTGGCTCATGCCTTTAATCCCTGAGAGATGGAGGAGGATCACTGTGAGTATGAGGCCAGCTACAGAGTTAGTTCCAGGTCAGCCTGGGCTAGGGTGAGGCTCTACCTTGAAAAAACAAAACAAAATATTTAAAAATAAAAAGCTGCATGTGGCTATGCACATCTGTAATCTCAGTCCTGTAGGGGCTTGGGGAGGGGTGGAGGCCGGAGAATTGCTGGGGGTCACTGTTCCGGGGTGAGTGAGAGACTCAAGCAAAGAAGCAGATGAGTGAAGAGCAGAGGACACCCATTGTTCGGCTCTGGCCTCTGCATTTGTGTGCATGGGTGCACATATATGCACATGCGTGAGGTATTTCTAAATGATGTGTTCATTGTTTCAGTGGAGGAAGTTAAATGGTAAGATTTACCATCTATGAGAAATTAGCAGGAGGGGCTGGGGAGATAGCTCATTTGGTAAAGTGCTTGCCTTATAAGTGTGAGGAACTGGGTTCAGTTCTGAGAGTCCATGTAAAAATGCTAGGTATGGTGGCACATCCAGGAAGGCAGAGACAGGGGAATACCTGGATCTTGAAGACCAGCTAGTCTAGTCTAATTGGTAAGTTCCAGGCCAATGAGAGATCTGTCTCAAAAAAGGTGGACAGTATTCTTGAGTAATGACATCCAAGGTTGTCCTCTGGCCTCCACATGCATATATACACACATGTGTATGCATGTGCACATATATGTGTACCCCCACATGAACATGCATGCATATACACACATTAAAAAAGAAAGAAAAGTTATCAAGAGCCAGACCTGGGCTTATAACACCGGCAGTTGGGAAGTGGAGGCAGGCGGATTATGAATCTGAGACCAGGCCGGCCTGGGCTACCTAGCAAGACTCTATCTCCAGAAGCAAACAAAGCAAGCAGAAAAAGCAAACGGAATGTGATGAGGCAGGTAAGCACAGATGTCCTCTGCTCTTCAGGTAGCTGCTGGTGTAGTGTGTACTCTTTTGTTCTCCCGAGCATTTCCGGACCCTCTACATCTTAGCGTCCTTTATAGTATTTGAATTGCCATTCTTGGGCCACCAGACTTGCACTGTGAATGAGTTCCTTTGAAGCGGTGGCTGGACAGAGGAGCAAAGAAAGGAACATATTTCTTAGAGCCACATGGGGTTTTGCTCCAGCCTTTCCTCCTCTGACACAGCTGAGAGTTCTTTTTGCATACATGCATTTGTGCAGGTATGTGTGTGTGTGTGTGGACGTTTGTCCATATGTGTATGTATGTGAGGAGATCACAGGACAACTTCAGGTACCATTCTTAGGTATGCTGTCAACCCCTTTTTGAGACAGGGTTTCCCTCTGATTAAATTAGCCAGTGAGCTCCAGGAGGCCTTCTATGTCTGCTCCCCCTGTGCTGGGAAAACAGGTGTGAACCACCATACCTGGTATTTATGTGGATACTGGGGATCAAACTCATGTCCTCATGCTTGCAAGGAAAACATTCTACCACCTCCCCGGCCCTAGCTCTTGTTTCTAATATTGGTGTTTTTTTCACATGGTTTTACTAATTTTTCTTTCAGATGAGGAGAAACTCTCTAAAGCAATTTGTTATTTGCTAATCTTTTCATAAGCTGAACAAAAGAGCACCAAAAGATAATATTTTGGTCTCGATACAAAGGCCTATTGGGTGAAGCCCACTTGTAAAATTATTGCCTCTGTCTTATCTCAGTCTGTCTCTCTCTCTCTCTCTCTCTCTCTCTCTCTCACACACACACACAGAGAGAGAGAGAATGTGTGTGTGCTGGGGATTGAACTCATGGCTTTGTGCTTGTCAGGCAAGTACCATACTACTGAACTTGACCCCCTTAACCTGCTTTTATTTTCCCTTTAAGGGACATCATTTTAGTGTAGTGTCATGGGAGAGCTTTGATTAGTTCCTTGCATTTTCTACTAGGACATTGGATTTTATTTATTTTTAGTTCTTGCCAAAGTCAGAATAGTCAGGCATATACTAAGAGTAGTATATTTCCAGTGTTGTATGGCTGTCAGAAGGATTAAGGGTAGAACAAACGTAACATTATGGTGTTAATAATGAGGAAGGGCTCTTGATGAACACAGTTTATGAATTCTTTCCCCAGATACAGTATGAGACAGAGGGCAGGGTCCTTAAGCTTGGAAGGTATTAAAAATTTGGATCTGTTAAGAATAACAAAAGGATAGCAAGTTAATTGATCACAGCTTCCCTTCTTTTGATAAAAACTATAGTAAGGAAATGAAGTTAGAGAGTATTGTTTGTTTCAAAATTGTGACTGAACGGTGGTGAAAAGTTCTTAGAATGAAAGGAAACGCCAGCCGTCCCCTCACAGCAGTACGACCTAGAGGGCATGTGTGCTTCCCCAGCTCATGTCCATCATCCCGATTAGCTGCTTAATCTGATTACTGTTCTTTGTGTTCCATATGTTAGATCCTTGGCTTTAGAACCACTTCTGATTTTTTAGCTCCATTGTAATTAAACAGTTCATACAACACAAAGGTTTTGCAGGCAATGGGGATAAAAAAGAAAACGCAGCATGCTTTGATCATTGGGGTAGGTTTCTGGTAATGTTCACATTATTTAAATTAGTGATTCTGCTGGAGAGGTGGCTCAGTCAGGAAAATTCTACCTGAGTTTGCCTCCCCGGTGCCTATGTCAAAGCCAGGTGTGGTCCAACATTGACTTCTGGCCTCTACATGCTCTTGCCTACATGCATACACACATGCAAAAATAATAAAAATAATTTGTAAGACAATCAGTGACTATGAGGGTGGGAGCATTAGCTGTATTTTAGGCAGAGGGTAGAGGCTTTTCAACTTCACTTTCTCCTTTCCTGTTCTCCATCTCTATACTTAAAATGAGAGGGGTTCAGAGAGGAGAGGTTACTACTGTAAATGATCTGAGGGCTGAAATCCACTGGCTTAGATGAAAGATATGAAGCAAGTTTTCCCCAATGAACTATATGTTAGGAGTTGAAGCAACAATTTGATGGTCCAAGCCAAAACCACTTTTCTATAAATTTCCTAATTTGCTTCCGTCTATACCACCCCTTACTTGTTTGTATATCTCCCCATGTCCTAGGCCTCATTTTCTTCTCTGATCTTCTCATTATTTTCCTACCTGCTCTTCACTTTTCCAGTCACAAGTATATTCCCAGGGGCAGAAGAAGACAGAGCTATCACAAGGTCCTTCCTCAGTGAACAGAAGTCTGTGAGGTGAACTCGTGGCTTGGGGCCATGGAGACTTTAGCCAGACTTAATCCTGTGATTCTATAGGAAGTGTATTGTATGAACTTTTATTCCTTATGAATTAGACAGCTTGCATTCCCACTTGGCTGCTTGGTCACTTATTTCCCTAAATTTCTGAAATCCACCCATTTCATTGCTCTCTGTTATTACTAAAATCTGAATAACACAGTTTAGAGTTGGGTAGACTCATTAGCCAGAGTAAGTATTGATGGTAATTAGGAAGTTTTAGTGAGAAATATCTGGAGATTTAACTCCCTGAAGCAAGAACAACAGCGTAAGAGAAAGCTCCACCCCAGGGAGGGAGGAAGGTCAAGTGCTGCCCTTGAAATTGGTGCTGATGAGCACAGCTTGTCCTGGGATGAGCACTGCCGGTCCCAGGATGACCCCGACCGGCCCTGGATGAGCCCTGCTAGTCCTGCGATGAGCACTGACGTCTGGTTCCAGGCAGCACACTCTTCTTGCCCTGCTCCTATCTGCTGTGAAGACTCAGGGTCATTTTATCTTATTTCTCGTAACCTGGAGTCAGTGGACCAATAGATGGTTTTGCCTGTTAACCTTGTAATTCAGCAAGTATGATAGAATATGTGAAAGAAGTCAGAAAAGGGCAAGGGTCCTAGAAAGGAGTATTACTGCTTTAACCTGAGAAGATAATGAGGGTTCTAGGACTTTCTATTCAAGATTACACACCTGTGGCTCCCTGAAGGTGGAATCTGGGTGTCTTGACCTTAGAACAAGTCTGGTGCTCTACACTCCTCTGTGCTGAGAGCCAGACAAGTGACTTGCTTGGCTAAGTGAACCTAAATTGTAGTTTTCTATATGGATGGATTAATTTAAATCCCAAAATAACTATCATTGAGAGAGACTCAAAATGAAGGCCACAATGATTAAAACAGAAGTGTTGTCCTGGCTCTAATTTAAAACATCCTGGAAAGCCGGGAGTGGGGGCGCACACTTTTAATCGCAGTACTTGGGAGGCAGGGGTAGGAGGATCACCATGACTTCGAGGCCACCCTGAGACTACATAGTGAATTCCAGGTCAGCCTGAGCTAGAGCGAGACCCTACCTCGTAAAACAAAAACAAAAACAAACAAACAAACAAAATCCTGGTTCATTTCTTCTTAGTTGTGCATCTCATGGATCTCCGGTGATCCATGCCTGCCCTTGGTGGCCCGTCTCCTGTGGTAGTCTGGTCTCCTTCCTTGCTATCGTCTCAAATGCGCAGCATAACGCGTGCCCTTGACCTAGGCTGTCTAGGTTCAAATGCAACCGCCACACCTTGACCTCATCTTTTTTTTTTTTTTTAACTTGAGACTTTTACATGTTCATAGTGAAGTAATTGTACAAGTGAACATCCTTATGCTCCCTCCACTGATCAACAGGCAGGAGCTTTGGAAGACATTCACACTAGATATGGATGTCTAACTCTGTACAGTGGATTATTAGAGTATCTAGCTGTGTATACTTCATTTGATATCATACAACCTCAGTATTCATAATTTTGTTTACACTTTCTTACTAGATGACTGGTGAGATAATTTTTTTTAATTAAATGATATTAAAATCAATACAGGACTGCCATCCTTTTTTGGACACTTTAAAGTCTATAGTCAATAGTGTTTCTGGGGGACTGGAGAGACGGCTTAGCATTTTTCTTAAGCATAACAGAGATGGTAATACCTGTGTGTCACAGGCTTGCATGAGGGTTTTCATTAACACATGAATAAAGACAGAAAATGTTAGCTCCTATTGACTATGTGGCTAGTACAAACAAGTCTCCTTAAAGAACAATGGCATTTATGTGGGAATAAGCAGAAGGTTTATTTTGCAGTGCAGAACACATGTGCTACTGAAACCATGGGCATTGCAAAGGTATAGGGAAAAGGCAAAATGAGTAGGATTACATAAGTTATTTTAAAACAGTAATCCTTGGCCAGAGGATTAATAATGAGCGTATTCAAGCATCAGTAACAAAAGTGGTAGCAGTTCAAGGTTGAATGGACAGTTTGGGGGTAGGAATCCTTCTGGAAATACTTTCTGTGTGAGATCCTGGTGGCCTTGGCTCAGGTTTGCAGTCCTGGTACAGCCGTGAGCGCATGTTCATGGACTGCTCCACCTTTGCAACCTCTGAGCTTTCTCTAGTATATATTTTTTAACTGCATCCTGATACAACCAACTCCATTTTGATCCTAACACTTTTCAACTCTGCCATCTATGGTTTTCTGAAAAGGTTGTTGGTAACCTGGAGAGGAAAATGTCCAACACATGGATGGTGAAATGATGTTGAATACAGTTAATAAATCATTGTCATTTGATCACTCCCAAAATAATCTCCCTTTTTTCTGACTCTTTTTGTATCTTCTTTGTTTTCTGCTCTTTTCCCCTTCATCTAAGTTATTTATAATTTGTCCATAACGTAAATATAGCATTTAACACACTATATTGTAGTTTATTTAATAATTTGTGTTCCCTTAGAGTGTCTCCAGCAGGAGCTGGCTGCAGAATGAATGTACTTTCTTTTCATGCACATCACCCCTTACTTGTTTGTATACCTCCCCACGTCCTAGACCTCATTTTCTTCTCCTATCTTCCCATTATTTTCCTACCTGCTCTTCACTTCCAGTCACAAGTGTATTCCCAGGGGCAGAAGAAGACAGAGTCATCACAAGGCCCTTCATCAGTGAGCAGAATCCTGTGAAGGGAACTGATGGCTTCGGTCTGGGCCACTGGAGGAATCTCTCTGCTGTTAGAAGAAAACAAGCATACAGTTCTGCTTGGGTCAGGCTTCTGTCCCCCTTAGCTGTTTGCTGTTCCTTGTCATGGTCTATGGTTGCCTGTCATAAGTTTCTTCCCCAATTTTATAATGTTCCTGTCTTATAGATCTCTTAAACTTAATTTATTATTATTTTGTTTTTACTTAAAAATATTGTATTTATTTATATTTGTGTGTGTGTGTGTGTGTGTGTGTGAGAGAGAGAGAGAGAGAGAGAGAGAGAGAGAGAGAGAGAGAGAGAGAATGAGAATGAGTGGGCATGCCAGGGCCTCTATAGACTCCAGATGCATGTGCCACCTTGTACATCTTTACGTGGGTACAGAGGAATCAAAACCAGCTCTCAATATTGGGATTTTTATTGAATCAGTGTTCACCTACAAATACTTGTTTAGTCATTAGGACTTTGGATTTTTTAAAATTATGTTTCATTTTTGATGTGTGTTCCTGTGTGTGTATGATACATGTGTATGTACGTTTATGTGTGAGTGCAAGCGTGCGTGTGTGCTATGCTGCACGTGTGGAGGGCAGAGGTCAACTTTCAGGTATCAGTTCTCCTTCTGCCTTGTCGGAGACTGCGTCTCTTGTTATTGTAGTTGTTTTTTTGCTTCATTGCCCAGTAAGCTTGTTTGGGAACTTTCAGGAAATCCTCCTGTCTCCACCTCCCATTCTGCCACCAGCATGCTGGGATTATAGAAGCCTGCCAGGCGTCCAGGCTTTCTGTGGAGTCTGGGGATACTAACGTGGGTAGTCAAGCTTGAGCAGCAAGCTCTTTAGACACTCAGCCATCTCCCCAGCTGAGGATTTGGGCTTTTGCGATCTTCTTAAAAGTGTCTACTACCTTCTTAATGCTGCCAGGAGCCAGCTGCTGACTTGCCAGTGTCTCAGGTAAAGTTCAGCTGCAGCCTTTAGTTTAGAGAGAATCCTTTAGTTACTAGATATTACATTTTACTAGATATTAGAAAATGTGCTGTGGCTCTGCTTATAGTGTTAGAAAATTAGCTGTAGCCACCTGATGGTGTGTTCCTTCTGACATAAATAAAGTGTTAAATTTCTAGTGCTTTTATGTGTATGGATAGCCTTATGAAATAAATGTTCTCTACTTACTAAGACTTGAGGCTTATACAGATATGGACATTATTGACTATAACTATGAGAAAAATAATGAGGCAAAGAGAAAAGATGGCATAGATTCAGGAAGGGAGCCAGGCCGTCAGCAAGTGACTGTAGATTGTACCCTACTGTTGGGCAGTAGGCCTTACATGGAGTGGTCCCACCCTGTTCTTTCTGGCTGACCTGGCAACTCTAAAATGGAGGAGCCTGTCACAATGACAGAAGGAAGGAAGGAAGGAAGGAAGAAAGAAAGGAAGGGAGGGAGGGAGGGAGGAAGGAAGGAAGATGAAAGGGAGGGGAGGGAGACTGATCAGACTGCCTGTTGAGATGGCAGTTAGTCAGAGAGACTCGCCAACTGAGTATGGCACAAGAGAATGAGGAGAAAACCTTGCGAGAGAGGAGGTCTGCTTAGGAGGAGCAATGGACTAGGGAAGTTTGTAGCCCAGGAGGATTTTCAGTGCAACATAGAGAATCGCAAATCAGAGAAGTTGCCAGATGCTTGCCCTGCCGAGTGAGCTAGAATGTTAACAGTGTTTTGTAGATAAATATGTGCTTTGAGCCTCATGAAAGTTCATGGGAGTGGTGATCAAACTTTTCAAGTAGAAAGCAGTTATTCTTAGGGAGGCCCATGTATTAAACAACACTATAGTCATGACGCCGTTTTGTAAAGGATGGCATTTGCCTTTTAATTTTCACAGTCTTCATTTACTAATGATGGATGGGGAAACTTACATTGTATATGATATATGTATGGTCATTCAATAAGGTTCTCAATAACAAATGCAACTTATTTCTAAATTAGTAAATAGAGGTCTTAGAAATATGGAAGATATGGAGTAAAGTTAAATTAAAATATCAGTGATTTGCATTGTAGGTGTAGTTGGAAAACTGTAAGTGGCATTTAAAAGTTTCTAAGTAGCACAGAGGTGTCTTGAAGCCCTATATTTAGTATCACTTTCTAATTCTGTTCCTGTAGACTTAATTATCCTCTGATAATGATCTAAAAGGGAACAAGGTTGGATGAATTTGTTTGACCTAATTTTTCACTTTTTTTAGGTTTAATGTTGTTTACAAGTAGAAAAGCTGATGTTAGCTTTTTGTTGCTCTGACAAAACACCTGAGAAAACAAGTTGAAGGAAAAAAGGCTTCTTTTGACTCATGGCGTCAGCTTGTAGGCCACGGTGGGCAGATGGGCTCTGTTGCTTTGGGGCCTGTGGCAAGGCAGAAGCAAGGTAGAGTGGCAGTGTGGGAAAAGCTGCTCACCTCACAGCGGTCAGGAAGCAGAGAGAGTGAAAGGGTCTGGGAACAAGTGCTACCCTTCAAAGACATAACCCTAGCATCCCACATTTTCCCATCAGACCCCACCTCTTACTAGTCCAAACCAGCTGTGAAATCAGTGGTGGAATATTTGTCGAGGTTAGCACTCTCATAATCCAGGCATCTCTCAATAGCACCCCAGTTGGAGACCAAGCCTTTACCACTTGAACATTTGGAAACATTTCACTCTAACAAGGTTGTACAATAATAGTTCAGTATGTTGTGCCTTGCCTTGGGGAACTTTTTTCCTTGGGGAGATATGAACACACATCTCTTCACTCCAGATAGGGCTCAGATGACCAGACCAAAGTACAATTATGCCAAAACCAGTTTTGGTGAACCACTGGGTTTACTGGGGTTACTTAGAGAGCAGGGTGAGGGGAGCTTACAGGAGCAAGGATGACTCAAAGGCAGCCTCAACACTGAAGAGCCCACCCCAGCATGGACAGCTGTCAACTGGTTGGGGGGTCTTCTCCTAGGCAGTTGTTAACTGTTCCTGTAACTTTGGGGAGTGGTCATGTGACCTTTTAAGTTTTAGTTCTCCCAGACTTACTGACCTCTTGACTGCCAGCTTCCTCCAGAAGGGAATATTTCAATTCGAAGGAATTTGCAATACAGCATACCTGAATTTTCATTTTCATAGGGTAGGTGGAGTGTCAAATATTAGCACCTGTTTTTATGATGTCTAAATCATGTCAGACAAACTAGTCTTTTGGTGGGTGTATTCTAATAATAATCTATCAATATTGTTTCTTACATGCCTTAAACTATGGGGCTTGCATTCTTTATTAAAAGGAATAGAGCAATTTAAATAAGTTTTTATCAGCCAGTTGGATTTTTACCTCTTGATGTTTTTATTTTCATAACTAAAATTAACTTCATAAAAGGCAAAACAATTAAGTCAGTATTTATCCGATGTTAGCTGGCAAATGCATGCCTTGAGTAATGGCCCAGAGGCTAACTCAGTGGTGAATGAGATGGGTCATGTTTCACAGATATGGAGGATCTTAATTGATTTGGTGATTAGTCATTCAAACTGGGGAGACTTTGGCTTTCCCTTATCTCTTTGTTGATTTTATGGTATTTCCAAATATACAAGTACTCAAATACAGCTACCTAAGCAACTTTGTGTGTATGTGTTTGTGTGTGTGGTGTGCACAAGTGTATCCATGCATGCGTGCCTGTGTGTGCACATGCATGTGGAGGTCAGAGGCCGATTCTGGGGTCTTCCTCAGAGCCTCTCCACCTTCTTCTCTGAGGGAGGGTCTTGCTGAACCTAGAACTCACTGATGTGGCTAGATGATCTAGCCGTGGAGCCCCAGGGCTCTTCTGTCTCTGCCTCCCCAGCCCTGGAATTAAAGGTGCATGCCACCATGCTCTGCATTTCATGTGGACACTGGAGATATGAACTTGGGTCCTCAGACTTGCATGGCAGCACTTTACCCAGCCCTGCAACTGTGATGTTTTAAAACTGTATGACCCTACAATTTGCTAAGGTAAACACATCAGATAAAACAATTTGTAGTTTTATTCGGATTCAAGGGGAAGTTGGAGAAGACTGTATGTTGATTATGCTTCTCCTTTTAACATGCAGATCTTAGGATTGGAAATATACTTGGCTTTTTACCCAAAACATTTGTTTTAAAGCTAAAGGCCCATCTGCTGTTTTCGTTCAAATCTCAAGAACTGTTCACAAGAACCAGAGAAAGTTCTTTGACTATAGTATGATGTTTGATCAAGCAGTGAAATGTGATTTTTCAAGGTCATTTTTGGTTAGGATTATAAGAAAAATCAGGAAGATTAAGTTTTCTAAAACACTGATGAAACTTTAAATTGAATGTTTATTACAGATTTTGTTGTTGTTGTTGTTGTTTTTCGTAGGGTCTCACTCTAGCTCAGGCTGACCTGGAACTCACTACGTAGTCTCAGGGTGGCCTCAAACTCATGGTAATCCTCCTACCTCTGCCTCCCAAGTTCTGGGATTAAAGGAGTACGCCACCATGCCTGGCTTTATAGGTCTTTTTGTTTTTCTTTTTTTCTTCATTAGTTAGTTTTGTATTCAGCAAATACAGTCAGTTTCGTACCATTATTAGGCTCATCTGTGACCTACCCCCTCCCCTTGGCCCCTCCTTGTTGAGGTATATGGGTCATGCATTGTGGAGTTAGCCCACAGTTATGGGTAAGATAAATGTCTCTGCATATCATGACCCAACATGTGGCTCTGACATTCTTTCCGCCCCCTCTTCCGCAAAATTTCCTTGAGCCGTGTTGGGTTCATTTTTGGTCTGCTTCAGTGATGAGGTGTTGGGGGCCTCTGAGGCTCTGGCTCTCTGATTTGGTAGGAGTTGATTTTTCTCTGTGCTGATCTCCTTCCCCCTTGTGCTGGTATCCGGTTCATCAGGAAAACAGCCCCCTTGCTTGTTTCTCCAATTTTTCTTAGTTTCAGCCGGGGCCCTTTTGAGATATGATGGGGTGGCTCTCTCCTTAGGATCTACATCTATCTGAAAAAGAGAAGCAGATTCTCCAACGGAGAGTAAGTTAGCACCAGGACAAATGAGATAACCCTTACTTTTTTTTTTAATAGAGAATTTAATAGGTGTAGGCTCTCTTGTAGCCCACAATTGATGGTAGCTTGATATTGGAGAGTGGGTTTATGTTTGGATATGGTTCTGACTTGTTTCCCAGCTCCAGCTATGGGTCCCATACCAGTGAGGGGATCAGTTAGCCAAATTGAGAGCAGTTGGTTCCCCACCATGACTGTGTGCCACCACTGCACTTGTGTGGGCATCACACCAAGTTATTTGCTGCTAAGTAGGTTAGACCATGCGTTGCTTCGACAGATATTGGTCATTTTCCCCCAGTCGCCCATGTAGCACCTTCTGGCACTAGACGCGCTGACTGTCTGGGGACTGACTCTCTTCCAACTTCCAGCCATGCCATTCTAATGTGCATGTCAATCACATAAGGTGTCTTCAGCAGTAGGGTCTTACCACTAGCCTTTGGTGGGTCATAAGTACTCTGACAGAAATCTGTCTGTCTTTTAGGAAACCTTGTAGGTCTGTCTGATCAAAAGCTCATTGTGGATGATAGCCCCATGCTGGTTCTGGGAGTTACAGGTCAGTGCCCACTAAGAAAATAAGGAAAAAGATAACTAATATACAAGAGTTAGAGATAAGAGAGAGAGAGAGAGAGAGAGAGAGAGGGAGAGGGGAAGTGAGGGAGGGAAGATGTAGAAGATTAAGGTTAGTCTTGATCTTACCCTCTCCAGTGTCTTGTGGTTCAAGTGTTCCCTGTAAGGGCCTGGTGAAGGATCAGCCATTTTTATAGGTCTTTTAATATTCAAATATCACACCATTGTTCCTTTTTTCTTTTTTTAATTTTTCTTTTTTCTGATTTATTTTTATTTATTTATTAGAGACAGAGAGAGATAGAGAGAGAATGGACACACCAGGGGGCCTCTAGCCACTGCACATGGACTCTAGATGCATGCACCACCATGTGCATCTAGCTTTGTGGGACCTGGAGAATAGAACCTGGGCCCTTAGGCTTTGCAGGCAAGCACCTTAACTGCTAGGCTATCTCTCCAGCCCCATTGTTCCTATTTCTTAAAAATTGAAGCTGTTTTGTAGAAAAAGTGAATTCCTGTAGACTTCAAAAAATAGGGCTGCAGAGGTAGATCACTCAGTATAGTGGTTGCCTTGCAAGCATGAAGACCCAAAGACGCACATAAAATGCCAGGCATGGTGGCATGCTCCTGTATGTCAGCACCGGGAGGGCAGCGACAGGAGGATCCCTGGAGCCCATTGGACAGCCAGTCTAGCCTGCTTGGCAAGCTCCAGACCAGTGAGAGACCCTGCCCCAAAAGTAAATGGACAGCATTACTGAGGAATGACACCCAACCCAGTCTGTCCTGTGGCCTCCACGTGCGCACACACACACGCACACACACACGCACACACACACACACACACACACACATGAACATGCGTCCATACAATGACGACTATATAAACTGTGCATGATGATAAAAACTTGGCTTTTAAAGAGTTGATTTAAGCTGAGTGTGGCAGTACACTCCTGTAACTGTGCCACTTGAGAGGCTACTGCAGGAGGGTCTAGAGTTAGAGGTTAGCTTGGACTGCATACAGCAAGACCCTGTTTTCCAAAAATAGAAATAAAAAGGGGGGGTGGGAGGGGAGAAAGAAGTTGATTTAACTGAAACTCTGAATCCAGTCTTCAAGCTTCATTAGCTCCTCATTATCAGGCTACAAATACCTAAACCTCCCTGTGGCACACAGGACCAGTCATTGGGCCTCTGCTGCTTAGTTCTCTGACTCCCACCCACATCAGCCTATTCTTTCAGCTCTGCAGCTCTGAAGCTTGCCTTTGCCTCCTTAGCTGCTTTGTCTGGCCACAGTGCCTCACTATGTTACTCTGATTTATTTAAAATATTTTAAAATTTGTATTTATTTTCTTGAGAGGGGTCAGATAGAGAGAGAGAGAGTGAGAGATTGGGCATGCCAGATCCTTTAGCCACTGCAAATGAACTCCAGACGCATGTGCCACCTTGTGCATCTGGCTTATATGGGTCCTGGGGAATGGAACCTGGGTTTTTTTTGGCTTTGCAGGTAAGCACCTTAACTGCGAAGTCATCTCTCCAGCCCCTCTGTTACTCTTAGTTCTCCCTTCAGGAGGCTGGTGCCCTTCCTGTCTCCTCCAAGTGTCAGCCTGTCTGTCATCTCTTTATCATCATCATTTTATGGTGATATTGTCTGTGAAATTCTTTGCAGCCAGAACTAGAAGTGTGATTTATTCATCTTTGTACAGGACATGACCTATGGTAGGTGTACGGAACCAGCAGAGCTGATGTCATGCTCTACTCTTTAAACAAAACAAAACAAACAAAACAAAACAAAACAAAACACCACAGTTCTTCCAGTCTGCCAGAGTCCTGAGCAAGGAATATCCTTGCAGGACAGTGATCTGTCTTAGGTCAGGATCCCTTATTTCCATCTTTGAAGCAGAAGCCAACCATGAGTCCAAGCCAGGGGCGACTTCCCTGGCTCCTGGGAGAAGCTGAATCGTTCTGGCATCTTTCCTGACCTTTTATGAGCAGAACTTCATTTTGTTTCTTTATTTCTAATGGTTCCCACAGTTAAAAACATTCCAGTTGAAATTGATTGTCTTTATTTTTATGAACAAATTAGTTCTTTGAGTTCATATTCTATTCATTCATTTATATTCAATTTACATATAATACATGAGATATTTTGTTCTAAGTTATGTGATAAGAATCCAGTAAACCAGCCAAGAAGCCAAACATCTAAGGCAGCGCTGTGTGTGTGTGTGTGTGTGTGTGTGTGTAGGGTTTGCATGCATATGTGCAGATGTGTGTGTTCTATGCACACACATGTGGAGGACAGAGAACTTCAGGTGCCCTCCCCTATTGCTCATTTGTGTGTTTCCTTGAGATACCATTTCTTACTGAACCCAGAGTTGCTGTTTTTGGTTAGACTGACCAGGGAGCCACAGCGATTCTCCTGTCCCCACAGGGCTGGGGCTACAGCTGTGCATGGCCATATCTAGCTGCTTCCATGGGTGTTGGGGATTGAGCTCAGGGCAGTCCAGGCCTCTCAAGCCCTCATGCACACATGGCAAGTGCTTTTAACCACTGAGCCATCTCCCCAGCTCCATAAGGTAGCCTTTTTGAATTCCCATTAAAATGAAAGCAAGAGGCTTTAATTTTCTCATTAAAAAGTTCACACGTGCATTTCGGTTGCTTTAGGGTATCTGCTTACTATTTTTTTTTTCTCTTTCCATCCCTTCCCTTCCCTCTGTCCTTCCTTTCCTCTTTCTTTTCTTCCTTTCTTCTCTCCCCTCTCTCTTCCCTCCCTCCCTCCCTCCTCTACTTGCTCCATTTTGCTTTGCATCGTTGTGTTTCATTTTGATGCAGTCTCACTGTGGAGCCCTGGCTGGCCTGGAACTCCAAAAGCAGATCAGGCTGGTCTCAAAATCACAGCGATCCTCTTCCTTCTAGGTGCTGGGATCACCACCACACCTTGCTTTCACTGACTAATTTCTGTAGAACCTGTTCTCTCAGTCCCATACCTGTCACCTATCACACGCTACTTTGTTTTGTTACTTACCACATGATGTGTTCAGGAATGTTAGGATCCATGCTTTAGTCACGTGTCTCCTACCCAGAACCTGCTCTGACACTGAGTAGGAGGTGTTCCATTAACAGACTGGCTGAATGTATGTGGGGGCTCCTATGGCTCTCATCTGTTTCTGTCTCAGCTCCTGTGTTTTCACTCAGCCTGCTTTACAAGAGATCCCTGGTTTACTGAACCCTAGTCCCTCTCCAAAATGCCCCTGCTTCTGTTCCCAGTGTACCCCAGCGTCAAGTCCATGCTGCTGTGTCAGGAATTGTGTTGTCTTCCTCCAAAATCATGCATAGGATGTTGGGCTTCATAGTTCTCACCTTTTATTCTGCAGCGAAGCAGAAAGGTTAAAAAGAATTTCCAGTAAAGTGGCTTTGTGTTTGACAAAGAAATTATGAGCCGGGCGTGGTGGCGCACGCCTTTAATCCCAGCACTCGGGAGGCAGAGGTAGGAGGATCGCCGTGAGTTTGAGGCCGCCCTGAGACTCCATAATGAATTCCAGATCAGCCTGGGCTAGGGAGTGAGACCCTACCTCGAAAAACCAAAAAAAAAAAAAAAAAAAAAAAAAGAAGAAATTATGTGTGTATACCTTTACTGTGAGTATCTTTAGCTGAAGTCAAGAGGATCTTTTCCCAGTTAGATTCCTTAATTACCCATTCTGTTTCCCCTACTCTTTAACAGGTTTTCTCTCAACTAAATCACAAAATTACCCATATTGAGTTGTTATTTGGAATCAAGAGAAATTGATCTTACCTCTCCAGCCAACATCCCTTGAATACCTTTTATGTATAAAAACTAAAGGTATGGAGCCCGGTGTGGCACACGCCTTTAATCCCAGCCCTTGGGAGGCAGAAGTAGGAGGATTGCTGTGAATCCAAGACCACCCTGAGACTACATAGTGAATTCCAGATCAGCCTAGGCTAGAGTGAGACCCCATCTCCACCCCCCCCAAAAAAACCCCTCAAAGGTATGGGAAATTCAGAAGTGAATAAGGTTTAAAAACATCTTGCATTCTAGAAGAGCTGACGTATGCCCAACCAGTTGTAGTATTTGTCAAGATGAGTAAGTGCATGTGATTAGAGCATAGAGCGAAGACTGTGAGCAGGACAAGATGGTGGTTGTGCTAAGTGGATGAAGTGAGTGGGGAAGGCTTTGTGGAGGTCTTGATTCTGAAGGGGGAAGGCAGAAATTACAAAGTGATGGTAGCTATATTAATGTGTTTTAAATTATCATTCTAAGCCACATATGGTGGTTCATACATCTAATCTCAGCCCTTGGGAAGCTGAAGCCAGAAGGTTGTTGTGGGTTTGAAGCCAGCCTGGGCTCTAGAGTGAGTTCCAGGCCAGCCTGCAGAGTAAGACCCAGGCTAAAAAAAAAAAATATATTGTTCTAGTAGAACTTTTCCTATGACAAGGAATGTTTAAAGAGTATGAGATAATTGCCATACTTTTATTTCCTGGGATATTGATATGTTGGTTGTTTCTTGGTTAATAATAACCTTGACTTTTCATTGATTTTAGCTCTTTATATTAACAAAATGTGTTAAAATAGTAAATGAGCTTAATAAAAATAAAAAATAACAATAACAAAAATGTGGCTATCTTCTATAAGATATTTAATATTTCTAATGCTATTTTATTATATGTTGCATTCTTCCATGGTTTTTAGGCAGCTTGGATTTTAAAAGCCCGAGCACTTACTGAGATGGTGTACATAGATGAAATTGATGTAGATCAGGAAGGAATTGCAGAAATGGTTCTAGATGAAAATGCAATTGCCCAAGTTCCACGTGAGTACTGGATCTTCAGTTAAGTTAGTGCAATGTTATTGGGATGATTATATAGGCGCTCTAGTCCTTTCCCTCTGTCTGTCTATCTATCTATATCTATTATCTATCTATCTATCTATCTATCTATCTACCTACCTACCTATTTATCTATTATCTATCTATCCATCTATCTATTATCTATCTATCTATTTATCTATCTATCTATCTATCTATCATCATCATCATCATCTGTCCATATTTCTGTTGTTTATATTGACACACATAAAGCAAGGCATGGTGGCACACACGTGTAATCCTAGCTTTTGGGACTAAGACACAGGAGGATCTCTACAAGTCCAGTATGGATTACTCAGTGAACTTAAGGCTAGCCTGGGATACATGGTATAGCCCTGAAAGCAAGCAAACAAGCATCTGTAGGTAAATATATATTATGTGTATATACGTATATATAAACACACAATTCTATATACAAAGCATATAGGTAATATAAGATCATTTATCTGGGGTTCTAAACACAGGAAGCATCCATATGATGGCAATGTTCTAAAAGGATTTTCACAAAAGTAGTCATTTGGAGACACTCCTTTTTGTTTTTTTGAGGTAGGGTCTCACTCTAGCCTAGTCTGACCTGGAATTCACTATGTAGTCTCAGGGTGGCCTCAAATTCATGGTGATCCTCCTACCTCTGCCTCCCGGGTGTTGGGATTAAAGGTTTGCACCACCATGCTGGGTAAAACACTCCATTTTTATGATCAAAGATGATCTGAGCTAATGCATGACATGAGGTGATGAGCTGGTACACTGCGCTATCAGCAGGTATTGGGATTGTCTCAGAATTGAAGTCAGCATCACTGTGCAGATGGTACTGGATGACGACCATGATGTGTGGTAGTTTTGCTGGCATTTATTTATTGTTAAAATGCCTTTCTTCCCTGGTCACATGCTCTTGTAGAACTACAATATGTAAATTCTAGATGTCTTGGATAAATTTGTATGAGTATATCATGAATTTATAAGTAGAACCATTGATTTACACTTTAAATATGCTAGTTTTGAATGTGAATTCAAGCTCTGCTGGCAGGTTATATACTTACTTCTGTCAACATTTGTTAAATGAGCAAATACTTTACAGATTTGTGAAGGGTAAATGTGATAGCATAAGTACGTGATAGGTTCTTTCTGAGTGTGAACACATTTCCTGCAATTAATGTCTTCATCACCAGGCATGGGAAATTTTCAACATTAGGTAACTGGCTGTTTTGAAAAGTTAGCAAATAATATATAATGTAATATAAATAATATGTCTTATCACATAGGCCCTGGAACATCTTTGAAACTCCCGGGAACTAACCAGGTGGGAGGGCCCAGTCAGGCTGTCAGGTATGTACTCTGTTCTATTCCTCTCCCACTAAATGTTGACCAGAGTATAGGTGGTTCTTTCCTAATGGACCCTGTTTGTATCGTAACTACAGGCCAATCACACAAGCTGGAAGACCCATTACGGGTTTCCTTAGGCCCAGTACACAGAGTGGAAGGCCAGGCACCATGGAACAGGCGATCAGAACCCCTAGAACTGCCTACACAGCACGCCCTGTCACCAGCTCCTCTGGAAGATTTGTTAGGATGGGGACGGTAAGTTCTGCTAGCTTTCCCAGGCTCTCATATACCCAGGTAACTTTATGTTCCACTGTTTTTACAGTAAAGAATTAGATGGACATTTTAAGGTTCTTTTCTGCTTATAAAGCTTTTATAATTTTTATGCATATTAGACTCAATATTTCAAAGGAAGATTTCAGACTTTTTAATTCTATAATTTTTATCCCCTCATAGGCTTCCATGCTTACAAGTCCTGATGGACCATTTATAAACATATCTAGGCTGAATTTAATAAAATATTCCCAGAAACCTAAAGTGGCAAAGGTATGTGCTTTAAATGATTTTAAGTTATGAAGTAATGACAGAAGTATATTGATAAAAATGAAATGGAGACAATTAATATAATATGTAAACATTCTTTGTCTTGAATTAAGTAAAGTCAATCAGGAATAAACTACATATACTTTTGTTATTATTGCAATTACTATCATTTTCCCCAGACAGTCAGGTATGCAGGATCATCTTTGTGGGACAAAGCTTAAGATAATCTGTATGTGTGTGTTTAATATTCAGCTTAGACTGAATTCTTAGAAACACTTAGAAGACAATTTTCTGTCCATGTGTGACTTAAGGACTGTCAAGAGAATGATAAAATGATGAATTCTTAATTAGTAACTACTTAGGTCTCTCAGTAAATATTAATTAAGCCAGGTAATATCAATCTTACCATATTAGCAATTCTCATTGCTCAGACAGTATTCCTTTATATTAAAGAGAAGTTTAGAGGCAGAGGGAGAACAGGTAAGGGAGGGAAAGAGGAAGGAGAGGGGAAGATAGAAAGAAAATGAGGAAGAAAGAAGAATGGGATGTATCCAGGACTCTGTTAGTATGAAATGCTAGCAGGTAAGCTTGGACCATTCAAAGACAGGAGCATTTGCTTTCTGGAAATTGGTTTACCCTAACCTGGGTGTTGAGCTAACATCTGCATGAACTCCGTGCTTGACTGCAGTCTGTCAGAGAAGAATGTAAGACACAAGTCATTAGCATTATGATAGGCGGACTCGTCTTTATTTATCAGACTAGCACAATTGTAAAGCTTTGCTTGTTTCCCTTTCCCTTAGGGAGTATTAGCAACAAGTCATGTAAAATATCCGGCCCCAACCCTTTTAGGACATTTACATGAGGGGACTAGCTGGCTGGTCAGTTCAGCTGCAAAGGAGTGCAGCCAGTGGAGGCATGCCCCTCCATTCAGTGAAGATGCATGCGAGACAGATCTGGTATATGTGCTAGATTTAGCCTGAACTAGATTTCCTGTGCTCTTTTAGTGAATTGTAGGAATGTTGCCAGGTTTTTCTCTTTGACCTCCAATTTGCCTGGACTTGTCAGGACTTCTGTGTGATATTGGCATATTGCTTGGGACATCTCTGGCCGTGCTCTGACACTGCTTGGGTGTTGTGACATCCTTAAGGCAGTGGTAACAACAAATAGTAATCTTAACGTTTTCTTTGCAAGAGAATAGAAGGATTGTTACAGAGTTTTGTGTGATTTTTGAGACAAGGTATCATTATTAGCCCAGGCTGGCCTTGAACTCGTGATCCCTCTGCTTTAGCCTCCCAAGTGCTGAGACTACAGATGTGCATTACCATGCTCAAGTCTTCCTCCCTTCCCTTTCCTTCCCTTCCCTTCCCTTTCCTTCCCTTCCCTTCCCTTCCCTTCCCTTCCCTTCCCTTCCCTTCCCTTCCCTTCCCTTCCCTTCCCTTCCCTTCCCTTCCCTTCCTCTCTCTCTTTCTCTTTCTTCTTCTTCTTTTTTTTTTTTTCCGAGGAAGAATCTCACTCTAGTCTAGGCTGACATGAACTCACTCTGTATAGTCCCAGGCTGTCCTCAAACTCACAGCAATCCTCCCCAGTGCTAGGATTAAAGGCATGGACCACCATGCCTGGCTCTCTTTCCTTTTCTTTTTTCTTTTCTTCTCTTCTTTTTTCCTTTTCTCATGTTTCTTTTCTTTTCTCTTTCTTTCCTTTTGTGGTGCTAGGGATAAAATTCAGGGCCTAACCCAAGCCCTCCCTCTGCCTCTCCCTTCTTTTTTCCTTCCTTCTTCCCTCCGTCCCTCCATTCTTTCCATCTTATAAGTTACTTAGACTGGTCTGGAACTCACTCTGACGCCCTGACAGGGTTTGTTCTAGTGATCCTTCTGCCTCAGCCTCCTACCTGGGATTCCTCTTTTATGCCTCCAAGTCTTCTCCACTAATAACCCTGATATCTCCCAGAGGTGCTAGCCTGCAAGTATAAAATAGTAGTGTTGTGTATAAAGGGTAGTAGCATCAAGAGGTAATCAGTAAATGCTTGTTTACCCAGATGAGTGGGCTGCATCCAGGGGCTTTAAAAAGTACACTGCAGGGCTTCACATCCTCTGTGTCCCCTGGATTCTGATTTCATTGATCTGGTCTGGGGCCCCTTTGTGATTCCATTGTACAGTTGGGCAGAGTAGCTGTCTGTTAGAGATCTAAGGAGATAGCTTTAAGCATTAAGCAGGAAACTACTGAATACTCACATTCCATATCATTCACAAGGAAGGTCCAGATTCCCACGCTACTGTACCATAGTTAAGTCACGATCGCGATAATACAGAATATAAAAACTGGCTGAAACTTTTGCTAATCCTAATAGTCTTTAAGGAATAAAACAAACTTTTCACTTCTCTCTCTCTAATAAAGTATGTATAATATGAAGGAAACATGGCTTAGATCTTTGAGCTTTCTACTTCGTAGTGTTAAAAAACAGAAGTCAGTTGTAAATAGCAAAGTTTTACAATGGACAATTATAACAAATGATGATCACCTCTTCTCTAAACCCCCAGCCCTGTGTATTTCAGTTCAAGAGAGCTTTGAGTTTTAATATAACATTAAGAAAGTGCTTTTATTAAAATAAAACTGATTGTATTTTGACATTTTTTTCTCCACAGGCCTTGTTTGAGTATATCTTTCATCATGAGAATGATGTTAAGACTGTAAGTTGTGAATTCATGCTATTTTCTTTTATTGTAATTTTTCTGATCTTGGGAATTTAGATTATGAGATATTCTGTTTCTTTTTTTAAAAAATGTATTATTTATTTATATGAGAAAGAGAGAGAGAGAGAGAGAGAGAATGAGAATGGGCGTTCCAGGGCCTCTAGCCATTGCAAATGAAATCCAGATGCAAATGCCACCTTGTGTATCTGGCTTACATGGGTACTGGGGAATTGAACCTGGGTCCTTAGGCTTCACAGGCAAGCGCCTTAGGCTTTGCAGGCAAGCACCTTAACTACTAAACCATCTCTCCAGCTCTCACTTTATTTTATTTTATTTTTATTTACTTATTATTATTATTATTATTATTTTGGTTTTTCAAGATAGGGTTTCACTGTAGCTCAGGCTTATCTGGAATTCACTATGTAATCTGAGGGTGGCCTTGAACTCACGGCGATCCTCCTACCTCTGCCTCCCAAGTGCTGGGATTAAAGGCGTGCGCCAGACAGTCTCTCACTGAGTTCACTGCCTGTCTTCTCCCCAGTGACAGGATTATAGGTGAAGCTGCCATGCCCAGCTTATTACATGGATGCTGGGGATCCAAACTCAGGTGCTAATGCTTGTGAGGCAAGCGGAAGATGGAACCATTTATCTGGACCACAGTTTACTGTTTATACTAATAGTTAGCATTGTGGACACAGTTGTGTTTACACCACATAGTGTATTGTAAGTTTGCTAAAATGCATATGCCCGCCTTCTTTGTAGGCCATCTGTAGTGGGAACCTTTTCACATTGAAAACAGAAAAAGTAGGAAGAATAGTATCAAGAAGTCATGTCACTCATCAACTAGTTTCAGCAATAGTCAGTTATCATGGTATAACCCTCAGTAGTGAATTTTGAGGTCATATGCATGTGACTTTTCAAATTTGTTTCAGTTCATATTTGCTAGTATGTAAATGAGCAGAAACCTCACAAATGTTTTCAAACTTAATGAAGTGAATTCCATAGTGTCTTGATAGTATTTTTGCATTGATTCAAAAGAAAACTACCTTATATACATATGAATAAAAATGTTTCTCTACTTGTGATTTCTGGGTGTCAACCATAGTGCAGTGCACTAGGAGAACTAATAAAAATATGACACTCTATCCTGTTTCCATAAGTCATGCAATCCAGCTAGGAAATAAAACTGACATAAATAAAACAACAACAAAAAATAATGACCCCCAAGTGTGGTGACATATTTTAACCCCAGCATTCAGAAAGCTGAGGGAGGGAGTCATTAAACCAACCTGGGCTGTTTTTTAAGACCCTGTGTGGGGAAAAAAAAAAAAAAACAACCCTGAAAATATCAAAGGGAGAAAAAAAATCAAACAGGGTGATTGTTGAGAGAGGCATAAAGTGAATAGGACTTTGTGGAAAGGACAGGAAATAAATATATAGAAGTGGCCAAACTGGGCTGGAGAGATGGCTTAGCAGTTAAGGCACTTGCCTGCAAAGCCAAAGGACCCAGGTTCAATTCCCCAGGACCCACATAAGCCAGATGCACAAGGTGGCATATATGTTTGGAGTTCATTTGTAGTGGCTGGAGGTCCTGGTACGTCCATTCTCTCTCTTCCTGTGTCCCTCTCTGTCTCATTCTCTCTCAATTAAATAAATAAAAGTAAAAATATTTAAAAAAGAAGTGGCCAAACCATGAGCAGAACATAGAATGAGAACAGGAGCACTGAAGAGACAGTCTAAAGAAAGAAATGATAGAATCTGATCGTGGGGCCAAAGGCAAGAGACATCAGTCAAATCTCCCCTTAGACTGCCACGAGAATGGCAGCTTTACTAACAGAAAGGACAGTAAGGAGGATCGTTTGTGAAGCAGCTGAACAACTCAAAGGCCTTTTGTGTTTGAAACCACAAAAGACTCTTCAGGTGGAGGTGCCATTGCATGTACTGGCACGAGCCTGGGCCAGGTACAGAGCTAGTGATGGTGTGTAAACACACACACGTCTTTCGGAAACAAATTCAGATTGTCTTTCATTTCACAAATGAACATACCTTTAATTACTAGATTATCATAAATCTAAACTTGGAGTTTTGTTATTTTTATACATTTATTTATTTACTTACAATGGGGGAGGGCATACCAGGACCTCTTGTCACTGCAAACGAACTCCAGATGCATGCACGCTCATTTGAGCATTAAGTGGGTACTGGGGAATTGAATCTGGGCTGTCAGCATTTGCATGCAAGCTGCTTTAGCTGCTGAGCCATCTGTCCAGCCCTGTTAATGTTTTAAAAGTCTCTCTATGGAGCCCAGGCTGCCTTTGGACTGTCCTTCCTCTTGCCTTCGTCTCTGAAGTGAATGAAGTGAATGGCTTACAGGTGTGTGCAATCACATTTACTTTTACACTCTTGTTTTGTTTCTTTTTTAAGATTAATTCATCTATTGAAGAGACATGTGTTCTTTTATCCAATATATTTTTTTGTTGTTGATGATTTTTTTTTGAGCCAGCACAGTGTGCCAGCCAGTATTTCAGTCTTGAGATCACAGAGGGAGGCAGGCAGACCAAAATATCTGCTCTTTTGAAGATTACATTCTGATTGGCCAGTAAATAGAAATGCCAACTGTGGCTGTCTTCTTTAATTATCTGCATAATTTAAAAATAATGGCTATGTGGGTCTCTGCAGCACTTCCTGAGTCAGAGTCCCCAGGGGCTGTCTGGAGTCTCTGGTTATTAAGAGCTCCACAGGCGATGTCAATTTTCGGCCAGGATTGGGAACTACTGCTGTGTAGCTCAAAACACACACACACACACGCCCCACCCACCCCCTACTATAGATTGGGAACTACTGCTGTGTAGCTCAAAACACACACACACACACACACACACACACACACACACCCACCCCCCCTACTATAGATTGGGAACTACTGCTATGTAGCTCAAAACACACATACACCCACCCCCTACTATAGAAACTTTAGAAAACGTTTCTTCTAATGTAGGAAAAGAGCTGAGGACCCTTAGCAGGATTTGAAGGCTAGAGTTCCATATAGCAAACCTCCTGCCCAGGGGAGGTGTGTTTTCCAGCTCACTGAAAAAAATTGGTGAGCTAAAAGAAAAGACACAACATAAATGACTGTCAAATATATTTCAGTAATAAGAAAATGGTACCAAAATCTTGTTGAGGACTGGAGAGATGGCTTAGAGGTTAAGGCGCTTGCCTGCAAAGCCTAAGGACTCAGGATCCATTCCCCAGTACTCAAGTAAGATAAATGCACAGGGGGTACATGCGTCTGGAGTTCACTTGCAGTGGCTGGAGGCCCTGGTGTGTTCATTCTCTCTATTTTCCTCTTTCTCTCTCTCTGAAATAAATAAATAAAAATAAAATATTAAAAAATCTTGTTGAGAGCTGTAGTCTCCATTTATAAATTTTATATTTTTATGTTCAGGAATAGTGGAGACTCAATACATTCAAAACAAGCAATGGTGAACAATTGTTTTTGACTCTTTGCAATAGATCTTTGTAGTTCATTAAATGACTACTGAGAAACTTGCTTTAGAACTTTTTAAAAGTCATTTGATTTTTTTATTATCTACTTCCCCCTTTTTTATTAGAAACTTTGTTCTGTGGACAAATCACGGGTGGTCCCTTTCCACTCCTCCCCACCCCGTCCTATGAGGGTGCTCCTCAGTGGAGATACTGCTATTCACCATGGGGCTGTGGGTTAGGAGTTGTGACGGCAGAAGTCAGTCATTTGGGGGGTGGGCCATGCCTCTTTCTGTTCCCTGATCTGCAATGTTCACTGAGCCTTGGTGGGTGTGTTATAAGTCTGCTTTCATGTTGAGCTCTCAGCAGCTTCTGGATCTCTGCTTCCATATGTTTTGATTGTCCTCAGTGTCTATCACCATCACCCTGCTGCAGGTTGTCAGGCTCGCTGTGAGAGCAGCACTCACGCTTAACTTGCCAGGTCCTCTGTGGTGTCACCTGATCCCTGGCTGATGTGTGAGAGGTGGCTCATCTCATGATAGGAATTCAGCTTTTTTTTTTTTTTGTCATGTTGATAGATTTTGGTTTTTCCCAGTTTTCTCAGCCTTCTGTAAAAGAGAAAACAGATTCTCCAGTGGAGAGTGAGAGCAGTGTGGGTTAAAGGTGATAGGCATCGTTAAGAGAGATTTTGATGGATGTAGGCTGTCTTTTAGCCAAAGACTAGTGGGAGCTTCTCACTGGAGTTCATGACCCTCAACTCCATAGGATTCTGACTTAGTTTCCAGTATCAGCTATGAGTTCCTTCCTGTTGGGTGGATCTCTGAGCCAATCAGAGAACCACTGGTTACCCACCTAAGGCTGAGTACCACTATTGCGCAGGTGTGTACGTCTTGTCTGGCTGGTTGATTTCATGTCTAGCAGGATCCTCTGCTTGTCCACAACATTGGTGGCCACTTTTTCCCAGGACCTCATACAGCACTTTCCAGCACTATGAGGCCTAGCCACCAGGGAGCTGGCTTCCTTCCAGATTCCAGCATGATCTCTCAGTGTTCTGTGTCAGCAGTTTATGGTGTCTTCAGTAATAGGGTCTTAACCTTTTACCTCAGGTGAGTAATCAAGTACTTTGACAGAAGCCTCCCTTATTTTGGGAACCTCATAGGTCTCTGACCAACAGCTAACTCATTGTGGGGTGCAAACCATTTCTGGCACTGGGAACTACAAGCCAGAGCAATGGTTTGGGGAATAGGCCTTATCCCATCCTCCCCAGAGCCCTTCTTCCCAGATGATCCCCCTACACTCTTACTGAGGGTTATATCTTTTAGTCTGCTATTCATGAGAAAATTTTCAGTGGTACTAATTCAGATTGGCTTGGGTTTTGTCAGTGAAGAACTGGAACTTTCAGTAGTGGCTGGGTGGATGGCTAAGTGAATAAAGCTTGCTACACCTCTGAGTGCCTGAGTTCAGACCCCCAGACCCTACATGAAAGCTGATAGCTGTCGTGGGCTTCTGAAATTCTAGTGACCCCACAGTGGGAAGGAAGGTGGAGAAAGGAGAATTACCTGGAAGCTCACAAAGGATTGGTGAACAGTGAGATACTGCCTTAAACAAGACAGGAGGTGAGGACTGACCCAAAAGTTGTCCTCTGACCTCCACACATGCGTGTGGGCACACATACCCACATGCATACCAAGTGAAAAAAATACATAAGAAATTTTAACAGTAGAACATTTCCTGGATTATGTTGGATTCATGAAGCAATTGCAAAGGAAAGAAACTAAGTTATTAATTGTATATAATTATATACTATTAATAGTAATTCATATATACAAAAATATAAAGGGTCTTTGAATGCTTGGGCAAATGTAGTAAATAAAACATAAGTTGATGTTGTAAAGGGCACAATTTGGAAAATACTAGGATAATGTAAAACAGATAGCCTTATCATATTTATTTAATTTGTTTCTGTGCTTTCACTCCTCAAAACAATCAGGAAAAGTGCTGTACTTGTAGTCATATTTATGATAGCACTAGCTATAGTAGCAAAAATGTGTGAAAAGCAACATAAATGTTCAATGCTAGAGAATGAATTTGATTATGATAAGTAGCAGGATAGACTTTCTTTAAACATTAAAATCATAGCTATAAATTCATAATCAAAATTATACAAATTGTAACATGTTTATTTTATAATATTAAGTAAAGAAAGTCCATATTGTATACTAAACAAATTATAATTCTAAATATATATACCTATGATAGATACTTGCATTTATTACTTAAATATAGTTTTAAGGACCTGGAAAGATGGCTCAGCAGCTAAAGACACTTGCTTGCAAAATGTGACAGTTCTGGTTCATTCCCCTAAAGCCAGATGCACAAAGTGGCACGTGTTTCTGGAGTTTGTTTGCAGTGGCAAGAGGCCCTGACATGTTCATTCTCTCTCGCCTTTTCTTTCTCTGATACACAAATAAATGTACTTAAAAATAGTTTTAAGCTGTATCGTTTCATCAGTGTTTCTTGAATACCTGCACTGGATCTGTAGGTTGGACTATAGGTGTAAAACAAAAGTAGCTATGCCTCATAGCGCTGGGGTAGATTAAGTCTGAGTTTTCTTTTTCAATCTTCTCATCAGTTTCCTAATGTAATAGCAACTTTTCATTTGTAAATTTAGCAGAAATTATTAGTAATATTAAAATGCTTATAATTGTATTTCATTTGCTTACCCCTAGTAACTATATTAAAGAATGCACAATGAGGCAATTTGTTTTGTTTTTACTTAGTTAAAAGTACAAACTATTGTTTCTTGTTTCCTTTTTATTCAGTAACTCACTTATTGATTTACTAGCTGATTTATTCTTTAACAATTTTTTAAAAAAGATTGGTGTGTGTTTGGGTCATGTCTGGGCATGCCACAGCATACATGGAGGTTCTAGGACAACCTCGAGGTGTCTGTGCTCCACCTTACGCGGGTGCTGGAGACTTGTACCCAGTCCAGCAGGCCTCACAAACAAGCACCTTTAACCATGAAGCCCTCTCCCCAGTCCCTGAGTTAATATTTTTTAAATGAATAATTGCCAAGGCCCACATGTTGCTCTGCAAGGGTACAAGGAGTGCCAAGGAGGACAGACGCCTGCAACTGCTTCTCTCCTCACGGGCATGCGCCCCATTGCTTGTGGGTCAGGCTGTTCCGTTAAAATGTCATTGTGGATTTTTATCACAAATGTTATTTTCTGAATGAAAGGATATAGATAATGAGCACAAGACACACATTTTTAATAGCTTATTCATATTTTGCAAGTTTAGCTGGAAAAAGAAGAAAAGGAGCCTGTTTTCTAATCCGCTTATCAAGCCAGGGGGGATTTATATGTGTCACTTTGGGTGGTCTTCAAAGTTTAAAACATAACTTATTTCACATAAGAACAGAGAATATTATAGATGAATATAAAACACTGTGAAGTGGTATTTAAATGTTAAGAAAATAAAATTAGTCTTTGATGGATATTTCTTTTTAAGTGGGGCATTATTGACAACGCTAAGTGAAATGTGGTCCTTTTATATTGGTCTATCAAAATGGAGAGTGTGTAGCTAGCTATAAAGAGTATGATGAAGCAATAGTTCAATAAGGGCAAGTAAAGTTGAGTTACAGAGAAGCTATATTTCTGCCTTTGGATTTTTAGCAGTGTTTTCTATATTCTTTTATTGACTGTAATGACAAACTAAAGTGCATGTGGGTTGATGTTGGACTATTTCTTTCCACATACTCATTCATTTCATGACTCTGAACTTGTAACTATATAACAAGAGTGAAAATGTTACCATGTCTAGATTGGCCAAGTTCCTTCTACATTTGAACTTTTAACACCTGTAAGTGTATTAAAGTGACATTTTAGGGCTTTAGTAATATATGTATTAATAAAACACTAAGCCGGGTATGGTGGTGCACGCCTTTAATCCTAGTACTTGGGAGGCACATGTAGGAGGATCGCCGTGAGTTCGAGGCCACCCTGAGACGACATAGTGAATTCTGGGTCAGCCTGAGCTAGAGTGAGTGAGACCCTACCTCGAAAAACCAAAAGAAAAATAAATAAATAAAACACTAATATAAAATGTTAGTTTTATTCATTTACTCAAAAGAAATTTTAATCTATTATTATTAAGAGAGAGATTGAGAGAATGAGAATGGGTGCACCGTAGCCTCTACAAACAGACTCCAGATGCATGTGCCACTTTGTGCATCTGGCTTTATGTGGGTGCTGGGGAATTGAACCTGGACCTTCAGGTTTTACAAGCAAGTGCGTTTAACCACTTAGCCATTTCTTCAGTCCCAAAAAAATTTTAAATGTAAATATAGTCACTTATGTTAAAATGGAAACTTTACAAGTTTTTTTCAAGTTAGTACTTTGAATGATGAGTTCTTTGATAATTTTGTTTCATTATTAAGCTATTTTCAACATCCCTCTGAAAGAAGGAACATAGTGAATTTAATGAACAAATAATTCTCCGGTGCCTCTGTGAGCATGACAATATTCCAGCACAAGAGCAGAGGCGGAAAAGTAAAGCTCGTGCCTTCAGGAAGCTTAGGTCAGTTGAAATGTCACAAACCGTTTGTCTAGTACAGCCTAAGCCCTTGTGTGAAAAATGATTATTAAATTGTAAGTTTTTCTCCCATTCTTATTCTGTATCATTAATTTATGTTTTTCCGTAATTGGATTAGCATCAGGCTCCTCTGTAGACTTGATTCAGAACAATAATCTGATGGGAAACTCAACCATCTATCAAAAGCATTAAATCTAACCTTGGGAAGTTAGGATACATTAAAAGCAATTGGATGATATCTTTTCCTAAAAACGTTAAAAGTCTATTCATATTAAACATGACTGAATGTGATATACTCACTGTGAAAGGTCTTTATAATCAAAATTAATAGGCACAGATGTTTACAGTGCACACCTGAACTGAGTTTATTTATTTATTCATTTATGATCTGAGAGAGAGAGAGAGAGAGAATGCCAGGGCCTCTAGCCACTGCAAACAAACAGCGGACACATGTACCACCTTGTGCATCTGGCCTACATGGGTACTAGGGACTCAAACCTCGATCCTTTGGCTTTGCCATCTTTCCAGCCCTTTTAAAGCATTTTTAAATTTTTATTTATTTATTAAATATATTTTATTTATTTATTTGAGAGGGAGAAAGAGGCAGACACACACACAGATACACACACACACACACACATATATATAATATATATATATATATATATATATATATATAGAGAGAGAGAGAGAGAGAGAGAGAGAGAGAGAGAATGGGCACACCAGGGCCTCCAGGTGTTGCAAATGAACTTCAGATGCATGTGCTGCCTTGTGCGTGTGGCTTACGTGGGTCCTGGAGAGTCAAACCAGAATCCTTTGGCTTTGCAGGCAAGTGCCTTAATTGCTAAGCCATCTCTTCAGCCCATTAAAAATTTTTTTAATTTATTTAAAACTGAGTTGATTGAAAATATGTTTTCCTAGAATTTCCAGAGATAATGCTACTTGAAGTTATATTTTTCTTTTTTTAAGTGCCTTCATTTCTATTTCTGGCTGGACGGAGAAAAAAGAAAAGAAAGCATATGAAAGTAGTATGTGGCTTGTTTATAATTTCCATAGCTTTCAAGTGGAGATGTTGATTTTTCCAGTCCATTAGAAGCTCAGCATGGTGATACCATTCCTTTCTGAGTAGTTTGCATGTTTAGTGGTCCCCCCTGGAGCAAGAGAAGATAGGGAACACATGGAAAATAATTAATTTTGCAGTAGGAGATTGAAGAGACTCTTCTGGTATACATTTCAGAAAAGAAATGAAAAGAATTAATACCAAGAAATGGACAGTAATATGAGGTGCTTTTTGAGATAATGAAACTAAAAACCCAAGAGTTACTTAATGGAGCTATTGGCTGTCATGATTATATTAACAATGACTTCAGAATTAAACATTTTGTACCAGAAATCTCATCTAACTGAGAACTCCAGCTTCCTTTCACCAAATCTTTATAGAAGTCTCAGACTCCTACCAGCTTCAAATGTGTACAAAGAGCCATTCACTTTCTCCATCGTCAAAAAGTTTCCACTTCCTGTGTGTCAAACAATTCTTTCTGGGTTATCTCTCTTTTTTTTTTTTTTTTTTTGGTTTTTCGAGGTAGGGTCTCACTCTGGTCCAGGCTGACCTGGAATTAACTCTCTGTCATCTCAGGGTGGCCTTGAACTCAAGGCGATCCTCCTACCTCTGCCTCCCGAGTGCTGGGATTAAAGGCATGCGCCACCACTCCCGGTTTCTGGGTTATCTCTTGTATGATCTTGTGTAAACACTAGAAGGAACATTCCTAAAGAGGAGTTTTTAAAAACTTTTTGAGAGACAGAAAGAGAAGGTGGGCTCGCCAGGGCCTTTCAGTGGCTGTGAATGAACTCCAGACGTGTTCCCCCCCTTGTGGGCATACGAGACATTGCATACTTGCGTCCCTCGCGACGAAGTGGGATTTGGAGGATTTGAACAGGAGTCCTTAGGTTTAGCAGGCAAGCTCCTTAACCGCTAAGCCATCTCTCCAGCCTCCCTACAGAGGATATTAAAGATATGGGATAAAGAGGGATGAAATATGGAGAAAAGCATTTTTTCTAGTTTGCACTAAAGAGAAGTTTGGCCCAGAAAATTACTAGAAAGTCAAGTGATGTCAGAGAAGCACATGGAAGGCAGTGGGCCCTTGAACACCCCAATCCTTCTCCTCTTCTTCATGCCTCCCCTTATCCAAACCCCTTTTCTCTCTGCTTGCCAGGTCCATGTTTGTTTCTCTAGGTCTGTGTGTAAAGTGGGGACCTTCCCTGGACCCATCTAATAAAAAAAGTGCTTGACCTGCACTGAATTTGGAGGCATTTTGACTCATTACACAATAAATACTGGGGAGAGAGTAAAAACCTAGATATTTTAAAGCATCAGTCTTGTGCCTTGTGTCTTGAGGCTTGTTTTGCGCCCGTTTCCTTGATCCATGCTTTCATTCCAGCTCCTCTGCGGTCAGCCCCTCATCTGGAACTGATAGAGGGAAGGTTGGTGGGGCCATCTGGAAATGGGCATCTTGATTTCTAATGCATGCTTTGATTGATGCTAATTCTGCTTATTTTATTATTTATGTTTATGACTGCTTACTGTAAGAGAAGAAAAACCTAATAGAAAATGAATTGTTTTTCAAAGGCTTTGGATCTGGCGGCCCTTAGCACGGAGCACTCTCAGTACAAGGACTGGTGGTGGAAGGTGCAGATTGGAAAATGTTACTACAGGTAAAGTTTTGACCATTTGTGAAGGGCTTTGAAGTGGCAGTATTTTTTAAGAGGGTCAAATCTGATACCTCCTTATCGCTTTCTTTATGGAGAAATAAAAACCGACTTACTTGAAAAAGAACAACTGGACAGTCATATAGCAGCAGTAAGCACTGCACCTCTTTCTCCAGGGCTGGGGCAGAGGCTGACGCCTGCGAGTGACCGTGACCTCCGTCAGGAGCCAGTTAGTGACAGGCCTGGCACTAAACCCACTGTGTCCCTTCCATTCTGCCCTCCTGGCTCTCAAGCCTTTTTGCATCTAGAAGGCCCTTCACAGTTAAGAGCTAGTGTGTTCAATCATCACATCACCTCACTTAGAGCTCACAGCATGTACTGTTAGTTGGTTCCTGAGATGAGAAAAATTGAGTCTGACAAGTGTGCACTTGGCCAAATTCACATTGCTAGTAAGTGATAGAGCAAGAAGTTTTAGTGCCAGCTCTCTTCCTGTTTCCATAACTGCTTGTTTAGAGGCAGGGTCCTCTCTGTAGGCCAGGCTGACCTTGAATTTATGCTCCTCCTGCCTCTGCCTCCAGAGTGTCAGGATTACAGCTCTGCTTTACTACATTTGGCTCCTGTTTCTATAATCCTTACTGGCCTATATTCTTACAGGTACTTAATCTTTAAATACATTTGAACGGAGATTAACTGAGGGCCTGGGGAGATGGCTCAGTGGTTAAAAACATTTCCTGAGCAAGCATGAGGACCTGAGTTCGATCCCTAACACCCGTGTAAAAAGCCAGGCATGGTCGTGCACACCTGTGACACCAGAGTGGAAGGGGGGAGAAACAGGAGGATTGCTGGCGCTTGCTTGTCAGACAGTCTAACTGAAAAATGGCTTGAGCTCCAGATTCAGCGGCTCCTGTCTCGAGGAAGTCAGATAAAAGGGCGATAGAGGAAGGAGGACAGCCAGCATCCTCCTCACCATTGTGCAGATGCACGCACGCACATGCATCTGTGCACACACACAGCAAAGAAAACCAACCGAGAGATAAGGAAAACTGTAATTAATTTTTTGAATATTTAGCAACAAGTGAATAAGACTTGATAGTTGTTACGGATATTGAGGTACATTTAGAGTACTTGGAAAGAAATAGAAACAATGAATATTTATACTTTATAAAGGTGAACTGGCTTTTATTATTCAAAAGCAAGGTAGACTTGAGTTACTGTGAGTATCTTCAATATTCAATACTGTGGGGGAAAGGAGACACATTGAATGGACTGAAAGGATGCTTGTTGCTCTGGTGGCAAAACTAGCATTCCTCTGCACTTGGACATTTCATACAGAGCTCTGAGGTATATTTCCTGCTGCTAGATTGAGAAAGTGCTTTATGCCAGGAGGTGATTTGAGGCCATCATAACATTAAGCTCTTAGGAGTTTAATTCCAAAAGACAATCTTAACATCTTAAGCTTCCAAGCAAAATCTTCAAAAATCTTTAATAATTAAATGAAGAAATAGCTTAGAATCATTCTCCTCCCCACATGTGGTGACATTTAAAGGAGTACATCTTGTCAGATTTAATCTTTGTCCTCAGTTTTCAGTGCTCACTCTTCTCTATTGCATGTTCATCCATTCACTCAGTAAAGTATTTGAGGAACAACTGCCCTCATTAGTTGGGGTTACAAAGATTTATTTTATTGTCCCCCCTTTCACATGGTTTAGTGAGACAATAAATAATTATTAATGTGGTTCCAACATTACATAGGACAGAAACAGGTGTGCAGTGCACCAGGAGCCCAGAGACTTGGAGTCGAGAGGGCAGAGATGCCTTACCCGAGGGTGTCGTGTGAAGCGGACCCCAGTTGTCTCTGGTCATTAGCTTCTCACTCCTACTCCAAGGCATCGTTCTGACCATTAGTGTCACTTAGTAAGTCCTTGCAGTAGTGTCTTCCCTGGGTGTTCTGCTTTCAGCTTCTCATCTCATCGACCCTTACCAAGTACCGTGGGAGTAACTATTGTGGAAAAAACAGCTGCTGTTGGATTCCTCAGTGATTCTCTTGTAACAAAGCCTGGACTGAAAGTGCGGCTTCATGAGCTCGCCCCAGTCTCCACACCGGTCCCGATCTCCTAGTGTTCCCATTGTTACACCCTTTTCATTTAAAGCAGACTTCATGTCATTCTCCCTAACATTCCATGCACTTCCCTGCCTAAGTTGTTCTGTCATATTTTTCTTCCCCTGGAATTGCGCCGTCAGCCCACCCAGCATTTCTAGCTGTTGAAATCTTGTTCCTCACTCCTCCCAAAACTCTTGGGTTTACTCCCTCCTTTAATGTAGATAGTGATTTTGCTCTTTGATTATGATGACTTTAAGGACATGCTTATTCTCCACTTCTGCATCCCCTTTCCATCACGAAATGTGCATGCAGGAGTGTTGAACTCAGCTGGGGAGAAATTGCTGGCAGCTTGTGAGAGGTCTCTCTCTCTCTCTCTCTCTCGCTGTCTGGACGCTGACTCTCTGACACTATCTTGAGTGTATGAACTTGACCATGTTGTCACTATTCCTAGATTATGGTTGAGTATACCACACTCCATTTTTTTTTTGTATAAGAATTCATGTGGTAAATTTCTTTTTAAAAAATTATTTGAGCCGGGTGTGGTGGCGCACGCCTTTAATCCCAGCACTCGGGAGGCAGAGGTAGGAGGATTGCTGAGAGTTCGAGGCCACCCTGAGATTACATAGTGAATTCCAGGTCAGCTGAGCCAGAGTGAGACCCTGCCTCGAAAAAAAAAAATTATTTGTTTTGAGAGGGGGGCAGAGACTGAGAGAGAGAGAGAGAGGGAGAGGGAGGAGGAGGGAGAGAGAATGGGCACACCAGGGCCTTCAGCCACTGCAAACAAACTCCAGATGTGTGTGCCACCTTGTGCACATGTGTGACATTGTGCACTCGCCTCACTGTGTGTCTGGCTTATGTGGGACCTGAAGATTCAAACATGAGTTCTTAGGCTTTGCAGGCAAGTGCCTTAACCGCTAAGCCATCTCTCTAGCCCACAATTTTTTTTTTATAATACTTGAAACTGTCTTTTGAAGATTAAATAATAAAAGCCATGTGACCCATTTTTTCCTTTCTTTGGCTCTCATAGAGTGCATGTCTGCCTATTTCTTCTTTACTTTATCCTATCTCTATTGTTTAAACATGGGCGCAATGGCTCACCCTATAATCCCGGCACTCAAGAGGCTGAAGCAGAAGGATCACCATGAGTTTTCAGCCCACTTGGACGATAAAGTGAATTCCAGCTTATTCTGGGCTACAGTGAGACCTTACCTCAAAAGGAAAGAAAAAGGGAAGGAAGAAAACAAACAAAAAATACATTTGTTTTCTTATTTCTGTTTTACATGTGTCTTTTTAATTGAACATATAAAAATATGTACACTCCAATGGGAGGGTAAGTAATATTTATCAAATTCAAGACAGTATTTCTGTCATGTGACTAAGACTAACATATTCAACTATTGTTATGTCATATGTATGGATTTGGTTTTTCAGAACTTTAGGTTTCTTTGATAACATATTGTAAATCGTCATAAAATTTATGGCACCTTTAGGAGATAGAGGCTCCTGCCATGTGTGTCCTCTAACTTTGTGCTCCTCTTTTGGTATTACCTTTAATCACTTTAATCCCATCCCCTAGCAGCTGTTTGTGTGTCTGCCACACCAGTGCCTGAGGCTTAGATTATGGAGAATGTTCTTTCAAGCTTTTACCTGAAAGTGGCACAGTGGATATATTGTACATCATTTTCATTTTATTTCACAAAGTAAAGCATTATCTTACCTAAGTAGCTCGTAGGTTGCTAAGAATGCACAGCTATGACGATGCGTGACAGGTTTACTAAGGACATGTGGGATGGAAGCTGTGTGTGCTTTGGTGACTGATCTAGTGATAACAGACTGTGCCCTTGGTTGCAGAGGTGGCCACTGACATGAGGACGGTGACATTTAGGCAAGGAGCAAGGCATGGATTCATAGATGGGATAGCCAGTATCAGACACGTAATGAAAGTTCTAGAATAATGAGCTGGCATGTCTGTTACTCAAGAGACAGTTACTGCTTACATTAGAGTTGTGTAGGGATAACTAGAAAAATGGGCTTTTGTCTCAGGGCATAAGATGTTTTCAAAGAAACATCTTTCATTTCTTCTAGTAAAGTAGAGGCTCCGGGCATTTATTCAGGTCACTTGCCATATGTCCAGATGATTGTAAGCTCTTTCTGTGGTGACCTGATGTGACCTGGCTTACTGACAGCTCTTGGTCCAGCTGTGACAAGGCTGCAGACACTCTACACACCATTTGAGGATTAGATAGCCAGTGAATTTGGAGGGGGGTCAGGTGACCTTTTGTTAGTCTCTGTTAGCATGATGTTAGGATCTGTGTTCAGTGCTTCCTTGTTTGGTACACATGTGGTTTAAGATGGGATTCGTCTCTATTCATATCCTCAGAGTTTGAGAAAATGATGTAGTATTATTTCTAAATTGAATGTCTAAATTTTTTAATGGTTGTTTTTAGGTTAGGAATGTATCGTGAAGCAGAAAAGCAATTTAAATCAGCCCTGAAGCAGCAGGAAATGGTGGACACATTTCTGTATTTGGCAAAAGTAAGTAAATATTCTTAATTTGAGTGAAAACTGTCTTCTCAGGGTTCTGGCTGCTGCATGGGGAAAGTTGCCAGTTCCCTCTGGAATGTTTGGCGAGTTAATATGTTCAGACTAACTTATTTTTTAAAGCAAGTGAAAAATAACATATAGAGGGTAACCATCTCAAAAGAAAATGACTACCATGGAAAACAAATGCCCTTTGAAAACCTGCTTATTAGGACAGAGGAAAATACCACCACATAGGTAATGGACTCCACATAGGCCTTTTGCCACAACGCACTCATCTGAAGCCCAAGCAGGTTATAGAGCAGAGGGACCTTTGCTTTTGAAATGGGGTCTTGCTCTGTAGCACAGACTGACATTGAACTCATCCTTCTTTTTCCTCAGCCTTCCAGGTAGCTGAGAGCCCTGCTCTAAGGACAGATTGTTTTACAGAGTCAGCGTCACTCAGCTTTGCTCCAATAGTGAGGCTGTCGTCTCTCTCTCATTGTGCACTCCTTGGTCTATGGCACTGTACTGGTTTGTTTATAGATGAAGTTTAATTGAACCCTCACAATAACCCTGCTCCGTAGGTAGATTTTATAACTTCCTTTTTGCTCCTAAGGACAACAAGTAAATTTTTCAGTCACTGGGTTATTGACACCCAGCATTCACTCTGAGGTCTTTTGGACTCCAGTCTACTCACTGCAGGCTCAGTAGACTGTTCACTTGGACATTTCAGTACAAGTTGGACATCCCTCATCTGAATATCTGAAGCCTGACATGCTCTAAAATTGAAACTTTTTGAGTGAACAGTAATAGACATGGGAAATTCCTGTGACGTCCTGTGATGAGTCATAGTCAAAATGCAGGTGCACTAAAAATATTATATAAAATTACCCTAAGGCTATGTGTAAAAAGTATAGATGTAATATCAGTAAATTTCAATTTTAAACTTGTGTTCTAGCCCCAAACTATCACTGTATGCATATCAAAACACTCCAAAGACCAAAAACAAAACAAAACAAAAAACCCTGAAATTGAAAACACTTGTGGTCTGAAGCACTTCAGACAAGGATGCCCAGCCTGTGCTGGAATAAAGTCGCTCTTGACCTTCAGCAAGGCTCCTCTGAAAGACCATGTGTGAAGTAGTGGTTATGCTGTGGTCCTGCTCGGTCATAAGAATTTTCTAAATTAACAAGTTTGGTCAGGAAGACTCAGAAGGTGAGACGTGAAAGGAGGTGTGAGCTGTCTGTCTCTGTGCAGGTGGCACTAGAGCTGGTGGCACTGCTTTTGAGATTTGGCCAGAGGAAAGATGCTGCTGAGAGAGTTGGCCGAGAGGGCTGGCGCTGGCTGACAGTTAAGGGGCCTGTGAAGCTTTGACTCCCCATCTCCCATGTGAGTCAAGCGCACAGGTGATGCACGTACAGGGTTGCACACGCACACAAGGTGGTGCATGCGTCTGGAGTTCAATTAGGGGCTGGAGGTCCTAGGATGCCAATCCTCTCTCTCTCTTAAACAACAACAACAACAAAGTTGGCCAAGAAAGACAGACCTGGAGAACAAATCTGGGTGAGGCCAAAAAGAAGGGGTCCAAAGGCAAAGTTTGGGACAAGTTTAGTCATCTACTCTTGTTTGACA
Organism: Dipus sagitta; assembly: GCA_036346955.1. Taxonomy (NCBI): domain Eukaryota; kingdom Metazoa; phylum Chordata; class Mammalia; order Rodentia; family Dipodidae; genus Dipus; species Dipus sagitta. The sequence goes on from CM070775.1 coordinate 138,794,101, forward strand.
AGGCTACTTCTGACCAACTGTGTAAGGAAGTTTCTGGCTATAAACTATAAGCCTAGCTACGGTCTATGGCCAGGGCAGCCCTGTAAGAGCTCCTTAATAAAGTATTCATCAAACCACCTCAGAGAAGGGAACTCAGTGCCCTGCTGCTAGGAAAGATTCTGCAACATAGCCAACCAGCTGAACATGTGGGAAAATGAAGCTTTATTGACTTCTTCAGAAAGAAGCACCACTAGGTCCAGAACATGGTCATAAGACTAGCGTACTAAAAATGAAAGTTACACTGATAAATTTTCTCTGCTGATCTTAGTACATTAACAGTGGTTTACAAAAATGTTTAAAACTATTGAAGTATTTGGTATGTTTGTCTTTTACCTATTATAAAATAAACAAATTCTGAAAGAAATTTCTAAGAACCACAGTAAGCTTTTCTAAAGAGACAACTTGAAATTGAAGTTCAGGCCACAACACTCTTCCCTTTTTTTTTTCTTTAGTTTTTCAAGGTAGGGTCTCACTCTAGCCCACGCTGACCTAGAATTCACTACGGAGTCTCAGGGTGGCCTCGAACTCACAGTGATCCTCCTACTTCAGCCTCCCGAGTGCTGAGATTAAAGGTGTGTGCCACCACGCCCAGCTCACACTCTTCCACTGACACATTGCTCCACATTGCTGGGATGAGCATCCAACCAGCTACAGTTTATGGGAGGAAGGGATTTATTTCAAGCTTCCGGATCCAGGAGAAGTTCCATCAGCGGTGGAAGAAGTTGGCTCCTTTCATACATCCAAGCAGAGAGAGACCACCACACACCAAAAGCAGCAGGCCAACAGCCAGAGCTCAGACTGCTCTCCTTTGTGCTGGACTCGAGGCCCACCCCAAACACCTCAGGGCTCCAGCCTGGAGTCCACCTCCCCCAGCAGGCTGCTGGAGACTTGAGCAGGAAGCTTGACCTTCATCAAGAGTACCTGAAGCTGTGGGGGACGTGCATTCACATTCAAACCGCCACATAGCTAAAAATCTGTGCTTTTTATTGTAACTACTGTTAAAAGCATGTTTTTATTCAAGGTACAGTCTCACTCTAGCTTAGGCTGACCTGAAATTCACTATGTAGGCTCAGGCTGACCTTGAACTCATGGTGCTCCTCCTATCTCTGCCTCCCCAGTGCTGGGATTAAAGGCGTGCGCCACCCTGCCTGACACATGTTTTCACCTGTGTTTCTAAGTTGATTTGTTGTTTAGAACGTGTGTCCCAAAACACGAAGACAAGTGTCATTATCTTAGGCTTCTATACATAAGTTCTCCATTTTAGAAATTCCTATTAAGGTGTGGGGAGATGCTCAGTGGGTAAAGTGTTTGCTGTGCCAGCCTGAGGACTGGGGTTCAGTTCCTGAACACTCGTGTAAACATGCTGGGGGTGGTGGGTGTGCCTGTAACCCCAGCAGTGGGAGCAATGGCGGCAGGGCATCCCTGGGGCTTACTGTGTAGCAGTGTAGCTGAGTCAGAGAGCTCAGGTTCCAAGAGAGTCCCTCAGACTAAGGCGGAGAGCAACCAGGTAAGACAGCTGCTGTTGCACTCGGGCCTCCACACGCGTCCACACGTATGAATGCTTAGACACACACACATACACATGCCTCCCCCAAAGACATTCCTGGTAAGTGTAAGATTTGTCCATGCTTATGTCTGCATTGCTCAGCAAAGGGGAGCCATCAAGCCCTAGCTTGCTTCGCTCCCTGATCTCGTATTTCACTCACCTGTTTCTCCTCCGTTTGGAGGCATCTTCTCCAGAACCACCCGCTGCCCTGCTACTTCTCAGATCTTGTTCCATTTGTCACCCTTTCTTTTACCAGGGTTGCAGTCAGGATCGCATTGCTGGCAGAAATCACCTGACCAATAGCAGCTTTTTGGACAAAAGGGTTTATTTTGGCTTATAGACTTGAGGGGAAGCTCCATGATGGCAGGGGAAAATGATGGCATGAGCAGAGGGTGGACATCACCTCCTGACCAACATCAGGTGGACAATAGCAACAGGAGAGTGTGCCAAACACTGGCATGGGAAACTGGCTGTAACACCCATAAGCCCACCCCCAACAATACACCGCCTCCAAGAGGCATTAATTCCCAAATCTCCATCAGCTGGGAACCCTGCATTCAGAACGCCTAAGTTTATGGGGCACACCTGAATCAAACCACCACAACCAGTGTCGTCAACTTCCTTCTACTTGCCAGCTTGTAGACCTACTCATGCCTGTCTATCCTGAAGAGATTCCCCTGGTCCATTCTTGTTACTGCTCAGTCTCTGGGATGATAATAAGCCCGTATAAGCCTTTCTTAGAGGGATAAGTGAATGAGTGCTTTATGTACAGCAAGGGGCAGATAGGCTGTAAGATAATTAGAATCTAATTGTGCACATGCTGAAAAGTTCTTATGGCAATATCTAGGAGATAATTTGTTACTAATATGTAATTATAAACTTGTCATATAAATGCTGTTATTTTTACAACCAGTAATTTTATTAAAATATGGCTTGTGTTTAGGTTTATATCATATTGGATCAACCTGTGACTGCTTTAAATCTTTTCAAACAAGGATTAAATAAGTTTCCAGGAGAGGTAACCCTGCTTTGCGGGATTGCCAGGATCTATGAGGTAAGGTTCATATTATGTTAAAAGCTGATGTAAAAGCAAGATTATGTGCCACTTAAATAAGCTCATAGTCCCTTGGGATCCTAGCAAGGAGCATAGTTTATAAAATTAAGGTTGCTGGCCTGTGAGTCACCAGTATAATAAGAAATATAGCTGTATGCATTTAGTTCAGGTAAGTTTTTATCATGAAGGATTTTAGACACCCAGAGGCAAATGGTACATGACAGGGATTCATCTCCTGCATGGATAGCCTGCCTAGCGCATTTATGTCATTTCCCAAGGTCTGTGACATCAGATAGCAACTCTTCCATTTCTCGTAGACACGCTTTGGGGCTTTCTAGTCTGTTTCATTGGCCTGTTTGTCCATCTTTCTACCAATATTATGACAGCTGAATTTCTGTAGTTTTATGATAGCATCGGTAGGGTTTATCTTCACCAAGTCTGTCTTTACAACTTAGGACCTTGCTTATTCTTACAAATTCTAGTTTTATGTTGTCAGATTCCACAGAAAGTTTCATTGAGTTATCTTCCTCACAGTAGTTTTGCAATAATCCCTAAACTTAGATCCAGTATATTCTACCACCTAGTTTTTCTTCTTCATAGTGGGCAATTTATCTCTGCTCTTTCATATTGATATTTTAAAAAATATTTTATTTATTTACTTAGAGAGAGTGAACGGGTGCACCAGGGCCTCGAGCCACTGCAAATGAACTCCAGATGTATGTGCCATCTTGTACATCTGGCTTACATGGGTCCTTAGGCTTTGTAGACAAACACCTTAACCACTAAGACATCTATCTCTCCACCCTCCATATTAATTTTTAAAAAATATTTTATTTATTTATTTATATAGGAGACAGACAGAATGAGAGTGCCAGGGCCTCCAATTGCTGCAAACTCCAGATGCCTGGGCTACTTTCTGCATCTGGCTTTATGTGGGGACTAGGGAATTGAACTGGTGTTGCCAGGCTTTGCAGGCAAGTGCCTTAACTGCTGAGTCATCTCTTCAGACCCCATATTGATTTTTTTTTTTTTTTTTTTTTTTTTGGTTTTTCAAGGTAGGGTCTCACTCTAGCCCAGGCTGACCTGGAATTCACTATGGAGTCTCAGGGTGGCCTCGAACTCCTGGCGATCCTCCTACCTCTGCCTCCCGAGTGCTGGGATTAAAGGCGTGCGCCACCACGCCCGGCTTCCATATTGATTTTAAGATCAACCTATGTACAACTATTTGCAGGTATATTGATGGGAATTGCATTGACTATATGAATGACGGAGGTGGCCTTTCCTCCCATTCTCAAGCATGATGTCACTCTTCTGTCATTTAGGTCTTCCCTTTCTTGTCCTTCAGTGAATATTTGGTGGTTTTCTCTGGACAGAGGTTGTGGTGGAGGTCACCAAACCACTCTAGCCTTCAGTTTACTAGGCCTCTGACACAGCATGAAAAATACTCACAGAGAAAACATATTAGAGCTGAAAGACCAAAACCAGGCCAGTCAAGGGAAAGGGCTCAAGGACAAAGTCAGAGGAAGCCAACGAAGCTTCCAGGAGACCTCTGGCAGCGGAGCCCCGGCGGACGCGAATTTTCCACCAACATGCCATGACAGCGTGCTTGCGGTGAGAAGTGTTGTCTGTCGGGAAGCTCATTAAAGACTCCGCATCCAGAGTCACTGTTGGGGCTGTTAAATAGGCCATCTGCCTGTCATATTCTGGAGTCCCAGACTCCCAGGAGTCACAGGTGTTCAGCACTCTGTCCATGCAGTGAGCCGCTCCTGACATCCGGGGAAAGGTCATCAGCGTAGGACGCAGCCCAGTCCCCAGAAGCAGGACTTTCTAAGAGCAGAAATCTGAGGTCTGCTCTTAGCTTGTCTGTAAGGATGCAAACCTGGCACAGCTGGGAAGTGAATCCTTATTTTTCCCATGTAATTTCTGCATGGTTATTTACAGTGACTAGGAATGTGTTACTCTTTCTAAAGTTGATTTGGTATTTGCTACTTTAAATTTTAAGACTTTATCCATAGATTTTTTTTTATAAATAAGATAATCATCATCTGTAAATACAGTTTCATTTCAGTTATTTATTACTTTTAGCAATGTATTGCTTAGAACTTTTGTTTTTGTTGTTGTTTTCAAGGCAGGGTATCATTCTAGTTGAGGCTGACCTGAAACTCATTCTGTATCCTCAGGTTGGCCTCAAACTCACAGCCTTTATCCTACCTCAACCTTCCAAGTGCTGGGATTAAAGGCATGTGCCACCATGTGCAGCTAGAACCTTTTTTTTTTTTTAGCTTTTTTGAGGCAGGGTCCCACTCTAGCTCAGGCTGACGTGGAATTCACTATGTAGTCTCAGGGTGGCCTTGAACTCACAGCGATCCTCCTACCTCTGCCTTACCAATGCTGGGATTAAAGGCATGTGCCACCACGCTCGGCTCCTCAGCTAGAACTTTTAATATTGAACAAACACATCTCTGCTCTCTTTAACTTCCTTGAAAATGCTACCTGCACTAGTTAAGCCATTTTGTGAACAAAAGTAGAAGAGATTCATCCTTGCTATGCTTAGGTTGTAGTATGAAAATAATCATTTTCTTTTTATACTTTGAGTATTTTCTAGAGTTTTAGAAAATGAACATGAATTCCTTTTGTGTGTGTGCTGTGCCTGCTTATGTATGTATGCATGTTCACATGTGTGTTGGCACGTGTGTGGGTGTGCTTACACGTGTTTATGGGGCAAGAGGTTGACATTGGGTGTCTTCCTCTATTGCTTTCCACCTTATTTACTCATTTGACCTGGGTGTCCCACGTCTTCTCTTTCTGAACACTAGGAAAAAGATGGGCTGCCACGTGGATGCTGGGGGTCCAAACTCAAGCCTTGTGCTTGAAACTGGTTTCTTAACTTGCTATGATCCTTTAGTCTCTTCCTCTCAAGTACTGGAGTTACCATGTCCTGCTATGAATTACTTTTTTTTTAAAGTTTTATTTATTTGAGAGAGAGAGAGAGAGAATGGGCATGCCAGGGCCTCCAGCCACTGCAAACGAACTCCAGATGCATGTGTCACCTTGTACATCTGGCTTATGCAGGTCCTGGGGAATTGAACCAGGGTCTTTTGGCTTTGCAGGCAAACACCTTAACTGCAAAGCCATCTCTCCAGCCCCTGTATTACTTTTTAAATGAAGTTAAATTGTTAGAAAAAATATGTTTTCTTTTTGAAGCATTATTTTGATAAGCATAGACCTAGAAGACTGACCAATCAATACAAATACTTTTATGGCCTTGGACAAAGTGAATGTGAATGAACTTTTGGCTGAGAACCTTGGAAAGGAAATAAATTGGGTCAGTTTGAAGCGAGGGGAGTTGGGCTGTCTCCATGGGCCATCCTGGTGCAGCGGAAGTGCTCTGCCGTCTTCCTTTCGCAGTCCCTTTGCCCTTCTCAGGTGGGACGTGCTGAGCAGTGGGCTGTGTAGTCGTGCATGCCTATAACCCTAGCACTCAGGAGGCAGAAGTGGGGAGATTGCTGCAAGTTTGAGGCCATCCTAGTTTGCATCATGAATTCTAGGATATCTAGGGCTACATAGCTGAGACCTTGTCTCCAAAAGCCATAACTAAATAAATTTAAAAAAAACTGCCTTCCACTTCTTCATTGTAAGCTTTGGTTAACTTTTGCTGAATTGGAAAACACCCCAACACCCCCCCCCACACACACCCCATGTATATAAATTAAACAAATGTAAACCCTGTGGAAACAATGTGCTTCCTCAGCAGTCTTAGGCACACTGTATTAATTACCTTTTCCTTGGTGGGGCAAAACACCTGTCAAGCATCACTTTAAGGGAGGAAGAGTATTTCAGCTCACAGTTCCAGGTTACAGTCCATCAGGGTGGGAAGGCGTGGTGGTAGGAGACGAGGCAGCTGCTCACGTTCAGTCCACAGTGAGGAAGCAGAGAGCCATGAACGCTGCTCAACCAGCTCTCTCTTTCCTTTTCATAGTCCAGCACTCTGGCCCCATAGCCCAAGGAATGGCAGTGCCCATGGTTAAAATGGGCCTTCCCATCTCAAGGCATGTCCAGAAGCTCACCTAATCTAGATAATCCCCCATGTCCTATCAAATTGACAAGTAATATAAACCATCACATGGATCAAAGCACTCTTCCATATGGTCTTTTTTCATATCAGCCTAAAACAGTGGTCACTTACCCTATCTGTACAAGTAAAGGCGCCCCAGAGATAAGACCACAGCCAAATTCCAGCTGCATTTTTGTGAATGTGTTTGTGTATGGTGCTGGGATCAAGCCCAGTCCTTGAGCAGAGAGCCGTCAGCCCCCAGTTGAATTTTGTCCACAGCAGCGCTCTGTCACCTCAGGTCTTGATGATACCATCCCAAAGCACTTAACTAAACTCCCTACCCTTGTCCTTCATGGAATGTTTATAAATAGGAGCCTGCCTGGCTTTGACCCAAAGTCAGTATCAGCACAGGCTCAGAAAGCAGAGTCAGGCTGGGCGATGGCTCAGGGAGTGACGTGCTTGCCGAGTAACCTTAAGGACCTGGGTCAGTGGCACATGCCTGTAAACCCGCAGGGGAGATCGCTAGGGCTTGCTGGCTCATTCATCTAGCTGACTCAGTGAGCTTTGGGTTAGCAAGAGACCTCGTCTCAAAAATTAGGTGGAGAGGAGGACACCTAAAATCCAGCTTCACAAGCATGTGCACACATATGCAAGGGCACCTGCACATGTGTGCTCACACACATACAAAAACACACATGTGCACACACAAAATACATTCAGAAAGAGAAAGAAAAGGAAAGATCACTGAGCCAAAACAAAAGGAAAAGTAAGTAAATGAAGATTCCTGAGCCATATCTTGGTCTGCAGCTCTCCTGAGGTTCAGGAGGGCAAGTTCCTAACAAGCTCTGTGGTTCATAAAACTTTGCTGAAAAACTGCACATGAAATTGCTGACAAAATAAGTATTTCAATGCAGAGTTCCTCAAGATGACAAATATTAATTTCTGTGCCCATTAACTCAGGCTTCACAGTAATTTTATATCCCCCAAAGCCTCAAATTAAATGACTAGGGACTGAAACCCTCTTTTAAAAAAATGTTTTTTACTTTTTAGAGAGAGAGAGAGAATTAGCATACTAGGGCCTCAGCCAGTGCAATCAAACTCCAGACACTTGCGCCACCTAGTACGCATATGTGACTTTGTGCTTGTGTCACCTTTGTGCGTGTGCATTACATAGGATCTAGAGAGAGATCGAACTTGGGTCCTTAGGCTTCACAGGCAAGCGCCTTAACTGCTAAACCATCTCTCCAGCCCTGGAGCCCTCTTCTGATTGGACACGATCCCCTTGTCAGCTTTCACACAGAAAGTGTGCAAGTAGGATGCAAATATGTCATGGGTTTGGGTTCATTGGTGACTGTCTTAGTGGGTTTTATGAGGCCATTAAATAACATCCCTGTTTTTCCAAGCTGAGAGCCACTTGAGAGAGAGCCACAATACTTACAGATAGAAGGCACACCACCAGCTGCCCTGAGCATGAACAATCTGCAGTTTTGTTCATAGATAGGTACAGGTATGGTGTGTGTCTTACCCACAGCAGTCATTCTGTATGTCCTAATATTTCTGATTAAAACATAGTTGGAGCATGTGGCTTCTCATCTGTAACCAAAATGGCTTCTAGTCACCTGTCTGAGTGAGACTGGTCCACGGTGCGGCACATAAGGCTGCAACACCTTCTTCACCTCAGACCTGAAACAGGTTTTCATTGAAAATATGTGATTTCAGGGCTGGAGAGATGGCTTAGCTGTTTAGGCGCTTGCCAGCAAAACCTAACGACCTGGGTTTGATTCCCCAGTTCCCATGTAAAGGGAAATTATGAGTCATACTCCCTGTGCATATACTCACCACACTTCCTTTTAGTCTCTGTGGCTGAGTGAGTAGCAGTTGTTGTGTAATTTTCCTCGTCTGCTGCCTATAGAAAATTTGGCAGTTCTTCCTAGTTTGGCTTGGTGATTATTTGTGATTGTTGCCCAAAGGCTTCTGTTGACACCTGCTGGTTAGATCAAGACAGCACAGGCATCAATCCTAACAGAAGAGTCAGTAGCTTGAAAGACAGCCCCGGGGACAGTAACGGAGAACGCTTGAGAGGCAGAAAACATCCGTGTGAAGTAAAGATGTAGCGAAATCTTCATGGACATAAAGTCTGAAACTAGGCCTTGAGGTGGATTTGAGAGATGCAGCATTCATGAATAATGTTAGTTGAGCCAGGGGCAGTGACCCATACATGTAGTCCAGCTGCTCAGGAGGCTGAGGCAGGAGGATAGCTTAAGCCCAGAGGTACAAGACAAGACTGGGCAACATAGTGAAATCCTGTCTCAAAAAGTTGTAATAATATCAGATGTGTTGTACAAATAGTACATAATAGCTACAGAAGGTTCCTTCAGTTTCTGCTCACGTATGTATTTCTGGACTTGGTCTGGATGGCCGTCAGTTCTCTACTGGACTCTCTGGGCCTCCTTGCTGCAATTTCCTCCCGATTTGAATACATCTTGTACTCGGCCTCCAAGTTATTCTCTGAACATGGCACACAGCTTGATCGTGTTGTGTTTGTTTTTAATCCTCTAATGTTCTCTCAGCTTCCGGTGAAATACGAAGCTCTTCCCATGCCACGAAAGACCTTGGCTGCCTCTGGTCCCCTGCGCTCCTCTCCCTCTCCCAGTCTCACTTGCCTGTCCTCCGATGTTTCCATTCTAGGCCGTGCATTTCTTAGTCTCTGCTCAGTGTGAGCGCCCCTCAGAAGCGCTGGGTCTCCGCCCCTCGTCTCATTTAGACCTCTGTTCACATAGTGCATCCTCCAACATGACCACGCTTAGGAAGCAGCAGCCTCCCTCCCTCTCTCTCTACCTGCCCTGCACTGTTTTCTTCACATCTCTCATCTTTTCTGAGGACAGTGTGTTTATTCATACTGTGTTCCTACACCCTAGAATAGAGTGTAACGTGGCAGACTGTCAGTAAATATTTGTTGAATGAAAGAACTTAAATGGGTTAGAAAAAAATAACTTGCCTGGCGTGGTGGCACACGCCTTTGATCCCAGAACTTGGGAGGCAGAGGTAGGAGGATAACTGTGAATTCAAGGCCAGCCTGAGATTACACAGTTCCAGGTAAGCCTGGGCTAGAGTGAGACCCGACCTTGAAGAAAACAAAACAAGGGGTGGGGGGCTTACGGACCTGGGTCCGTGGTTAAAGTGCTTGCTTTCAAAGCTAATGGCCTGGGGAGTACCCACGTAAAGCCAGATGCAAAAAGTGGCACATGCCTCTGGAGTTCACATGCAGTTGCAGAAGGCATTGGCATGCCCATATTCACTTTTTCTCTCTACTTGCAAATAAATAAATAAAATAATTTTATTTTAAAAAAGATAAAACCAGGCTAGAGAGATGGCTTAGTGGACTCATGGTCAACTCTCCAGGTCCCATGTAAGCCAGTCGCACAAGGTGACACAAGGGTACAAGGTTGCACAAACGCACAAGGGAGCACATGCGTCTGGAGTTCAGTTGCAGTGGCTGGAGGGCCTGGCGCACCAATTCTCTCTCTTGCTCTCGCCCTCTTGCATTAAAAAAAAAGGCCAATCTGTTGGGCTTGCTTCAAAAAAAAAATAGATAAAATCAAAATAAAACCTTTTTGTCTACTGCTAATTAAGTGTTGTTCTGTCTGGTGGATGACAGGAAATGAACAACAGTTCATCTGCAGCCGAGTACTACAAAGAAGTTCTGAAGCAAGACAACACCCACGTGGAGGCCATTGCTTGCATTGGAAGCAACCACTTTTATTCTGATCAACCAGAGGTAGCGCTCCGATTTTACAGGTGGGTTTTACATTCAATTTGTAGGGCTAGGCTCTTGTGAAAAATTGATGAAATAATAACAAAGATGGAATGAGGGACTGGAGAGATGGCTTAGTGATTAAGACTCTTGCCTGTGAAGCCTAAGGACCCAGGTTTGATTCCTCAGTACCCATGTAAGCCAGCTGCACAAGGTGGCATATACACTTGCAGTTTGTTTGCAGTGGCTGAAGGCCCTGGTGCACCTATTCCCTTTCTCTACCTGTCTCTTTCTCTTTCTCTCAAATAAATAAATAAAAATAGTATATATTATTTTATAAAATAATAATATAAAATAATTATGTAAAATGTAAAAGATGAAATGAAAATGTAGTGACTTACGGGCATGGTGGTGCATGCCTTCAATCCTAGCACTAGGGGGCGTGGTGGCACACACCTTTAATCCTAGGAGGCTGAGGTAGGAGGAAGATCACTTAGTTCAAGGCTAGCCTGGAACTACAGAGGTCCAGGTCAGCGTGGGCTAGAGTGAAACCCTACTTCAAAAACAAACAAAAGAAAAAAAAAGTAAATATGTATAGGCTATATGTATTTAAATGTAGCAGTTCCAACACTCTGATGTTTTATGCAAATTAAAATCACATTCAATACTTTGCAAATGTGCAGCCATTGGCATCTTGTCAAAATGCACCTGGATGATTGAGTTTTTACCTCAAAGTCTAATTCTCTTTGGAGTGCATGCTTATTTTATCCCGTATGTGGCACCTAAAATCATTTTTCAATTATAATCTCAGCTCTTGGATAATATATATGGAGAGGACTGACAGCTGACAAAAGTTATTTCTAAATCCATGTTGGAAACATACAGCATACAGCACACCAGTGGGGTCTAGCACATGTGCAGCGGTCCCCCGATCCACCCTCAAAGTGGGTCACGGGTTTCTTGTGGCAGCTGGGCTGGGTTTTCATTTGTGTATTCGAACTGTCTAGTCCCTTGGGACTCTCAATGCCTAGAAGCAAAGAGGAGTCTTGAGCTGCAGTGGGAAAGCTGAGGGAAATATGGAGAGCCACCTGCAGCCACGTCTTCCTCCGGTGAAGCTCGGGTCTGTACCCCAGAGGACAGCCAGCTAAAATCAGGCTCCACCCACTGATTGCGTAGCGGGCAACGCTGAACAATCCTCAAATTAGGTCAGGCCTTGGGAACTCATCCGCAGGCACTGAGGCTTTCAAACCGAAACTGTGTCAGCTTTACATTTTGTGACCATTTCTTGTTTTTATTCTCCAACAAATATTTGTGTGAGAAACTTAAAACAATTATCTTTGGCCATGTTTCTGAACACATTCCCTGTGACAGGTTAGAAAAGATTAGCTTTTTGTTTGATTTAAATGTGTTAACTTTATATCAATACTCTTTTGGGGTCTGGAGATTAGTCACTGTTTCTCAAGTTGATCTGACACCAAGGTCTGTGCTGTTTTTGGAGAAGGCGCCTGCTGCAGATGGGCGTTTACAACTGCCAGCTTTTCAACAACCTGGGCCTGTGCTGCTTCTACGCACAGCAGTATGACATGACCCTGACCTCATTCGAGCGCGCCCTCTCCCTGGCTGAGCACGAGGAGGAGGCAGCTGATGTCTGGTACAACTTGGGACATATAGCTGTGGTATGTTTTGTTTTGTTTTTGGTATGCCCTGTTATGTAAGAGGTTGCTATAAGGTTCATTTGAAGCAATGTTCAGATATCATAAGTCCAATTGGCAATTTACAAATTCCTAGGAGTCACTGTAGGCCATGTTACAGCCCCAGGTTAAATCTACTTTACAGAATTTATATACAACTCCTACAACTGGTCCTTGTCCTCTTGTCTATGTAGTAGGAAAGATTCATATGAGAGGGGAGGGAGGAGATGGTGGAGGAAGCCTTTGCTTTCGTGCGTGTGAACTTGTGTTCCTCTTTTCAGGGAATCGGAGATACCAACTTGGCCCATCAGTGCTTCCGGCTGGCCCTGGTCAGCAACAACCACCATGCCGAGGCCTACAACAACCTGGCTGTGCTGGAGATGCGGAAGGGTCACGTTGAGCAGGTCAGGACACACTTGCTGCACAGTGGACAGTCTGCTTCCCTCCGAGGAAAACTGTCACGCTGAGCCATCATTGTGTGTTATACTTTTAAAATGAATCTGAGACGTCATGGACTAGCTGTGTGACTCTGGGCCAGTTACCTCACCTTTCTAAGTTCAAAATGAAACATTTAGTTTGGCTGAGATGCTGAGCACCTTCCTGGTCCTCAGTATTTTATGTGAGCTCTTCCACCACTCACCATGGCCCACCCACCATCTAGCTGCCCCTGACAGCATCCTAGGAGCCACTCTTCAAGCCCCTCTTTCTTCCTCTCTCCTGCCACCTGTGCACTCACAGCAGGCCCTGCGTGTGCTACTCCAGCTGGTCTTTCCTGTTCCTCCACTTAGGCTCGCTAGTAATTGTCTTCCATACCCCTCCTCCTTAGAAGAGCCTAGGGGGTTTTGTGACAAAACAATATTATTATTATTATTATTATTACTTGATTTTATTTGAGAGAGAGATAAAGGCAGAGGGAGAGAGATAGAGGGGGGGGAGAGAGAGAATGGGTGCACCAGGGCCTTTAGCTGCTACAAACAGACTCCAGGTGCATGTGCCACCTTGTGTATCTGGCTTATGTGGGTCCTGGGGAATCAAATCTGGGTCCTTTGGCTTTGCAGACAAGTACCTTAACCACTGAGAAATCTCTCCAGGTCATTATTGTGATTATTATTTTGTTTTCTCAAGTTAGGATCTCACTGTAGCCCAGGCTGATCTCGAACTCACAGCAGTCCTCCTACCTCTCCCTCACAAGTGCTGGGATCGAAGACATGTGCCACCACACCTAGCTTTTGTTTTTGTTATTTTTTTATTGCTTTGCTCAAAATCCTCTGGTTCCTTTTCCTCACATTTGGACTAAAACATGGGCTTTTGTTCATGTCCTGTGAGGCTCACAATAACCTGGCTTCTACTTCCCTCTCAGACCGTGTCCTCTGCGCTCCCTCTTTCCCTCTGACGTCCAGGCACATTCACTGCCTTGCAGGGATACCACTCATGGTCCATTTAGGGCCCTAGCTCTGTCCCCAGACCTTGAAATCACAAGTTTTTTTTTATCATTCAGCTTTTAAATGCCACTTCCTCAGAAAGGCCATTTGGAACATCAGTCTATAGGGAGCCCTCAGGGTCTAGTATATCTCCCACATTTTTTTCTTATTTTACCAGATAGCATCATATTTCTGTGTAGAATGTGAGTGTCATTTTCCTAAAAGTGAGGGCCTTACCTGTCATGTAACTGCCATATTCTTGGCATCAGAAATAGTGTCTGGCACATGGAAAGTCCTCAGTCAGTATTTTTGGAGTAAGTGAATGTCCCATAAAGAGAAAACAGTAGTGCTCACCTGAAGGTGGCTTTGTGATTGTGAGCCTAAAGCACTTGATATAGTGGAAGTGTGACACTGAGCACATGGAAGATGCTTCTTAAGCTGTGTATTATACACACCCCACAGGTTTAACAGCTAAATGTACACGTACCATATTAATGATAAGTATTATTACATCTGCCACCTTAGAGATGCAGAAGCAGATCTGAGCAAGAATATGTAACTCTTTAATGTCACAGACCTGAGAGCAGAGTGTCTGGATATGAGCCTGGTTTTTAAAGCACTGGAGGAAACCTTTTCACCACACAAGGATGGGAATCTAACTCATTCCACAAATTCACCCACTCTCCCAACATAAACAAGGATGGGAATCCAACTCATTCCACAAATTCATCCATTCTTCCCACATAAACAAGGATGGGAATCCAATCATTCCACAACTTCATTCATTCTCCCAGCACAAGCAAACAGTAGGTGGATTTGTGTTTTATAAACTTACCTGTTCTAAAAGGGACCTTGCACTCTCAGAACTTTGCCCCTGTGCTCATGCAGGAAGTGCGTGGGGATAGTCTATTTCTATATTGATAATTTTCTTTCCCTCCTACTGATTGCAGTCCTTCTAGGATACAGTTAATTTTGCAGCATTTTTAAGGACTTTATTTTAACATCATTTTATTTAAAACTACCATTAGCAACCCTGTAGGAATTCTTGTTGTCTTATTTTCTATTGAAAGAAATGAGTAAGTTCGTTCCCAGGGTCATGGCAACAAGCTGGAGGACTGTCCAGCAGCTGTGTGGGATGCGAGGTGTGTGTGAGCATCTCATGCCACTCCATGGTCTCTGCAACATGTGACCCTATGAGCTTGCCCAGGACAGAACATAATATAGGGTTATGTTTCCAGTGCTCTGGAGAACAGGAAGCTTGTTACTTGCTGTTTATGTGTTTCTGAGGCGCCAGGTCAGAAGCCCCATGGCTGCTTACCCATCGTCACCCAACCCGGAAGGCTGGGTTTTTAAAGCTGCTACAGGTTTTTGTGGTTACGCCAGGGAACAGATATTAGAGGCTCCTAACAACCATCAACAACAAAAATTAGATTAAGACTGTAACATTGAGATTTTATTTCATTGTACATCATACTGAAATAAAAACTTTATGAGGCAGTGCTTTTAAATAACTTTAAATTTACCCTAAATTTGAAATTCTTTTCCCTTCTTTTGAAACGTATGTTGTTCACCTAATTTTGGAGAGGCACAAGTAGTAATTGTGTTTCAGTAAGGCATTGTAGTTTGTGAGGAATGCCATCTATCTTAGGAGTATGTTCATGAAGGCCAACCCAGGTAATAATTTTTTTAACCAAAAAAGAAAATTTACAGGGCTGGAGAGATGGCTTAGTGGTTAAGGTACTTTCCTGCAAAGCCTAAGGACCCAGGTTCAATTCCCCAGTACCCACATAAGACAGATATACAAGGTAGCACATGCATCTGGAGTTTGTTTGCAGTGCCTGGAGGCCTTGGCCTGCCCATCCTTTCTCTTCCTCTTTCTCTCTTAAATAAATAAAGAAATTACAGATACAATGCTCATTGTATGCTCACATGTTTTCTCTCTCTTCCCCCACAGGCAAAGGCTCTGCTACAGACTGCATCCTCGCTAGCGCCTTGCATGTATGAGCCACATTTTAATTTTGCAACAATCTCTGATAAGGTATTTTCTGTTTTTATTAATTTATCATCTGACACTTTCCTTCCTTCTTTCTTTCTTTTTTTTTCAAGGTAGGGTCTCACTCTAGCTCAGGCTGACCTGGAATTCACTATGGAGTCTCAGGGTGGCCTTGAATTCACGGCAATCCTCCTACCTCTGCCTCCCGAGTGCTGGGACTGAAGGCGTGCGCCACCATGCCTGGCTCATCTGACACTTTTCTTATTCTTTGTTAGTTTAACACATGCAGTAAATAAAACATTTCTGACCCTAGCTTCCTGAAGAGAAGGTTGATCTTCAATCTGAAAGTAATAATTAAAAAAAAACTCTTATCACAAATGTCTTTACTTCAAGGGATAGTGTAATGAGCTTTTTCACTGAGTATTGATTAAACACTGTTGTAAGTTGTAGAAGATGACTAGAGGTCAGTTATCAAGTGATTGCTTCAAAAGTGCGAGGACCCAAGTTGATCCCTAGAATTGACATAAAATGCTGGGCATGGTGGCACATGCCTGTAATTCCAGCATGGGGGAGGTGGAGGCAGGAGGACTTTGGGGTTCTCTGGTCAGCCAGTCTAGCCTAATGAGTAAGCTCCAGGCCAATGAAAGACCTCACCTTCGAGAAAGAGTGGGTGGCATGCCTGAGGATGATATCTGAGGTTGTCCTCTGGTCTCCACATGCATGTTCACACATGTGTACCTGCATGCATGTGCACTCACATGCATATGAACATATACACCATACACATACATGATGCAAAATAATAATAATACAGAAGAAATCTCTGATGACTTAAAATAGGACACTCAGTCATTTAAGAAATACTTATTAAGTAATTCCTGGCTTATATAGCAATGAAATCCTTTATGTTATTTGTAGATATATTACCACTTAGTCTCTTCCATGAAATAGCTTAAAAAGCTCTTAAATCTTAGGAGGTATTTTTTTGGCAAAGAGAAAATAACATATTAAAATGAATATTATGGGGCCTGGAGAGATGGCTTAGTGGTTAAGCACTTGCCTGTGAAGTCTAAGGACCCCAGTTTGAGGCTCAATTCCCCAGTACCCACCTAAGCCAGATGCACAAGGTGGCGCATGCGTCTGGAGTTCATTTGCAATGGCTGGAGACCCTGGTGCACCCATTCTCTCTCTCTCAAATAATAAAAATAAACAAAAAAATTTAAAAAAATAAATATTATGGGGCTGGAGAGATGGCTTAGTGGGTAAGACACTTGCCTGCATAGTGTAAGTACCCATGTTCAACTCTCCAGGTCTCACATAAGCCAGAAGATTGCACAGGTGACACAATGCACAAAGTTATGCATGTGCACAAGATGGTGCACGCTTCTGGAGTTTGATTGCAGTGACTGGAGGCCCTGGCATGCCAATTCTCTCTCTCTCTCTTTCTCATAAAAATAAATAAATATGATTTTAAAAAGGACACAATTTATGTCACATATAAAAAATGTGTATGTGGAATTATCTGGAGTTTTTATGTGCACATACTACAAAAGTTCTGTCTTTTTAGATGTGCATATAGGAATCAAGGTATATATTCTGACAGTAGATATGTTTTTCTTGAGAACTGGGCTGTAGCACAGAGCTCAGTGAACATTAAATACATTTCATGAGCCTTTAAAAGTCAGACAACTTCCCAGTCTTATTGTGCTTAGTACCATTAAAAGATACTAAGGAAGTCTGGAGTGATGTCTTAGCACTTAAGGCACTTGCCTGGGAAGCCCAAGGATCCAGGTTGGATTTCCCAGTGCCCATGTAAGCCAGATGCACAAGGTGGCACATGTGTCTGGTAATCATTTGCAGTGTCTGAAGGCCCTGGTGCATCCATTCTCTTTCTCTCTCTCTCTCTCTCTCTCTCAAATAAGTAAATATTTTAAAAGATACTAAGGATAATTTCTTAAATAGTTTTATTTATTTTTAATTTTGTTTTTATTTTTTTATTTTTTTTGGTTTTTCAAGGTAGGGTCTCACTGTAGCCCAGGCTGACCTGGAATTCACTATGTAGTCTCAGGGTGGCCTCTGATTCATGGCAATCCTCCTACCTCTGCCTCCCAAGTGCTGGGAGTAAAGGCGTGTGCCACCATGCCCGGCCCTCTTAAATAATTTTTGCTTAAATTTCTTGCCTAATAAATAATACTCTAATCAAATATGTATTTGTTGAATGTTACAAGTAGTTTTCCTAACCTACACAGAGCTAGCTGTTTAGGTATACACATTGTCATTTATGTTTATAATGCTGGCAGTGAAAAGGAAAGAAAACACAGGTTTCTGAATCCATAACTAGACAGCAGCAAGGGAGCATAAATCATATAGTTCTTTATTTTACTTTCTTATATTATTTCATGGTGGGATTATAATCTAGACGAGGGAATCCTAAACTGGTAGTAGCATAATTGAGCAATTTACCATTAAGAACAACAGGTAGGTAGTGTCTTTTCTCTTACTTAATTATATTTTCCCTGACCCTATTCTGTTTTCGTTCTGGTATTTCTCACAGGTTGGAGATCTTCAGAGAAGCTATGTTGCTGCTCAGAAGTCTAAAGCAGCATTTCCCGACCACGTGGACACACAGCACTTAATTCAGCAATTAAGGCAGCATTTTGCTATGCTGTGATTAATCCTTGACCAGATATGTTCGTGTGAAGGGTCGTTACACAAGGGGAAAAGGAGCATGTGTGCTCATATTAGTAATGTAACATGTTAGACAGAACTAGTACTGAACAGATTGTATAATCAGAACTTTATATTTTTATAAGGTAATATTATAGAAACTAGATTTAAGTGTATTTTTTGTGTTTGTTTTTCATTTGTAAAACCTTTCATTTTCTGTATTTATTGTACATGATGCTTGGTTACATGAGGATACTTTCATGCAAGTATATCGTTTACAGTGACATATCCCCTCCCCCTCCTCTCTTTCTTGTTCTTCATCCTGTTCACTTGCTTTGCTCCCCTGGACCATTTTGCTTATACTTTCCTGTCATATAGCCATGACTGTGTGATATCCATGTAAGGTCTTGAAGGCACAAGTCAGAGTAAACGTGGTATTTCTCTTTCTGAAACTGACACAATTCACTTCTATGAGTGAGTCTCTTGCTATTGTAGTCCAGGCTGGTCTTGAACTTATGTCCTCCTGCCTCAACCTCCTAAGTGTTGGGATTATAAACAAGGTATACATTTCTATGTAGATAATAACCTCTCATATTATATGGTAGAGATCTGTTTATAGTTATTAAACATTTTAATGAATTGCTTCAGTTTTTTTAAAATGTACATTTTGAAAGTCTGTAAGCATTGGCTGCCATATAGCTGACGAGGTCAGAAATGTGCCCTCATTCAAGTCGAGTAGTGTGTATATATTACAACTGCTAAGTGCTTTATTTTGAACTTATAAATTGTATTTTACACTATTTTTATCAGATACTTTGTTATTAAATATGGTGCTGTAGAATAAATCAATATGTAAAACACCATAATTTTATCATTTTGCATGAGCTTTTATTTTATCCTAGATGGTAAGAGTTTTTTTTTTTTAAGTCCAATCTAATCAATGAAGCCATTGTTTTAATTTTACTCTAAGTGATATGCCACCAGTTGTCTTACTGGAAAAAAAACTGTTTGTGGGATATCACACCATTAAGGATATCAGGTTGAACATAGAGTTACAGGACAGGGCTCTCATCTGTGGTCCAAGGAAAACATGTCCCACCATAGTGTTCAGTAAAGCCCTAGAGAGACAGTTGCAGTGGGACGCTCGTTAAAGCATTCACACAAGGAGATGAGTCATTCAGAGCCATGGGTCTGTCTACATCAGTTTTCTTTTTTGTTACATCATGAAAACTTGTTCGTAGATATTTGCCTTCTGTTTAGATTCGTGTGACTAGTACTACTCAGCTCACAGAATAACTTGAATTCAAAGAATTACAGACTTTTAGGGACCAGAAGTAACTTCAGCTAATGTGTGAATAGCTCCCTTCATGATACAGGTGAAGCAAGGAAGGCCCCGAGTGACGTAGCCAGGTGGAAGTCCAGTCACCAGTAGAACCCGGTGTCTTGTCCTGTGCTTTAGACTCCACTCTTCCTTGGTTCTAGTTTCAGTGGTTTGAGTGTCAACTCTCCTCTACAGGCTCATCTTTTGAACACTTGTTTCCTAGCTGGTGGAACTATTTTTGGAAGCTGTGGAACCTTTAGGAGGTGGAGCCTCAGTGGCAGAAATAGGTCACTAGGAACAAGTCTTTGAAGGCTGTACTCAGAAAGGCCATTCCTGTGGTACTCTCTGCTTTCTGGTTGGCCATGATGTGAACAACATCCATCCCATGCTTCTGCTGTCTTCAGCTGAGTGGCTCCACTGTGCCTTCCCCAACAACCTGGACTGAACCCCTCTGACACCATGAGTCTTCCCATCAACCCGGACTGAACCCCTCTGACACCATGAGTCTTCCCATCAACCTGGACTGAACCCCTCTGACACCATGAGTCTTCCCACCAACCCGGACTGAACCCCTCTGACACCATGAGCCTTCCCATCAACCCGGACTGAACCCCTCTGACACCATGAGTCTTCCCATCAACCTGGACTGAACCCCTCTGACATCATGAGTCTTCCCATCAACCTGGACTGAACCCCTCTGACATCATGAGTCTTCCCATCAACCTGGACTGAACCCCTCTGACATCATGAGTCTTCCCATCAACCTGGACTGAACCCCTCTGACACCATGAGCCTTCCCACCAACCCGGACTGAACCCCTCTGACACCATGAGCCTTCCCATCAACCTGGACTGAACCCCTCTGACACCATGAGTCTTCCCATCAACCTGGACTGAACCCCTCTGACATCATGAGCCTTCCCACCAACCCGGACTGAACCCCTCTGACATCATGAGCCTTCCCACCAACCCGGACTGAACCCCTCTGACATCATGAGTCTTCCCATCAACCTGGACTGAACCCCTCTGACACCATGAGCCTTCCCATCAACCTGGACTGAACCCCTCTGACATCATGAGTCTTCCCATCAACCTGGACTGAACCCCTCTGACATCATGAGTCTTCCCATCAACCTGGACTGAACCCCTCTGACATCATGAGTCTTCCCATCAACCCGGACTGAACCCCTCTGACATCATGAGTCTTCCCATCAACCTGGACTGAACCCCTCTGACATCATGAGTCTTCCCACCAACCCGGACTGAACCCCTCTGACACCATGAGCCTTCCCATCAACCCGGACTGAACCCCTCTGACACCATGAGCCTTCCCATCAACCCGGACTGAACCCCTCTGACATCATGAGTCTTCCCATCAACCCGGACTGAACCCCTCTGACACCATGAGCCTTCCCATCAACCTGGACTGAACCCCTCTGACACCATGAGCCTTCCCATCAACCTGGACTGAACCCCTCTGACACTACAAGCCAAAATAGACCTTACTTCCTTAGGTTATGTTTGTCACATATTATGGCATTAGTTGGTGGAAGTCACTAATACAGTTGTCCGTGATAGGTTAGAACTTGTTTGGCTTTTCAGAATTTCTTCTGCCACTGTCAAGTTTCCTAATACAATATGCAATATTTAGATTCAGTTATATAATACAAATAATTGTCTTAGTTAATTCAAAATAAAAGCTAATAATGATAGTTAACATTTTTTTGAGGCTGTTCGCATGCCCAACATTGTTTGAAGAACTTTATCTGGGTGAATTCATTTTAGTCCCATTGCACTTCTTTGTGGTGCTGTTATTATTCCCATTTGCAGAAAACCAGTGTCGAGAGAAAAGCATTCTTAAATGCATGTCAGAGCTGAGATTCACGTGTGATCAGCTGGCCCATTGAGTATGAGTGCTTAAGTACCCCATCGGTGTTTCTCCTATAAATAGAGCTGCTATCGCTTAAAATGGATCTTGCCTGCACTCATAAAATTAAATAATAAAAGAATAGCACAGGAAAAAAGTGATTCAGTACTTCTAAGGTGACAAGGAGAGATTTTTGTCTTGAATTTATGTTAATTCAGTGTAAGCACTGCCACAAAGAATGAGTCAGGACCGCCAAGGTCAGAATGGTGACACCAGGACACTGCTCATCAGGAGCTATGTGTGTTTCTAGAATGATGTTACTTTCATCCTGCAAGACTTTGGGTTCTGTGCCATCACCCCTACACAGGGCCTTAACCACTCACTGTCTTTTACCAGGGTTTGGGAAGTGGTTAGACTGTAGGTGCAGACTGTCCGACAGAATTCACATTATTGAGCATGCTTCCAGCTGGTGAAAATGAGATGTGAGGTCGGGCAATCCCAGCACTCGGGAGGCAGAGGTAGGAGGATCACCATAAGTTCAAGGCCACCCTGAGATTGCATAGTGAATTCCAGGTCAGCCTGGGCTAGAGTGAGACCCTACCTCGAAAAACCAAAAAAAAAAAAAAAAAAAAAAAAATGAGAGAGAGAGAAGTTCCCCCTTCAAAACTGTTCACTTCTGAACTGGTCCCCTAAGGTAGTAACTCTGCAGGGTTAGCATATCCATCAGGACACGAGAGAACCATGAGAATAAGGGGATGGAAAATTAAAGATAACATGGCCCTATACTTTCCACTACCAGTGCTTTACAGGTTAATCTGAAGGCTTTCTTTCAGAGCCCCTAGCTGGGATTGAGCTTAAACATCCAGAAAATAATGATTTTAAATGGACTTTGGTAGGACCTAACTTTGGGAAATGGACCCAGGAATTGCTTAGGAAAGCAAGCCATTACTAGATAGGGTTTTTATTCCTTTCTTTATTTTTTGGTTTGGTTTGATGACAGCTGTCTGAACTCTAGAGTTCAAGCAATCCTTCTGCCTCAGCCTCCAAAGTAACTGGGACTACAGGCACATGGCCACCACACCTGGCCTCAGGTGGTTTTAGGTTCTAGAGGGCAGACAGATGCAACATTCTATGGTCATATATTCCAGCATCCTTGATGGTCAGCTATGCTCAAGAGTTAGCGGAAAACAATTACAGCAGCAGTTTTGTGTCTGTGGTGGTTTGATTCAGGTGTCCCCCATAAATTTAGGTGTTCTGAATGCTAGGTTCCCAGCTGATGGAGATTTGGGAATTAACACCTCCTGCCTGGAGGGGGTGTATCGTTGGGGGTGGGCTTATGGGTGTTATAGCCAGTGTCTCTTTGCCAGTGTTTGGCACACTGTCCTGTTGATACGGTACACCTAATGTTGGCCAGGGCTGGTGTCCACCCTCTGCTCATGCCATTGTGGAGCTTCTCCTCAAGTCTGTAAGCCAAAATAAACCTCTTTTTCCCACAAGCTGCTCTTGGTCGGTTGATTTCTATCAGCAATGCGAACCTGACTGCAACAATGTCCTTCCATGTAGATGACATTAGTCCTATTGTTAGTTTATAACAATAATAATAATAAATAAAAAATTAAAAGGTGCTGGGCATGGTGGTGCACGCCTTTAATCCCTGCACTCAGAAGGCAGAGGTAGGAGGAGTACTATGAGTTCAAGGCCATCCTGGGACTACATAGTGAGTTCCAGGTCAGCCTGGGCTGGAGCGAGACCCTACCTTGAAGAACCAAAAAAAAAAAAAAAAAAAAAAAAAAACAAAAAAAAACCAAACCTTAAAAGGTTAGTGCTATTTTACTTCATTCTTCATTGATGTCAAGACCAATAACTTTCCACCTATGATCATGGAAGCAACCCTAATTTAACTCACTGTGTTTAAAAAAAAAGGTATAAAAGTAAGATATACCTTTTATAAAAAGTGGAGAAGGGTGTTCACGAGAGGAGGAGGGGATAAGAAGATAATTGGGAGGGAATAAGACCAAAATGTAGTGTATACATATGAAAATGAAAAGAATTTGTTAAAGATTAAGGGGTAGGTGTATTAAACTGGGCACAAGGGGCACACACCTGTAGTCTCAGCTACTTAGGAGGCTGAGGATGACCATGTGGGTTCAAGGCCAACTAGTGCAACAGTGAATCCTCATCTCAGAACAAAACAACAGCTCGCTGGGAACAGAAGAACACGTTTTCCACTTGATAAAGGTGTCGATCAAAAGTCTGTATCCAGTATCATATTTGAAAGTGAGAGACTGATAAAGTGTGCTTTATCCTTTGGTCAAGTATCTGAGGCCTCATTCAAAGGGGAAAGGTGGTCAGTGTGCTTTCTTGCCCCTGTGATCGAGAGAAGCCAGGGCTGGTGGCTCTCAGCGCTTCTGGTGACATTGAACTGGATTTCCCGACCAGCGAACTAAGGAAACAAACAAGTGGAATCTGATCTGGAAAAGAAGAAATAAAAGATCTTTATTTACAGATGACATGATTATGTAGAAAAATCCCATGGATTCTGTAAAAAGCTACTGGGAAGGAAAAAGATAAGTATTCAGGATGGAATATCAAAACAAAATTCAATCATTTCTATATACTTATAATCAACAGGAACTGAAATTACAAAAATTACCATTCACAAGAGCATCAGAAATATGTAATTAGAATAAATTTGACAAAATATATGACTTTTACAGAATATTTTTGAGAGAAATTTAAGATCTAAATAAGTGGAGAGAGATACCATGTTTGTGGAAAACTAAATACTGTGAAGATTATTTCCTCCCAGACTGATCAATAGACTTAATGCAGTCTGAGTCAAAACCTCTGCTTTGGGGGTGGAGAAATAGCTTAGCAGTTAAGGTGCTTGCCTGCGAAGCCCAGGGACCCATGTTCGACTTTCCAGATCCCATGTAAGCCAGACACACAAAGATGAGGCAAACACAAGGTCGCACATTCCCACTAGGTGGTGCAAGTGTCTGGAGTTCAGTTTCAATGGCTGAGGCCCGGTGCACCAATTCTCTCTGCTTTGGGGCTGGAGAGATTCCTCAGCTCTGTGGTTAAAGGTACTTGCTTGCAACGTTGACAACCTGGGGTGGTTTCTGCAGTGCCCAGGTAAAGCCGGATGTATAGAGTGGCACATGCATCTGGAGTTCTTTTGCAGTGGCAAGGTACCCTGGTGTGCCCATTCCCTCTGTCTTTCATTCTCTCTCTGAACCTGGGGCTACTGTTTTTGGTCAGACTGGTTGACCAACAAACTCTAGCAATTGTCCAGTCTCTGCTCCCCACAGGACTGGGGTTCCAAGTATGTGTGGCCATGCTCAGCTGTTTAGTTGTGTGTTAGAGGTCTAACTGAGATTTAGACCCTCCCAGACCCTCATGATTGCATAGGGAGCACTCTTACCTGTGGAACCACTTCCCAGTCTCATTTTATTATCTTTTTTTTTTTTTTTTTTTTCGTTTTCCAAGGTAGGGTCTCACTCTAGCTCAGGCTGACCTGGAATTCACTCTGTAGTCTCAGGGTGACCTCAGACTCACGGTGATCCTCCTACCTCTGCCTCCCAAGTGCTTGGATTAAAGGTGTGGACCACCATGTCCGGCTTTCATTTTATTATCTTAGTGGTGGTGATGACTGCACTGATGTGCACACATGTTGCTATCACACTTTATAAATATACGTAGCTTATTGCACATCAATTATATCTCAAAATTGCTTTCAAAAAACATGGTTCCACAGGTGGAGAGATGGTTTAGGGGCTAAGGTGCTTGCCTATGAAGCCTAAGGACCCAGGTTCGACTTGCCAGTACCCACATAAGCCAGATGCACAAGGTGGTGCATGCGTCTGAAGTTCATTTGTAGTGGCTAGAGACCCTGGCATGCCCATTTTCTTTGTCACTCTATGTGCCTCCTTCTCTCTAATAAATAAAAATGTTTTTTAAAAAAATATGGGGCTGGGGAGATGGCTTAGAAGTTAAGGCACTTGCCTTTGAAGCCAAAGGACCTAGGTTTGGTTCCCCAAGACCCGCATAAGCCTGATGCACAAGGTGGTGCATGCGTCTGGAGTTTGCAGTGGCTGGAATCCCTGAATCAATCTCTCTCTCTCTCAAATAAATAAAAATTGAATTAAAAAATATTTTAAGCCAGGCATGGTGGCACACGCCTTTAATCCCAGCACTCAGGAGGCAGACATAGGAGGATCGCCGTGAGTTCGAGGCCACCCTGAGACTACATAGTCAATTCCAGGTCAGCCTGGGCTAGAGTGAGACCCTACCTCAAAAAAAATACATATATATATATATATATATATATATATATATATACATACATACATATATATATATTTAAAAATTTTTAATTATGACTTCATCCTTATCAGAAATTATTTTTACTATATTAGACAATTCCTAATGTACTTGACTTAAACAGTATTCAGATATGCAAGTTAACTAATTATAGATACTGTGTTAGGATCTCCATAATTGCGAACATATGGGAAAACATCTTTGGATGTAGAGTCTTGCCTTGAAGAATCAAGCAGCAGGATTTTGATGAGAAGAGAATGAGGTTATAAGGAGTCATTTCAGATCTATCTATCTAGTGAGGCTATTTAGGAGCGGGTAATGGGAGTTGGCAGTAGTAGGAGTGGACTGGTCTTGAGTACTAATGATGGAGGGCCAGGGAAAGATTAGAATGCAGAAGGTTTGAATCCCAATCTGAGTAGTTGAAGTTTTACCTGAAGTTGAGAGGAAGCGGGCATTCTGTGAGAATTGATTTGAAGATTTTATTTAAAAACCAAGCGGAAGGGGGCTGGGGATATGGCTTAGTAGCTAAAGGTACTTGCCTGCATAGCCTACTGACTCGAGTTTGATTCTACCCAGCTCTCACAGAAAGCAGGAGTCAAAATAGTACCTGAGTCTGTGATCCCAATACACCTACATCAACGGGAGGCAGACCTGGGAGAACCCTAAGTTTACCAGCTGGCTAGACTGATGTTCATTTGCAGCAGCAATAGTCCCTGTCTCAAAGAAGATGGAGGAAGAGAAAAGACACCTTGTGGTTGTCCTCTGACCTCCATTCTCAGTCCAAATATATATATACACACACACACCAAAAAATAAATGAATAAGTGGAAGTATACAAAGTTGGATATAAATTTCAAATCAAGTTTTCAGTAAGAGTATGAAAATGAATATATTTACATTAGATATTAAATAAAATTTTTCTTGACCACATAGCACATACAATTGATTAGATAATTCATGCCACATTTCTGCTTTTCTCCTTTGCTCCTTCCCATCCGGCTGAAAAGCATAAAAATTTGCCTAGACAATCACAGCTCATGCAAAGGACGCTGGCTTTCACAGATGGCTCTCATTAATTACAGTTTGCAACAAATAGTTTCTTTAACAAGACTGCTGTCTTTCGACAAAGGCAGGCCTACTAGTTGTGGGCTGCTTTTGTATTTCATGGGGAAATGGGAGATAAAATACTAATATTTACCACATTCTTCATGTAATGTTTGTCACTACATTTAAACAGTGTTTAGGGTTGTACGCATTCTGATAATATACTGATAAATGTTGAAGTTGGGAACCACTCTGCTGAATGGCTTCGAAAAGCACTTTGCCTCTAAATCCCTTAAGAGAAACCATTGAAGTTTCTTCAAGAATAAATATAGCCGGGCGTGGTGGCGCACGCCTTTAATCCCAGCACTTGGGAGGCAGAGGTAAGAGGATTGCCATGAGTTCGAGGCCACCCTGAGACGACATAGTGAATTCCAGGTCAGCCTGAACTAGAGTGAGACCCTACCTCGAAAAACCAAAAAACAAACAAAGAAAAAAAAAAAAGAATAAATATAAATAATTCAAATGGTCTTATGTCTGCTAAAGAGACTAGATAGATATTAATGCAAAGGGAGGTGTCCTGGGTTCCCTACAAGAGGACTTTAACAATCCAGGCTACTGTCTGGGACTTTATTTTATTTATTTATTTATTTGTTTGTTTGTTTATTTATTTTTGGTTTTTCAAGGTAGGGTCTCACTCTAGCCCAGGCTGACCTGGAATTCACTATGGAGTCTCAGGGTGGCCTCGAACTCACGGTGATCCTCCTACTTCTGCCTCCCGAGTGCTGGGATTAAAGGCGTGCGCCACCACGCCCGGCTTTGTCTGGGACTTTATGAAATACTTATAGAGAGAAAGCATAACAGCCTTGTTGCAGTCAGGTCTGCATTACTGGTAGAAATCACCCAACCAAGAGCAACTTGTGGGAAAAAGAGGTTTATTTTGTTTTACAGGCTCAAGGGGAAATTCCACAATGGCAGGGGAAAACGATGGCATGAGTAGAGGGTAGACATCACCCCCTGACCAACATCAGGTGGACAACAGGAACAGGAGAGTGTGCCAAACACTAGCAAGGGGGAACTGGCTATAACACCCATAAGCCCATCCCCAACAATACACTGCCTCCAGGAGAAGTTAATCTCCATCAGCTGGGAACCTAGCATTCAGAACACCTAAGTTTATGGGGGACACCTGAATCAAACCACCACAAGCATGTATTAAGTGTTTTGTGTATTGAATCCTGTAGTGTATAATCTTCACAACTCTGCTAGTTATGTGTCTGGGTTCCCATTTTGCTGGTGATAACCTCAGGAAGATTACCTAACTTGCTCAAGGTTACATGATAAATGACATTGCCAGGAATCTCAGTACTTGGTGTGCTCTGTTCATGCAGCCTGTTAAGAGCAGACACAGTAGGCTGAAGAGATGGCTTAGTGGTTAAGACACTTGCATGTGAAGCCAGAGGACCCAGGTTTGATTCCCTGGGACCCATGCAAGCCAGCTGTACAAGGTGGCACATGCATCTGGAGTTTGTTTGCAGTGGCTGGAGGCCCTGACACACCCATTCTCACTCTCTATCTGCCTCTAACTCTCTCTCTCTCAAATAAATAAATAAATAAAAATAAGGGCTGAAGAGATGTCTTAGTGGTTAAGGTGGTTGCTCATGAAGCCTGAGGACGAAGGTTTGATTCCCCAGTACCCGTATAAGCCAGATGCACAAAGTAGTTTATGCATCTGGAGTTTGTTTGTAGTGGTTAGAGGCCCTGACATGCCCTTTCTCTCTATCTGTTTGTCTCCCCTAAATAATTAAATTAAAAATATATTTTAATAAAAATAAATAAAATACTAAAAAGAGCAGACAACAGTGATAAAAGAGCAGAAGCCAGCTCCTCACTAGTGTGATAAACATATGTGACACAAGGCAATTGGCCCACAAATGACGTGATGCCCCTGCTAGAATGATGGGTCCTGATATGTCCATACATTTACAGGTCACTGTATGCTTTCGTGAGCTTCTCTGATTCTCTGGGGCTGCTGTCCAGAAATTTCTATCCCTGTCTTACAAATGAGAACCAAACTTCAAAGGGGTAAATGATTCATCTGTAGTCACAGAGCTGCTAAGAGACAGACTGGGGACTTAAATACAGGTCTTCTATTCCCGACTACATCAGTACCTCTCCACTTTTCCAACCACACACTTGTTAGTCATACAGAGACTGAGCAACAAATTGCTTGTTTAATTAAACTTGCCAGGAAAGGGAAACTTGTGCTTAGAGATAGTCCACGCCAGCAGGACTGACTGCAGCTTAGCCGCATTGGGCAGAGCAGCATCCACCGTGCTTGTCAGTTCTAAAGGAAGTGGGAGATGATGTCTGTGTGAGTCTATTCTGAGTTCTGACCTGCCCATCCTTATAATGAATTATTATTTTGGTTTGAAAGCCCCTGATGGTGTTTCAAGCAGGGAAAAAACACATATTCTTTTTGTTGTTGTTGGTTGTGTGTGTTTTTGAGGTAAAGTCTCACTCTAGCTCAGGTTGACCTGGAACTCACTCTGTAGCCCAAGCTGACCTTGAGCTCATAAAGATCCTCCTACCTCAGCCTTGAGTGCTAAGACTAAAGGAATGAGCCACCCAGCCAGGCTAGAACACACATTCTTTTTGCTTTCTTTTTTTTTCTTTCTTTCTTTCTTTTTTTTTTTTTTGTTTTGTTTTTTCAAGGTATGATCTCACTCTAGCTCAGGCTGACCTGGAATTCACAATGTAGTCTCAGGGTGGCCTGAAACTCACAGAGATCCTCCTACCTCCTGAGTGTTGGGATTAAAGGCATGCACCACCATGCCTTGGCCACATATTCTTTTAAAAAATTTTATTTTACTTTCATTTATTTGCACATGAGTGGGTGGTGCCAGGCTCTCTTGCTGCTATAAATGAACACTAGATGCTTGTGTCAATTTTTATGCCAGCTTATATAGGTGGCTGGAAAACTGAACCCTGGGACTCCAGACTTTGTAAGCAAGTGCCTTTAACCACTAACCTATCTCCCAGGCTTCTAGAACATGTATTCTTAATATATATTATTTATTTGAGAGAGAGAGAGAAAAAAAAAAACGGGCGTGCCAGGGCCTCCAGCCACTGCAAACGAACTCCAGACGCATGTGCCACCTTGTACATCTGGCTTACGTGAGTCCTGAGGAATTGAACGGAGGTCCTTGGGATTTGCAGGCAAACGCCTTAACCGTTAAGCCATCTCTTCAGCCCAAATATGTATTCTTAATACTGTTTTCTATCCTTGACACTGACTGCTCAGAACAAGGCTTCTGTGTTTTATATCCTTGAAGCTCATTGACAAAAGTTCTCCCAAGTGTTGTACAGTGACATTTGCTGGCAGGAGCAGGTGAGGCGGCAGGGTTAGAAAAATTCAAGGTATTCAAGTTGACAATCCAAGAAATGCACGGTAAGCAGAAAATTTGAAGCTACAGCCCCTGTCTTTTTTAAAATTTAAAATAGCCATGTAAATCTTGCAACCAGCTCCAAAGAAAATTTGTATTTGTTTTAATATAAACTGATATATTCCTCACACACTAATATACGGAAGCTGTTCCAGGACAAGGGCAAACAGGTTAGCTGGTGCTTTTCCCAGCAGTACCCATAGCACATGTTTCTGTCCTCTCAGCTGCAGGTAGAAGACAAACATGGTTGAGGGTCATCCTGGTCCTTACCTTCCTCTCTCCACCTGACCCCCTTGGCTTGCCTTGCACCTTTCAAGCCCTGCACAGGTCCAGGACTTCAGCTTGGCCTGACGACAGCCATCTTGAGTCATGACTGAGTGATCGTGGCAGGCTTTCTCCACATGGTTTCCTAGCATGCTATATATACAAAATGACTTAACCCTTAGAGTGGTGTGCAGATCTATCAGTGCCAAGAAGGTGCCCAGGGTCCTTGAGATTAGCTTGAGATGAACCAAGTACACTTTGGTTCACTTCTGTCCAGGACATTGCAATCATTTCCCCTCTTCTTATCCAAACTGTGGGATGCCATCTGTCTTCCTGCTCTTCAAGACCCAGTTCTCTATTTACCCAAGTCCTCAATCATTTAAGCTCTGAGCAGTGTGCCCCTTTCTTTCGCCTCACTACAAACTTGGAGGCCGATCTCGAGGACTAGGACCAGCTTGCTCTTGAGCAAGAAGAGCCTCTGCTGCATGGCTGATGGGCTTCAGCTGTGCGGGGCCCGTTAGCTTCCTTCATGGGAGGTTGTCCATTCTGTTTCCTTCTCTGCCGGTTACACCAAATCACGGTCTAATCTGGACAGCTTGATGTTTCTCCTCCCAAGTTAAGGACTTGTATTTTCACACAAGGTTCTGGTCATCATGGCAGACTTACAGAAGAGAGATTTGGGAGCAGCCTTACTTTTATTATTATTATTATTATTATTTTTGCTGCATGCATCTCTCAGTGCACACCATGCCTGGCAATGATACCTCTCTCACAGATCCTATAGTCGTGGTAAAGTTACTATGACAGGAAGACAGCTGTAGGTGCTATTTTCACAATAGGCTTGCTTAGTGCTATATTCTGTGGAGTGTCATTTTCAAATCTAAAGGAGGGAGATGACCACAAAGAAAGGGCTGACCTAAGCCCCTGCTGGTCTCCAGGTGCCTGGGAGACCAGAAGTGCTTGCTTTACCCTTTGAGTAAGATGTTGCTCATTGAGAGTTGAGTCTGTTTCTAGTATATCCTGTTAAAAACTCTCAAGATCTACTCTCCCATGAGAAGAAGTGTTAATTACATTTTCAAAGCTGTAAACTCAATACAATGTTTTTGGAAGGCAGTGGGAGGATGAATAAGTGTTTGGAGACACTTTCTACGCTGGCTTTGCTCCCATATCTATTGCTGCCCACATGGTGCCACATAGCTGACACCTTTGAGGCTGTGTGGAGTGTTTTCTTCGTGTATCTCTGTGTGTGTGTGTGTGTGTGTGTGAGTGTGCGTTCATACATGCACACTCCCCCCCTACACACTTCTCTAGCAGGTACATGTGTGGTGGAGAGAATCATACTTTTTGAAATTGGAAGTGAATCTAGAGATTCTGAAAATCACTTTGTAGATACCACTCGGGAAATGAAAATCATCTCTTTCCTTTAAGAAATAATAGCCTTGCAATTTCAAACCTGCATCAATCTGCCACCTGTGGGACTGATGTAGCCCGTGCATTTTCTTGCAATGATCAGCCCCTCTGTCGACCCACACTCTTTCAATATGCCCCTGCCCCCTCCCTCTGGCCACAGCTAGCGGGACCAGGAGTAACAAAGTCACTGGCTGGGAAGCAGCACGAATTTAATTCGATCACCCGATGGTGTGAACTAGGACTGCAAGACATGCTCAAGTAAAGGCAGCCCTGGAGAAGAGTAGCTTCTCTACTGGTTGCATATGCTCAGTGCATTTTTAGTGCCTTTTCTTTTAGAGAAATACCTAATTTAAGGCTATATTCAATAGCCATATCCCTTTCCTATATTATGCAAAACTCTTCAATATTGCATTTAACATGTTACATGCCTAGTACCTCAGTTTCAAAACAGTCATTTGTTATTGTTGTTGATGTCTGTGTAGGTTTACCCATGTGAGTTCTAGCTTCATTGTTCATCATTCATCTTCGTGACATATTGCTAAGTATTCCCAGGGAGTCTTACCTTTGGTGTACACCATGAGCGAATGTTTGTGCATTCTCTATAAAAGAGCTATCAGATTGTTTCTTGCTCTGACATTCAAGTCACTTTATTTTATTATTCACGTTATTTGTAGCCTTACTGCCTTTGTTGCCTATTACCTTTGTCAGATTCTGAAAACATCCCAGCGGATGCCGTATCTCCCAGGATATTGACGTGAGCATTAAATAAAATTCTATGTTACACAGGGGGATCACTGAGCTCAGTGCTTTGCTATCTGGGCAGCTCTGCTCAGGCTTCACTATTCCTTCTCTTTTCCCTCTCATAATGGCCCAAGCCTTTGTCAGCCTTCCATTCTATGGAGTCGTGGTACAACATCCAGAGGAATATTTCCTTGCCTTAGTATAATTTTATGTGTGTGGGGGGCTTCACCGTGTGGCAGCAAGCAGTCTGAAGTCAGGGTATCTGCAGGGCTGTGCTCCCTCGGAAGGCTCACCTGTTCCTGGACTGCTGACAGTCGTGTCATCCCTGTCTTAGAGCCTTATTATCACATCTCTGTGTCTGCTTGTGTCCTCTCTTTTTCTTTTTTCTTTTTAATTTTTTGTTTATTTATTTATTTGAGAGTGACAGAGAGGAGGCAGAGAGAGAGGGAGAGAGAGAGAGAGAGAGAGAGAATGGGCGCGCCAGAGCTTCCAGCCTCTGTAAACGAACTCCAGATGCATGCGCCCCCTTGTGCATCTGGCTAACGTGGGTCCTGGGGAATTGAGCCTCGAACCGGAGTCCTTAGGCTTCACAGGCAAGCGCTTAACCGCTAAGCCATCTCTCCAGCCCCTCTCTTTTTCTTAAAAGAACACCAATCACTGATATTCTTTGGATACAGTCTGAGTGTGTCTCCCTTGGTGGTTTGAACTAGGTGTCTCCCATAAACTCACGTGTTCGGAATGCTTGGTTCCCAGCTGATGGCAATTTGGGAATTGGCGCCTCCTGGAGGAGGTGTGTTGTCGATGCTGGGCTTATGGGTGTATAGCCAGCTTCTCAGCTTCCCCTGGCAGTGTTTGACGCACTCCCTGCTGCTATTCATCTGATGTTGGCCAGTCTCTGCTTGTATCACATTTTCCCCTTCCATCGTGGAGTTTCCCCTCAAGTCTATAAGCCAAAATCAACCCTTCCCTCCCACAAGCAGCTTTTTAAAAACTTCATTTTACTCTGTGTGTGTGTGTGTGTGTGTGTGAGAGAGAGAGAGAGAGAGAGAGAGAGAATGGGCACACTAGGGCCTTCAGCTGCTGCAAAAGAACTCCAGATGCATGTGCCACCTTGTGCATCTGGCTTACATGGGTCCTAGGCAATTGAACCTGGTTCCTCTGGCTCTGCAGGCAAGTGCCTTAACCACTAAGCCATCTCTCTCGCCCAATACAAACAGCTTTTGGTCCGGTTCTTTGTTCCAGCAGTCCAAAAGTAACTGCAACCCCCTCACTCACCCTCCTCCCACACACAAATTTTATGTGCTGGAAGCTTAGTTCTCACAGTAGCAGGTTTGAGGTGCTAGAGCTTTGAATGGTGGGACCTGGCGAAAATGAATTAAATCATCGGTGTGTGCCTCTCCAAAGGGATGTATGCTGATCTGGAATCACATAGTTCTTTCGGCAGTGGGTTGTTATAGAAAGAGCAAGCCTGGCTCTTGAGCCCCCCTTGTTCCCTGTCTTATCATGTGATTTTTTCCTCTTGCACATGCTCCCACCACGATGCCACATTCCAGCCACATTTCTATCGCCACAAGTCCAACAGATGAGGCTGCCTGGTGCTGGACTCCAGCCTCCAGAGTTTTAAGGTAAATAAACTGCGTTTCAGATATTTGGTTATAGAAACAGAAATGGACTCACGCAGGTATGGTGTATGGTAGTGTGACCTCATCTTAGCTAGTTATGTCTGCAAAGACCTGATATCCAAGTGAGGTCATGTACCGAGGTGCCATGGGGAGGTAAGTATTAAGAGATAAAGATATCCAGGGGAGTCGTGGTCTCATTTTGTAAAGGAAGCCTGTACCCCCATCACTTTTACCAAGGTCAGTAACCCTTGAAAGAGGACTTAAAGGTGATGTTGGGAGCACAGGCTCTCTGTGATGCAGAATGAAGGATGCTGCTTTGCACAGAGGGCATCTTGATGGGGAAAGTCTTTCAGAATGAGTCTAAAGTTTGTCTTGAAAATTGAAAAGACTCCAGCCATGCATCCCTGAAGGGTCCAGGGGGAAAAAAAAACCCTCCCTCATCCTCCTCATCTTCTTATTCATTCATTTATTTGTTTATTTTACCTTTTTTTTTTATTAAGTAGGTATGGTATAGTTAAACCTTGGCATCAGATTTCTTAGGAAACAGAAGTGTAAGGGACTAGGATTCTTAGTGAAGAATGAATAATAAAATTGTATTCCTTTCACCTTTAAAGCCAACATTTCTTTTTATTTACATATTTTTGCTTATTTTCAAGCAGAGGGAGGAGAGAGAGAGAGAGAGATACTGAAAGTGTGCACTTGGGCCTTTTGTTGCTGTAAACAAATTCCAGATGCGTGCACCACTTTGTGCATCTGGCTTTACATAGGTACTGGGGAGGTGAACCCAGGCCAGCAGACTTTGTAAACAAGCACCTTTAACCACTGAACAATCTCCCCAGCCCCTGAATCTACCGTTTCTCACATTCTTTTATTAGTTTGCTTTTTCACAACGGTGAGAAGAAGACGGTTTATCTTGGTTGTCAACCTAACAGGACCTAGACTCACCTGTGAGGGATTACGTAGATGAGGCTTAGCCTCTGGGTCGGTCTGTGAGGGATCATCTTGATTAGGTTAATTAAGTTGGAAGACCCACTTTAACTAGGGGTGACACCGTTCCATGGGCTGCTTTTGTTCTTTATGGGACGCTTGGCTGTTTCTCTCTGCTTGGGTGTATGAAATCGGCTTCTTCCACCACTGCTGGAACTTGCCCTGGATCTGGAAGCCTGACATAAACCCCTTCCTCCATGACATGAAACTGTCCACAACATGAAGCTGAGTGCAAATGACACAAAGGGTCACTGTGTAGTGAACACTTCACTGAAAATACGTGTCCTTATAGGCTGGGTGGCCATTCTACCAACAAGAATGATATTACAGGACAGTCAAGATAGAAGTAATGAGTTGAATGCCAGAATCGGCTGTGGTTATTCCTTTAAGGGGTGTCTTTCTATTAAAGTCTTGGTATTAGCTTGTTTTGTTACTGTTACAATGTCCTCCACCCCATCTACCTTACCAAATATAACAAAACAAACAGAAGCTCAAAAGAAGCTTGAGACCCACTTATACATCACCTCAGAATGGGAAAACCAATGACACAAGTGAAAAAAAGAAACAGTGACAAAGATATCTGAATTCTAGTAAATCAATTTCTAATTATAGTCAGTGGGATAAAGTTCCAGGGAAGCACAGCAACTTGGGCAGTTCTGAAGATCTTGCAGAACCTACTCATGTAAGTCACAGGAATGGAGGTCTCTTAGGTTGTTCGCAGCCTAAAATTTCATAATCCAATATTTTTGCCTTTCAAAAAATCATGATCTTGCCTATAACATAAAGCTGACCCATAAGCTTGTTCTCTTTCAAAGGATAATTGGAAACAGATTTAATTCAACTCCAATACTTAATTCAGTCCCACCTATTTTTCTGCAGCCCAATATAGCCAAATATGTAATGATTTGAAGCCTTTCATACCAACATGCATATGCATATACCCTTCAAGCAAAGCAATAAACATTTCATAAAACTTATATTGCTTCTTAGAGAAGACTATGAGATACAAAATACATTTCTTATAAAATTTCAAAACCAAGCTAGGAGATTGTTTTCCTTCCACAGGGGAATGGAAGTCTTCTCCCTAACAATATTGCTCCAAATTTTCTAAAATGGAATGTATATTTGAATATGAAACAGCCTGGAATTAACTCTTTCCTGCCTGCATGTGTGCTTGGTATCCATAGCTTCGTAGTTTTGTATCAGTCATTCACAGGCACTCTGGGTGTCCTCTACAAAGGGGAAACAGAAGAAAACTGAAGTTCTAGAATTTACCCAAGGGGACAAAGCTTAGCCAGGTCCTTCAGCCTCAAAGCCAGCTGTCACTTACTGACATTTCATCAAACCCGTGACATTCCAGTAGCTACCAGCTGGTGACATTTCACTTACTTATCGGGAAAGCTTTGAGGTGTGCTGTGTTTCTCAGTGTGGCATGGAGACACTTGAATGAGTTGCTTCACAGGCAAAGTTGTTTGTTCAAAACACCAACTCCAAACTGTGTATGGTGGTATGAGCCTATAATCCCAGCATTGGGAGGCTGATGCAACAGGATTTTGAGTTCAAAGCCAGCCTGGGCTACATACTGAGAAACTTGTTTCAAAGCAAAACCAAACAATAACAACACACACACGCGCGCGCACACACACACACACACAATACTGGGCCCTACACTGCTCTGAAACATATCTTTAGGAAGGATTCTAGGTATGAACATGTTAGCCACACTCTGTAGTCTTTTCTGCTTATTAATGTGGTGGAACTGTTTACAGAAGGGACATTGACTAATCTCTGGCTAATCACTATAGCAACCAAAGAACCCATCACCTGAACCATATTCCAAGTCATTTCATGTTTACTGCCTTTTACATCAAATAATGAATTAGAAAGAAGGAAAGAAAAACTCTATAATGATCTGGCCAGAAAGTCATCATTTATTCACTAAGACAACCTCGGGTTCAGAAACAGTCTAACATGACAACTTTTCTATCTTGGTTATGACTCATTCCAGACAGCAGAGTGACAAGGTCATGGGTTCCCTTCAACAAACTAGAGACGTGCTTGTCCCAGAGCAGCCTTGTCAAAGACACACCGTCATTGTGCCAACCTTGCCAATGTGAGACATGTGGGTGACCCCCCCCCCAAGGGAGCTGCTGTGTGCTAATTCTGTCCCAGTCCCTCACCTCATCAAGCACAGGATCCATGAGTCAGACAGCAAATCTGAGAAGAAAAACATATTCAGAATAATTTTAGAAAAAGGAGACATGAGTGTGCCACTTTTAGAACCCAAATATCAAAATATGAGAAAGAGGGAGAGCGAGAACATGAATTTTCCATTTTCCGTTTTCCATTTTTTGAGTTCATCTGCAATTCACTCTTGATAAATCAGTTTGGAAGAAAGCACAGGTGATGGGCTTTTGGTTGCCATGGCAATTACTCAGCTGTGTGCAGCCACCTAATGCATCTCTAATTTCCCTACAGAAACACACACAAGGTCAGCAGAGGACACAAAGTGTTTCTCCCAGGCATCAGGGGACAAAGTTGGACTCTGCCTGATACATGACTAACATTTCCTTAAAATGAATTCTATTCCTAAAAATATTAATGGTTGTTTTAGTATACAACAAAAATGAGGCAAATTTTAACTCTGGCATATGAGACATAATTACATATTCACCTAACTCAGATTATTACTTTATTCCAATAGCATAGTGGGGAATAGTGACAGTACCTCTTGGAGGAAGGGAAAACCTGGACATACAAGTTGCCCCCAAACGTCCATCTTTTCTGTCCAAGGGCCCATCTTTGATACCGTGTCGCCATCTGCAGCCCTTCTCCCTCCTGGAGTGTGTGCTGCCTGGCAGAGATGTTGATTTTGGTCCTCTGTGCATAGATGCACCCCATGGGCATCTCCCTGTGGGTTCTGGAAGCTCTGTCAGTAGAGCGTGAATTTCACTCTTAGATTTCACCAGACTCAGCTTTCATCTCATTTCTTCACTCCTGACAAACATTTTGTCTAGAAGGCCGGCAGAGGGAAAAACATGTCCCTTTCATGTTTCTCCCAAACATTCTGCGTGTGCCTTCTCCTTTCTGTTGCCTGGAGGCTTAAGTCACAGAATGGTCATTGAGCACCTGTGAACTCTGAGTGCTAGCCAAGGATGGGAGGATATGGTGGTGGACAAAATGCACAAAAATCCTTGTGATTCTGTGGTTTATGGTCTAGCAGGAGAGATAGCTATTGATACATGTGCTCAATAAAGCATAAAAGAGGAAGCAGGGCTGGACAGATGGCTTAGTGGTTAAGAAGCTTGCTTGCAAAGCCTAACTGCACAAGTTTGATCCCCAATGCCCACATGAAGCCAGATGTACAAAGGGGCACATGCATCTGGAGCTCATTTGCAGTGGCTGGAGACCCTGGAGTACCCATTCTATCAGTCTGTTTCTCTTCTCTCTCTGTTTTCCAATAAATAAATAAGTAAAAATATTTTTTTATTAAAAAAAAGAAGTATTCTCACCCTTTCAATGATTGACTGATGTACATTCTCATTCTGTCGTTGTTGTTGTTGGAGGCAGGGTCTCACTCTAGCCAAGGCTGGCCTTTCTCTCACTCATGGTGAGACTCCTACCTCAGCTTCCCAGTGCTAAGATTATATGTGTGAGCCACCACACCTGACCTCATTTTCATTCTTTTTAAGGCAGTTTGTGCTGATTTGTCTATAATTGATTGGTTTAATGTCACTGAATCATGCTGACAGGGATATGGGGTTCCTGATTCGTGCGTTTGATTCCAGAGAGCATTTCAGACACATCAGGATGACTTAAATTTTAGTTACATGGCTGCGGGTGGCTGGCTTTGGGGTACATCTAAACAGTGGCTTCTGTTCTCCATTTTCTTTAACACGAGACGAAGTAGGAGATCATTGCAGCAACCCAGCATGACATGCGCCTGAATGTGAAGAGAAGTGGTCAGGTTCTGGGGAGAGAATCACCCTCCTCTGTCTGCTCTGCTCACCATGCTCGCCAAGCCTCTTTTCTCCACTGCTAGAGGCGGCCATCACCAACCCAGGTCTTATACCATGTGACAGGTTTTCCAAGAGCTTTGTTTTATGACAAGCAGAACACCCTTCAGGGATAATGCAGATAACCACTTGTGCTGTAGCACTTCCTAGTAACATGAGTCATTTTTAAAAACACTATCTCCTAACTCGATTTTGCAAATGGCCTCACAATTAGATTCAGAAAATCTAAACTTTATTAAATCCTGGAGGACATGACCCCTCACATGCTGTACAAAGTAAGCCTCTTCCCCACCCTGATTCCTAAAGGATTTTACTTGTAAGTTCGGTAGCCATTTCTCTCATAACTCATCCGCATCATCCTGGTTCTTATCCCTGGGGGCTTTCTAGGACTTGAATGAAAGCTTGGTGATGTCTTGGGCACTTACCAGCATTCATCTCTAGCTCTAGCTCAAGGGCACCTTGGAGATGGCTAAGGTGGGGATGGGTGGCATCTTACTACTTTTTCAGCTGCTTTTGTTTTTGTTTTGAGAGAGAGAGAGAGAGAGAGAGAAGAGAAAGAGAGAATGGGTGCACCAGGGCCTTCAGATGCTGTGAATGAACTCCAGATGTGTGAGCCCCCTTGTGCATGTGTGCAATATTGTGCACTTGCATCACTGTGCGTCTGGCTACATGGGACCTGGAGATTTGAATAGCAGTTCTTAGGCTTCACAGGCAAGTGCCCTAACTGCTAAGTCATCTCTCCAGCCCTTCAGCTGATTTTTAGTACCTTTCATTATGAATACAAGCAGCTCTTCCCTGAAGCTATTGAACACAGAGTGGTAGTCGCTGTCTTCTTTTAAGAAAGTGTACTCTTTATTTCTAGGATCTCAAATTATTCCAGTAACAATTAAACATCTTGGAGTGTGTATTTGGGGCTTTGCTTTTAGATATGCTAAGATCAGGATTTTGGGTTGCAAACAATTAGAAAACCAAGCCTGGGTGACTTGACTGCAAGTGAATTTAACCAGAAGGATGTATGGTAGAAACCGGAAGTGATGGGATGACTGGAGAGACAGGCTAAAGGGAAGACAGAAGCCAGGGGAGAGGATAGGACTGGGAGGGTCAAGGACATGCCCCAGGAGCCTCTGCCCATGACGCTGCTCCAGCATCCTCCAGTATCACCGTCCTGCTTCCTGTAGCTCTGGGTCTCTGCCCTCTGGACTTTGTGCATGTACCCAGACGTCTCTGATACCATCACATATGTTCTGTCTTCCTTCCAGATTCAAGGGTGGGAAGGAGTGTCTGATTGGCTCGTTCTGGATCACCTGCCCAGTGGTACCTGCCAGGAGCCGGAAGAGGATCTTTGTCTTCCTCTGGCTTCGGTTGTGATGGACGGACAGCTTCTGTGCACCTGGCCTGCGAGGCTCCCACATGGGAGAGGTGTTTGCATGATGCACAGCACCTCTCTCCACTCTCCACTTCAGGTGCCTAGCTCATTTCCCACCAAGCACCCCAGGAAGCATGCACGTGACTCTGAAAGTCCAGGGAAGTGAAGCAACTTGGACTTCAGCATGTACTGTTCCTACTTGCTGGGATGTTTCCACGCCTACCCCAGCCCCCACTTGTACTCCAGAAGCTTTTTATTAGTATCATTTTCTCAGAAAAGGTATGAACCCTCTGGATCATGAACCCCTGCTATCCAGTACTCATCATAAGCCCTATTTTCCCTCATCGGTTGGGCAGTCACATGAATGCTTAGTACGTGTCTGCTCCCAGAGGCAGAGACCCCACCTTGTCCCCCCGCTGTACACTTGGGGTCTGGTAGACTACTGCCCACACAGTACGTGATGAATAAATATACATAGAAATTCATTCAGGAAGATGACTGAGTGGCTGAATGAATGAATGAAGCGTCAAACCTCAATCTACTCATCTCAAGTCCATAGCTGCCTTTTGCCTTAAGTTACTGATCCTTAAACCTCTCAAAAAATGTAATTTAAACAATCTGATTATATGGTTCTATTGGAAATCTAGTTGCTATCTCATATATGTATATATTTGTGACAAGAGAACAAAACGAGTTTCCATGTTCGAGAAAGTGTGCTTCATCAACACAATGAGGGCTCCATTCCTTACTCGGCCTTGCTAAGGAAGGGGAAGAATCCAAATGCAGGTGAGCTCAGCGAGCCACACACAATAATCCCCTTACACGTTCCCCACACCGACTCTGCCCTTGCTGCCCATGCTCAGCTATGCCAGCTCCGCCTCCCTCCCTCCTTTCCTCTGCCCTCTTATTCGGCTGACCTCAGCCTCTCTCCCAACAAGAAAGAACCCATCCTCTTTAGAAGGAAGGATGTTATTCTCATTGGCAAGCTAGAAATTAAGTCTTCTAACTCAGCCATTCATGTATTAATGAGCACCTATTATGTACAAGGCATAGTGAGATGTGTAGGGTACAAAAAAATGAATCAAACATGGAAACTAATTTATCATTCTGTGTGTGAAACTACTTTGTCCACACAAGCAAACTTCCACAGAGTACCAAAACACATTTCTGGTTTCATGATATGTACTTTTTTGAAAAGGACATATTTAGTTCATTTTTTTGAGGTAGGGTCTTAGTATAGCCCAGGCTAACCTGGACCTTGCTCTGTAGTCCCAGGATGGCCTCAAACTCACAGCAATCCTTCGACCTCATCCTCCTGAGTGCTGGGATTAAAGGGAAGTGCCACCACGCCTGGCTCATATGTACTTCTTAAACCTCAAATTAATTCCCTTTTTTCTTTTTGTTTTTTTCAAGGTATGGTTTCACTCTAGCTCAGGCTGACCTGGAATTCACTATATAGTCTCAGGGTGGCCTCGAACTCACAGCGATCCTCCTATTCTACCTCCCGAGTGCTGGGATTAAAGGCATGCACCACCACACCCAGCTTAAATTAATTCCATTTTGAAGACTTTTGCTTACACTGACAAAAGAAATACACAAAGATGATAATTGTTTGGATTTATAATCATGTAATATTGTGAGAGGGATCTTCCAATGTGAACACCCTCCACCACTGCCCAGGATAGAAGCCAGCCTTCCATTCCCTTTCCAGCCTCCCTTTCAGCTAGCATGTAATCTTAACTTCTCCAGTCAGACACACCATGGGACAGTTTGAAGAAAGGACTAGGGAAGAACAAGTGAAGAAAGCACTAGGAGGAAACATTTGACTCCAGGACCTGGCTTTCAGGTCACAAGAGGGAATGAAGCCCCCAGCTTTCAAACTGGAGCCTGAGCTCAGCATCAGCATCCACAGTATCCGTGCTCAGGGGCAGTGAAGGTCTTTGCCTGGCTCTGCTCTGCAGCAGGCCTCGCATGTTGCATGACGTGGCAGCCCTCAAAGACATTCACCGTGGGATAGCCTAACATTTTCCAATAAATTACTTCTCTGGGTAAGTTACCAGAATGCTTTCTATTTTTATCAACCAAGGACTCTAGCTCATGCAATCCAAGTGGAGGAAGCAGGGACACATAATGGTTAAGTGTTGGGATTGAAAATGAACGGAGAATTATAAACAAAACCTCTGCAAGCGATAATTTAAGCCAGTGGAAGCAAGAGGGGTTGATTTATAAAAATTCAATATGCTCACAACCTCATGGAAAGGAAAACTGTTGCTTTCCAGTGATGTGGGGGACTTGGCAACTAGAAACCTGTCAAGAAATTTTGACTGGGAGGTGCCCAGATGCATGCCATAGGCATTTCAAGCGAGATTACTTACACATACACATGTCCTGCATGAAGGACTTGCGTCCTGTCCCAGGATGAAGTCATTTCCCCCTTTAGTCCCCCAAGGGATGTGTATCACTATATGAGCATTTCTGCATTTTAGTCTCAGCAACCAAAGGTGAGGTTTGAACAACCTGGTAGGTGAACAGTTCCATTTTCCCTTGGTCTATTTTTGTACCCTGTCCATTTTATATTATTATTATTTTATTTATTTATTTATTTATTTATTTATTTATTTATATTTGTATTTTTCAAGGTAGGGTCTCACTCTAGCCCAGGCTGACTTGGAATTCACTATGTAGTCTCAGGGTGGCCTTGAGCTCACAGTGATCCTCCTACCTCTGCCTCCTGAGTACTGGGATTAAAGGCATGTGACACCATGCCCAGGTCATTGTATTTTATTTTTGTTGACATTTTAATGCATTCATGTAATGTATTTTGATCATATTCCCCCCATTACCTTCTTTCCCCTGTCCTCTTTCCATCAAATCTCTTCTTCTTCCCAACTCCTCTTCTACCTTGATGTGTTTTTTTCCTTGTGCAATTGTGTGGACTACTGAGTTTAATTAGGGTGCCTGCATGGGCATGGGTGTGTGGGGGGATTATTTGCCCCAGCGTGTGCAATTTATCAGTGGCTACACCACTGCAGAAAATGTTTCCCGCTTCCCTAGCAACTGTTGTCAGCACCTCCTCAGGGATGGGTGGGGGCCTTGTGCTCTCCTCCACCATCCACCGCAATGTCGACGGGCTCATCACTGTTGTAGGTCTTGTGCACGTAGTGACAATCACGAGTTCATGAATACAACAGTGGTGTGTTGCCTGGAAGACAGTGTTCCACAACACCTTCCCCATCCTCCGGCTCTTACATGCTTTCCACCCCCTCCTCTGCAGTGTTTGTTCTCTAAGCCTTAGAAGGGGTGATATGGGTGTCTTATTTCGCACTGAGCACTCAACAATCACTTAGTCTCAAGTTTTGATTCTCCTCGGTGGTCACTGATAACTACAAAAAGAAGCTGCTCTGGGGCTGGAGAGATGGCTTAGCGGTTAAGCGCTTGCCTGTGAAGCCTAAGGACACTGGTTTGAGGATTGATTCCCCAGGACCCACGTTATCCAGATGCACAAGGGGGGTGCACACGTCTGGAGTTCATTTGCAGTGGCTGGAGGCCCTGGCGCACCCATTCTCTCTCTTTGCCTCTTTCTCTCTCTCTGTCTGTCACTCTTAAATAAATAAATAAAAATAAACAAAAAAAATTTTAAAAAAGAAGCTGCTCTGACCAAAGCACTAATCTATGTGCATAAATGTAATTATTTGGAGGGAAATTAGTTTCTTTCATGTGATCATAGTAATAGGCATGATCTAAATCTGTTGGTTGGGTCACATGAAATGTTAGCATTATCTCTGAGTTAGAAGTAGGCAATACTTAAATCTATCTACAGTCCCATATAATAGCTGCTCCTTTTCTTTGGCTCTGCTCTGTGTGATTTCAGTTCCCTATGGTCAACTGAAGTCTGAAAATATTAAATAGAAAACTCCAGAGGTAGAAAGTTTGGACATTTATTTATTTATTTTTCTTAATTTTTTTATGAGAGAGAAAGAAAGAGAGTTGACACACAAGGGCCTCCAGCCACTCTAATCAAACTCCAGACACATGCGTCATCCATCTTGTATACATATGTGGTCTTGTATGCTTGCGTTACATTGTGTGTCCAGCTTACATGAGACCTGGAGAGTTGAACATGAGTCTTTAGGCTTCACAGGCAAGCGCCTTAACTGCTAAGGCATCTCTCCAGCCCTGAACTTTTTAAATTGCATGTGGTCTTCTATAGTGTGACAGAATCCTGCGCTCTCCTGCTTCATCCCAGTGAGGACAAGAACCAACCTTTGGTTTGATGTATC
Organism: Dipus sagitta; assembly: GCA_036346955.1. Lineage (NCBI taxonomy): Eukaryota > Metazoa > Chordata > Mammalia > Rodentia > Dipodidae > Dipus > Dipus sagitta. Next base: position 138,839,003 of record CM070775.1, read on the forward strand.
CACATAGTGCGAGCTACCTAGACAGTGCTTGTGTTCAAATGACCCATATTTATTTTTAATATTTTTATTTATTTGTGAGGAGAGAGAGAAAGAGAGAGAATGGGTATATCAGGGTACTAAAAACTGCAGATGCATGTGTTATTTTGTGCATCTGGCTTTATGTGGGTAGTGGGAAATCGAAACTGGGCTGGCAGGCTTATCAAACAAGTGCCTTTACTTTAACTGATGAGCTCTCTCTTCAGCCCCTATAGTTTTTAAAAATAATGGTCCCAATATGCTGGAAGCATGGTGCTGGCATTCATATATGCCAAAGAGAAGCCCTAAAGGATTTCCTTTAAGTAAAAAGGTAGAAGTTCTCAGTCGGCATGCTGGGGTTGTGAAGACCCAGAGTGACAATGAATCTTCTGTCCCTGAGCTGTGGAGCTTGTGCTAGGTTTGTGGTTGCATCTGGCTCTGCAAAGATGGCAGGTGTCATCCTGGATAAATGCTTAAGCTGGCTCAGTATCGTCTGTGGTTTTAGTGAGATCTTATTGCCCCTTTTTTTGTAGATGAAGAAACTGAGATGTAGAAACCTGAGTAATTAGACTAAAAACACTGTAGTGGGTCACTAAAAGAAATTAAAAAAAAAAAACCAGAACAGCTGGGCATGGTAGAGTATGCCTTTAACCCCACTACTGTAGGAGGATTGCCACAAGACCAGTCTGGGCTACAGAGTGAGTTCCAGGTCATTCTGAGCTACCATGAGAACCTGTTTCAAAAACCCAGAAATGAACTTGGGAGGCAGAGGTAGGAGGATTGCCATGAGTTTGAGGCTACCCCGAGACTACATAGTGAATTTCAGAGCAGCTTGGGCTACCTTGAAAAACAAAACAAAACAAAACAAAATAAACAAACAAAAAAACCCAGACAAAAAAGTAGAATACATACAAAACAAACAAACAAACAAACAAACTCAATGTTGTGTTCTAAGGGCAAATATTTCATGAAACTGTGGTTTTAGTGATTTGTGTACATTCAAATGTAAGTATGAGGAAGTGATGCATATTTCCTATTGTGGGTAAAGGCTGCGTGGAAGCTGGTGACTTTCATCCAATCCCTTCATGATACAAGTGATGAAGCAGAGGCCACGATACTCAACTGTTCAGTAGAAAAGACACACTGGCATTGAGGTTCCTGCTTTGCTGCTTTTATTTCCCCTTCGAGTATAAAAATTGGCCATATTAGCCTCTGTCTTGTCAGCTCTACAGAATTGTTATAAAACTTAAGACAATTTAAAGGCTTTTAACAAACAAACAAACAAACAAGCAAACAAAAATACACCGTGAAGTTTCCTACAAACGGAAGGTGCATATTTGCATTAGTCAAGGTTATTAGTCATAAGGCAGAAACTGCTGTAGGTGTTTAGGCAGAAAGAAACAGTGCAAGAATTAGGTCACAAGATGATTGGAAGGGCAGAGAGAGAGAGAGAGAGAGGGAGGGAAGACCTTATCTGGAGTCCAGAAAGCATAACACAGGTGTCCCTTTCTCTGATGATTAACCACCTCACGGAGGAGAAGGGACAGTGTCCACTTTCCTCCCACCTTGTAGCATTTATGTTTTTTTTTTTTTTTTTTTTTGTCCATAGAACCCACTGGAGTTTTCTGGCTTCCTGCCCTGCTGTGCTTGGAAGAGCATTCCAATGAAATAAAGCCACCAGCTGGAGTGACAAGGAGTCCAACAGCACTGGACAGAGGAGGCACCTGGAGCCCCTTCTGATTTAAATTTCTAATTGGCCTGCTAAACGTGAACATTCTTTAAGCAGGCCACATTACAATGACCTCCCCCCCCCCCGCACCTGTGGCCTTAAACGCTTCCTTAAAATAAGAAGATTTACCTGAGTTGGCTGCCTAACCTAATCCAGCTATTAAAAACTAAACTGCAGTCCAAAAAAAGGTTCAGGCTCAATTGATGTGCTAATTCGTTGTAAAATTGACCCATCTAAACTGTAATTAGGAGAGAAGGAGCCCAGGATGGATCCAAACAGAGGGAAAAAGGGCAGGACTGTGGGTGAGGGGCTAGGGAGTCAGCGAGATTCCAGACCTGGGTGCTGTCCTCTCAGAAGTGCACTTCTTCCTTCTCTATCATCTTAGCCAGTGGCAGCCCTCGCTGCCCCTGGCCCTTGTGGCTACTCCATTGCAGCTATAGGGAGCAGGTGTGGAGGTTTGGGAGCAAACCTAACATTCAGTTTTGGCGTGAATGAGGAGCACCTGGGTCCCTGCTACAACTGAGGTCAAATTCTAGAAGGAGCCTCTTCTTCAGGTCAGAGGATTTGATCCAAAGCAAAAGAGGCTTCCCTGAGTGTCTAGTTAGACGTCAGAATAAGTAGGAAAGGAAAATGCAAAACATTAGGTGTGGAAATGGCAGTATGGCCTGTGTTAACTGTAGAGCTGGCTCGAGCCACAGGTCTTGTAACAACAAAGGGAAAATGGGAGCTGAAGAAAAAGCTCCCGAAGGCTGGCCCTAGAGCTGTCAGGTTCCCCCAGCAGCTTCACATCCTGGTACTTAATCCTCCATCCCTACCCACAGTAATGAGCAGAGATGACCATCAACTATTCTTGGTGCTAATACTTCCACAATGACCCCATGGTGGAACTAAGGGTGGTTGTGAGATATGAAAGGCAAGCCCAGTGTCCCCTTGTCATCTCTGATCTTAACAGTCAGAGGGAGATGAACTGAACTGCTCTGGCCACAAAGGAACAAAACTCAGTGTAGGCAGGAGAGCATCAGTGCTAGTCGAATAGGGGAGGGTATATATCATTCATTCTCATTTTCTCCCTGGCATTGAAGTCCCCTCTTTGGTAAGCCTTGGGATGGGTTTTGCATGGTCAGAGTGGTGGCTTCCCTGCATCTTGCCAGGGAGGGTCCCCTTCGGGACGTGAGACAAACAGGTTTCCTAGGTCAGAGCCCACGTGGACAGCACAGGAAGAAGCATCTGGGGGGTGCAAAATAAGAGTCCCCCAAACTAGTTCTGTGCTTTGCTGGGTACCATGTTCCCTATATAATATCCCTTAATCACCCAGTGTGTTCTAGCAGATACTAGCCAACTCTTTGGGAAATAAAATCTCTGACTTGGAGCATGTGCCAATTTCAATTTCTGTGGTATAAATACTGCCTCCATTTTCTAAGCTTTCCAATGTGAAGTGGCTGAATGAAAAATGGAGAAGACACGAGCTATTTTCTCGTGTGAATTGGTGAGGACTGGTTTCAGCTTACCACCAATGCTCCTTCCTCATTCATGTGAAGATAGGTTGATTCCATCTAAGTCATGTGACAGGGCTCAGAAGTAAATGGTGTACAGATGAAAGCTTCAGGAGTTAGAAAGATGTAGATTGTTCTGCATATAAAGAATAAGTATGGGGCTGGAGAGATGGCTCAGCAGTTACAGGTGCTTGCTTGCAAAGCCTGATGGCTGATTCCCCATTAACCATGTAAAGCCAGATGCACAAAGCAGGGCATGCATCTGGAGTTCATTTCAATGGTAGGAAGCCCTGGCACAGACAGCCACATTCATATTCTGTGTCTGCCTCTCTTAAGTAAATAAATAACATTATATATATATATATATATATATATATATATATATATATATATATAATTTGGATTTTTGAGGTAAGGACTTGCTCTAGCTCAGGCTGACCTGGAATGCACTATGTAGTCTCAGGGTGGCCTCGAACTCATAGTGATCCTCCTACCTCAGCCTGGGATTAAAGGCATGTGCCACCACACCTGGCATATTTATATATATATGGTTTGTTTGTTTTTGTTTTTCGAGGTAGGGTCTCACTCTAACCCAGGCTGACCTGAAATTCACTATGTAGTCTCAGGGTGGCCTCAAACTCACGGTGATCCTCCTACCTCTGCCTCCCAAGTGCTGGGATTAAAGGTGTGCACCACCATGCCCAGCTAAAAATATCTTTTTTAAAAAAGAATAAATATGACCTGGAGAGATGGTTTAGCAGTGAAGGCCCTTGCCTGTGAAGCCTAAGGATCCAGGTTCAATTCTCCAGGTCTTACACATGGTGCTGTATGCATCTAGAGTTCATTTGCAATGGCTAGAGGCCCTGGTGCACCCATTCTCTCTCTCTCTCCATCTCTCTGTCTCTAATACATAATTAAAAAAAAAACACTTTTAAAAATACATGGAGGTGCTGTCTGTGTGGGTGGCTAGAGATTAGGAAGAAGTACCACACAGGGTGTTGGGGGGGGGGGTGGGAGGCAGGTTAGAGCTCATTTTTATTACTTGTACAACTGAACAAGAAAAATACTATTAAAAATTTACTCTGTACTATTCAACATAGACTTTCCCTTAGCATCTTCATGAATGCTTGTTTTGTTTATGTATTTATTTTTGTGTCCTGGGAATTGATTGACTTTGGAGTTTTTTGCATTCCAGGTAAGCAGCAATAGTACCACTTGATCTATATCCTCAGCCTCCTTTCAAAATTATTTTAGATAGGATCTGACTAGGCAGTCTTTGAGCTTAAGATCATCCTGTCATAGTCTCCAGAGTAACTTGTATTACAGACACTGGCCACCATGCCTGACTCTTTCAGAATGTTTTAGTAAAGTATTCAGAGTAATTTTTCCACTTATGATTGAATAACTGTACCTTAGGTAACATATTAATCAACTTTATGTCACTATAACAAAATGCCTGACATAATCATGATAAAAATGTTATTTTGGCTGTCTGTTCTGGAAGCTTCAGTAAATGATCAGTTGACCCATGCTTTGGGCCTGTGGCAAGGAAATGTGACAGAATGCTTGGCTGAGCAAAACTGCTAATATCATAAGCTAGGGAACAAAGGAAAGAGAAGTTCCAAAATCTCCTTCTAGGACATATTTCCAATAACCAGAAGGCCTCTCACTGGCCCCTATCTTTTTTAAAAAACATTTCATTGACAACTTCCACAAATATAGACAATATACCAAGATCATAATCACCTCCCATGAACTCTCTTTTTCCTCCTCTTAAACCCCTCCTCCAAAGAATCCCTTCTTTCCAACTAGTCTCTCTCTTCTGTTCCGATGTCATCATTTTCCCCTCCTATTATGCAGGCCTTTTGTAGGCAGTGTCAGCCACTGTGAGGTCATGAATACCAAGGGCACTTTGTATCTGGAAGAGAGTATTGTACATAGTCCTCGCCTTCCTTTGGCTGTTACACTCTTCCCACCACCTCTTCCACAGTGGTCCCCGAGCCTTGGAACATGTGATGGAGACGTCTTACTTCGTGCTGAACACTTCACTGATGCTTCTTCTCAGCACTCTGGTTACTTTTCAGTCTCCCCAGTGGTCACCACCATCTGAAGAGAGAAGCTCCTCCAACCCAAAGTGAGAATAACATTAACATATGGGCATAAACATAAGTGTTTAGAGGGCACTTTGGTGGGCATAATATATTCACTTAGCCAGACAACTGTAGTAGGTTCCCTGTTACTAGCCCCTATTTCTTACAGGGTCTAGTACATCCCAGTAGTTCCAACCTGGGAACTGACTAAGCCTTTAACACATGGGCCTGAGAAGAACATTCAGGTTCAACAGACTATGGGAGGAATATAGTGAAGCACTAGCTCTGCTGTGAGGATGTCATGAGGTAAAGCTGGAGTCTATGAGAGAGCATTCATGTCCAAGGGCTTGTACTCATCCATTCGACTCAGTAGTGACAAGCTCCAGCTGGGATCACAGTAACTTCTGGAACACCAGTGCCTAGGAAGACACAGAGAGGGTGCTCTTGGTATTTCATGTTACTGAACGGCCTTCTAAACACACACATAGTGCTTCACGTAACATAGTCCAACAGAACGTTCTGCAGCGATGGAAATGCTCTACATCTGTGCTGCCCAGTATGGTAGCCAGTAGTCACACTTGGACTATGAACACTTGGCAAAATGGTTACAAAAATTAACAAACTGAATTTTATTATTTATTTATTTATTTATTTGAGAGCAACAGACAGAGAAAGAAAGAGGCAGAGAGGGAGAGAGAATGGGTGCACCAGGCCTCCAGCGACTGCAAAGGAACTCCAGATGCGTGTGACCCCTTGTGCATCTGGCTAACGTGGGTCCTGGGGAATTGAGCCTTGAACTGGGGTCCTTAGGCTTCACAGGCAAGCACTTAACCTCTAAGCCATCTCTCCAGCCCCAAACTGAATTTTAAATTGTACTTAATTTAGTCAGTCTAAACTGAAGTGACCATGTGTACCCAATGGCCACCAGGAACTCCCTATGGAGGCTGTAGTGTATAGACCAGCGACACTTGGGAGCCTGCTAACTGGATGGAATTGCAAGCTCTCCCTTTGCCCCACAGAACCACAATCTGTATTTCATATCTACGTACTTGCGTGTATATCTCAAAGTCTGAGTAGTTGTGTGTTGACAGACATGAGCAAGTTCACATTTAATCCTCATGAACATACCCATTGTGGTACCACTCTTCCCACATCGTAGATGAAATCATTGAACCACCGTGTGGCACACTCAAAAACGGAAAGGAGAAATGGGCCTGCAAGCAGCAAGTTTCTCCTGTAAATGTCTTGCTCCACACTGGATGAAAGCCAGTGGGCTGGGTTCAGGCAACTTCAGCACAACTGTTTATTTTCAGTACTGTTCTAAATGAAATAGAATTTCAACTATTTTTTTAAAAATTATTTGTGCGTATGTACGTATGGACATTACAGAGCCTCTTGCCACTGCAAATGAATACCAGATGCACCATTATAATTATTTTGCATCCGGGTTACTTGTGTGGCTTGGGAATTAAACCCCAGGCCTGCAGGCTTTCTAAGCCAGCACCTTTAACCACTGAGCCATGTTTCTAGCCCCAGCATTTCAGCTCTTCACTGCTGGAAACCTGAGTTGCAGGTGTAACTGATAGCATAGATGAGTTGGGGACTGGGATAGAATCGTAGAGGCAAGCAGGAAATTAGCTCTTACTTTCAGTGTCTGTCTGAAGCACACTTGAGTGAGGAGCTATGAAGTTCATGACCTAGAAGTATTGGCAGGCTTCTTTTTAGGCAGGAAAAAGCAGTCTCAACTTCGTCAGATGAAAGGATTGGACAGGTCATTGTGACAATTTGGAGATTGCATTTTGATTGGTTTTGTTCCCTTTGGTACTTGTGCTTTCTCAACTTTTGCGGAAATAATGGGTTGATGAAGACTGGTATTAGTGATGACACTGAAGAGCGATAGTGAGGAGGCGATTGCAGAACCCAGGTGAAGTTGTACAGATCTGAACTATAGCCCTAGAATAGAAATTCTATTAACAATTCCCCCGTGAAGTCCTAGGGGCGAGGGTTGGACTCACATAGAAATGGCTGAAGGTGAGATCTAATGACAGGGAGAAATGAACAGTGGTTTCAAATGTGAAGCCTCCCACCAAAGAAAGGATTGAGACTCTAAATCTTAAGCTTTGTTTTTCTATCTTCCAGAATAACATGGAGACATCTTTCTGTAGGAAGTGTGAGGTTACCTTAATTAACACATGTGCTTTGTGGTGGTAACTGGTTCTCCAAAAGCAAACTGAAGAAGATGTCTATAATAAACACTTACCAGTCAGCCATAGTGTTCTCACCATGAACATTTTCTCCTTTAGCTAGCCTGTTACCCACTAGCCTACACTGTATTTTTTTCTTAATTTTTAAAAAGTTTTCGGCCCATGGTATTTATTTAATGCCAATCAGGATGCTGGTAGTACTCAGAGCAAAGAGAGAAAGTGGGACGGGGCTCTGAGTCCTAGCCTGCATTACTGAATTGGCCTTATCTTTACAGAAATAAAATCTGAAATGAAGGAACTTATCACATATAAACTGAAAAACAACAGACAAGAAATGAAACAGCTAAACTAGGTATATATCTCCTGATTTTCAAGCAGCAGTGGTTTAAAAATATCAAGCAAAGGAACACATAAGTAAGCAAATAAAAAGAGGAAAAACAGGGCTAGAGGGATGGCTTAGCAGTTAAGGCGTTTGCCTGCAAAGCCAAAGGACCCAGGTTTGATTCCCCAGGACCCACGTTTGCCAGATGCACAAGGGGGCACATGCATCTGGAGTTCGTTTGCAGTGGCTGGAGGCCCTGGTGTGTCCATTGTCTCTTTCTCCCTCTTTTTCTGTCAAATAAATAAATAGATAAAAATAAATAAAATTTTAGAAGAAAAAAAATAAACTAGTAATAAGGGTCAGCTTTAATTCAAGCCTTGAATTAACAGGCCTTCCCTCCTCCTGCCCCACCTACCTCATGGTCTGTCCACCCCTGACCTCTGGAAGAGAGTTTTTCCATCAAGCACCTGGGCTGGGACACACACACACACACACACACACACACACACATTTTTATTTATTAGAAACTTTGTCGTATGGACAAATCATGTGGTGGCCACTCTTAACTCATCTATGTCAGTATCTGTGACTCATCTCCTGTCCTCCCCTTCATATTTAATTGACCATCAAATCTGTTCAATTCTCGCTTTTCAATTCTCTTACACCATTTCTGTTCTAGAGTTATAACTCCAGTCTTTCTTTGGTGGTGTTCATGCATGTGAGTATGCATGTGTACATCCCATAGCATGCACGTAGAAGTCAGAAGCCAGCTCTCTTGGCCTGGTCCTCGCCTTCTACCCACTGGAGGCAAGGTCTCTTGCTCTTGTTGACCGTCACTGTCCTGGCTGCAGACAGTTCTCGCCTCCCACCTCGCCATCCACGCGCCGGCATTACAGGAGCCTGATGCAGCTTCTGGCTTTTTAAAAAAAATTTTTTTTGTTGATTTTTATTTATTTATTTGAGAGTGACAGAGAGAGAAAGAGTCAGAGAGAGAGAGAGAGAGAGAATGGGCACTCCAGGGCTTCCAGCCACTGCCAACGAACTCCAGACACGTGCGCCCCCTTGTGCATCTGGCTAACGTGGGTCCTGGAGAATTGAGTCTCGAACCGAGGTCCTTAGGCTTCACAGGCAAGCGCTTAACCGCTAAGCCATCTCTGCAGCCCAGCTTCCGGCTTTTACATGGCGGTACAAACTCAGGTACTCAAGCTTGCTTGTCAAGCATCTCCCCACCCATATAATTCAGATCTTTCTCATTTTACATGGAATTCTGCAACTGCCTTCTGACTATCCCCCTTTCAATACTATCTTTAACTTTGCTCAGCTCATTATTTCTCCAAGAAATGGATAGCTAAGTACCAAAGATAAGTAAACATTTGTATTTCCATCATCTGGAATTTTCACGTTTGCGTCATCTTTTGTAACACTGTATTGTAGTCCTAGATAACCCTCCCTTTATTCACTGACTCCTTTCCCCATACTTCCTGCTTCTCCAGAAGTTAGTCGCCACCCTGAGTTATATGTGTGGTGGTTTGAAGGAAACGTCCCCCATTGGCTCATGTGTTTTGAATACTTGGTCTCTAGCTGGTGGTAATTTAGGAAAGTTTTGGGCCTTTGGGAGGTGGAGTCTTGTTGGAGGAGGTATGTCACTGGGGGAGGGTCCAAGCCCGGTACTTGGACTACTTCCTGCTGCTGTGGAGATGGGATGGCCAGCTGTCTGCTTTCCCCATCATGATGAAACGTCCCCTGAAAACTGTAGGCTGAAATAAACCTGTCCTTTCTTCCATAAGCTGCTTCTGGTCAAGCATTTAGTCCCAGCAATGAGAAGGTAGCTGCTACCATATGTGTGGTGGACTGGATGGCTTTTGTGAGAGAGAGTGGGAGAAGAGAGGAGAGAAAGACAGAGAGAGAACTTCCATGCCAGGCCTCCAGCCACTGCAATCAAACTCTAGACACATGCGCCACCTTGTGTGTGTGTATCACCTTGTACGTCTGGCTTATGTGGGTTCTGGAGAGTTGAACCTGGGTCCTTAGGCTTTGCAGGCAAGGGCTTTAACTGATAAGCCATCTCTCTAGCCCTATAATTTTTACATTAACAAAACACCTTTTAATTCAATAGACATGATACAATGACTCTAAATGTAAGAAAAATCTTAGCAAACATAAATTAGATCTCATCTATGTCTACAACAGGTTATTTTCAGATCTGTTCTGAATAAAAGAAAATGTTGACATTTGTTAATCTCCAAGTTTGAAAATATTTTAGACTGTACAACATATGTACAGAAATCTTGTTTAAAGATATGTGTGAAAAAGTAAAAACTAGGGACTGGAGAGATGGCTTAGCGGTTAAGGTGCTTGCCTGTGAAGTCTAAGGATCCAGGTTTGATTCCCCAGTACCATGTAAGCTAGATGCACAGGTGGCACATGTGTTTGGAGTTCTTTGCAGTGACTGGAGGCCCTGTCATGCCCAGTCTCTTTTATCTGCTTCTTTCTCTCTCTCAAATAAATGAAACTATAAAAATTCATGTCATGTCATTTGTTCTGGAAAGAAATAGTATGCATATAACTGGTAAGAACCTGCCATGTGAAGCCAATGACACAGTATCCACAATTAAACATGCATTTTTCAATAGAATATCAATAATAATTACTAAAAATCTACATAAAAATAAAGTCAATGAACTATCACAAGCATATCACACTCATCCAAGAATCCAACAAGCACTTACTTGATTAAAAATACTACCCAAGGCTGGGCATGGTGGTGCACGCCTTTAATCCCAGCACTCGGGAGGCAGAGGTAGGAGGATCACTGTGAGTTTGAGGCCACTCTGAGACTACATAGTGAGTTCCAGGTCAGCCTGGGCTAGAGTGAGACCCTACCTCAAAAAAAACAAAAAAAAAATTACCCAGAAAAGTATTATCCATTATACCTCAACACAAATATTTTCACAACACTTACAGAATTATGTCACTGTAATGTACTTAGCTTTGGTTATTGCTGTACTTGTCACCGAGGCCGTGTCTCACTCATTTATAACGTGATCTCAAGCAATCCTCCTACTTTGTTTTCCCACAAAGCTAGGACGACAAGAAGCCACCACCATGCTAAACTTAAGAGCTTATTTTGAAGAGTAAAGACTAGAAATTTTAGCACATAATTCTTTCTTTCTTTCTTTTTTCTTTCTTTCTTTCTTTCTTTTTTTTTTGCAGATGGAAATGACCGCTGGGGAGACACAGAATTCATCAAAGTGGTGAGAACAAGTGACTGCTGAGTGCTCCGTGCCAAAGGAGGCATCTTTATCAGCCCCAACCTGGAGGGTGGCATGGTGGTTTCATTCAGGTGTCCCCCATAAACTTAGCTGTTCTGGAGGCTAGGTTCCCCAACTGATAGCAATTGGGAATTAAGGCCTCCTGGAATGTATTGTTGGGGGCAGGCTTATGGGTGTTATAGCCAATCTCCCCTTGCCAGTGTTTGGCACACTCTCCTGTTCTTATAGTCCACCTTACGTTGGCCAGGGGGTGATGTCCACCCTCTGCTCATGCCATCGTTTTCCCCTGGCATCGTGGAGCTTTCCCTCGAGCCTGTAAGCCAAAATAAACCTCTTTTTCCCACAAGCTGCTCTTAGTTGGGTGATTTCTACCAGCAGTGCAGACCTGACTGCAACAGGTGGGGAGGAGCGCTTTGAACACTCTGTTCTGGACACGTGGTAGCCGTTGCTTATGACGTCATAGCAGCGGCTGCATAATCTTGAGCTCATCAACACTTCAGCACAGATCATGGAGGAGGGAAAAAAGCCATCAAAATAGAAAAGGGTTAGTTGGAAAGATGTTCAGTGGGAGAGAGACCAAAGAAGACACTGGAAAGGGATTCCATGCAAGAAAATTGTTAATTAAAAAGTTTTAAAAAGAGAATGAGAAGAAGTGATAATGACCCACATGCTCACTGTATCCCAGGGTTCCACAACTATACCCCCTGCTGCCATCATGACCAGAAGAAAGGCTGGCAGGGACACCAGAGGAGGTAAAGCCAAGGTGAAGAAGGATCACAGAGAAGATGCGCGAGGCTGTCTGCTAAGCCTGACCTCCGAGACCAGAGCCCCAGCCCCGAAGGCGCCCAATGGGAAGAGGGCAAAGCTGATGCTGGCAAGGGTAGGGACAGCCCAGTGGAACCCGGAGAGTCCCAGATCGCCCGGGCACAGGAAGCAGAAGGCGCTTGAGATTCCAAGTAAAGCGTACATTTGTGAGAACTGCGTACTTCTGGTCTCTGTACAGCTTGAAATGTTATGTTTGTAAATCAATTTTTATAAAAATTCAGAATTTTGTCTTGCTTTTTATCTTATTTTATTAACTAGTTAATTTTTTTTGAGGTAGGGTTTAGCTTTAGTCCAGGCTGATCTGGAATTCACTATGTAATCTCAGGGTGGTCTTGAACTCACAGCAATCCTCCTACCTCTGCCTCCTGAGTGCTGGGATTTAAGGCATGAGCCAGCACATCCAGCTTTGTCTTGCTTTTTAAAAAACCTGTGTTGTTAGCACACAAAACATTTCTTTTTTTTTTTTTTTTGGTGGTGGCTGGGGGCGGGAAACACTGGAATGATGGGCAAAACGCTTTTTTCTGGCAGATTGAAAGCTCCTAGGAGGAGGGATTCTCCAATGTTGACACATAGCCGCCTTGGAACAAACTCCTTGTGGCACGAGAAAAGTCAAAATTCATTTCTTTTTGAGGTAAGTCCAACAGACTGCCTTTTTTCTTTAAAGGGGGGGGGGTTGTGTGTGTGTGTGTGTGTGTGTGTGTGTGTGTGTGTGTGTGAGAGAGAGAGAGAGAGAGAGAGAGAGAGAGAGAGAGAATTGATGTCAGGGTCTCTAGGCACTGCAATTGTACTCCACATACACGTGCCCTCTTGTGCACATGTGCGACCTTGCGTGCTACGTCACTGTGCAACTGGCCTAAGTGGGACTTGGAGAGTGGAACATGAGTCCTTAGGCTTTGCAGGCAAGTGCCTTAACCACTTAACCCCATCAACATAGACTTTACTCCTTTAAAACCAGACCCCTCCTTAAAATGGGTCTTGCCAGAGTGTCAGATGATCAGGTCTTTGAGGTGACTCTGCTGAGATGGTGTTCCTCGCAAGAGCCTGGGTACCTTTTCTAAAACATGGTGGATTTTTTTTTCAGATTGATAATTCTGCCATTTTCATTTCCTAAAGGTCAGGGTGGGCCTGTGTAAAGGTGTTAAACAACAAGCTTCACGGGAGATGTCACCCCTCCTCTCAACTGTCCCTGTCCAGAGCATCACATGAAGACCTCATTGGCGTTTATAGCGGCTTTCTGATTTTGGTAGTCCAGACAAGAAGGGAGGTGGATATACTGTGAACGACTATGTGCCCATGTCCTGCCTGAAGCATCGTGATTGTTTATAAGTATCCTCGATAAAACTGGGTGCGGTTTGATCTTTAACAAGAGAATGAGGACTGGAAGATGGCTCCGTGGCTAAAGGTGCTTCTTGCAAAGTCTGCCAGCCCAGGTTTGATACCCCAACCGCAAGAGACCTCGGTGTACCCCACACATGCGCAAATAAATATGAATGGACCACTAATAAGAAAAACAATGGCAACTTTCAGTGCGTTTCCTTGAGGTCCTATAAGATTCTGTATTTACTATAATATTCTCAGAAGTTAATTTCCATCAACTTGCATACTTTTGCCTTCATGCAAGTATACAAGGAACTGTTGTCACATACCAGATTCTTCTTGTAGCTTTCCAAATCACAGGTGTTTTTCTTTTTTTATAAAGATGGCACTTTTTTGTTTATTTTTATTTATTTATTTGAGAGTGACAGACAGAGAGAAAGTGCTTAACTGCTAAGCCATCTCTACAGCCCAGGTGTCTTTTCTTTTTAATGTTTGACACAAGGTCTTACTATGTAGCCCATGCTAGCTAAACTTACAGCCCACCTGCCTCTGCATCACAAGTGCTGCATTGTGTGCCACCACACGAGACACAGTGACAAGCTCCCATCCAGTGCGCATTTGTACTCATGGGCCAAATGGCCATGTTTGTACATGGCTGGTAGCCAGTGTTTTTATTTCCGTATTTTCCCTATTATAAAAGAAACCAAGCTAACTGTCGGCGATTACACAAACATTACACTGATCCCAGTTTGTCCATGTTTTCATGTTGGTGCATGGAACGAGGATGACTGAAGACTTTCTCACATTGCTTACATACATGCGGTTTTGCTCTAGTGCGAATTCTTTTTAGCTTGTTTACTGAGAAAGAGAGAGAGAGAGAGAGCAAGCCAGGGCCTCCAGCCACTGCAAACAAACTACAGACACATGTGCCACTATGTGTATCTGGCTTATGTGGGTCCTGAAAGTTGGACCTGGGTCCTTAGGCTTCACAGGCAAGCGCCTTAACTGCTAAATCGTATCTCCAGTCCTAGGGTGAATTCTTTAACATGATTGAAGGTGACCGGGCAGAATGAAGGCTTTACTACATGTTTTACTGCATTGCCTACATATATAGGGTTTCTGTGTGACGTGTTTCATGAGTGTGACAGGAGCTGGACTCAATGAATACTTTCCCATGATGCTTACAATCATAGAGTTTCTTTCCAGTGAGTTTTATCATGTATGTGAAGGGATCTGGAACAAAGGAATGCTTGTTACATTGGCTGCATCCAACTATAGGGTTTCTAGCATACTCAAGTCCTTACACATCTGTGAAGGTGTCTGGGAGAAATTAAAGCTTTCCCATATTGTTTCCATATCTGTAAAGGATTCTTCTCCATTATGAGTTCTGTCATGTAAGTGAAGAGAACTGGAAAAACTGAAACCTGTCCCATACTGCTTACATCTGTAGACTTCCTCTCCATAACGATTCCTGTCATATCTGTGAAAGTGGCTAAGAAATGAAGGCACTCCCACTTGCTTACATGCACGGTTTCTCTCCATTGTGAATGATTCCATGTCTTTAAAGATAATTGTAATGAATGAAGGTGGGTCGGTTAAACTTCTACTTCAACTTGATTGTATTAAAAGAACCTAGACCATCAGGGAGGCACACCTCTGGGCTTGCATGTGAGGGTATTTCCAAAAAGGTTTAACCGAGGAAGGAAGATACACCCTGAATGGGAGTGGCGCCATCTCATGGGCTGAGATCCTGGACTGAATGAAAGGAGAAAAGGAGGTCAGGAGGGGCCAGCGTTCCCCTCTCTCTGCTTCTGGGTCCACCAAGATGTGAGGAGTATCATCTGTGCTCTCCTGCTGCCATGAACTCTGCCATGACCTCCTCCTGGATGGGTGAGACTCTCAAAACGTGAACCAAAGTAAGTCCTTACATTGCTTCTATGAAGTATATTGTCACAGCAATGAGAACATTTCCTAATACAGAAGACTTTTCCACACTGCTCACATACAGGAGTGTTCTCTCCAGTGTGAGTACATTCATGTTTTGAAGGGGAATGAATGGTGACTTTTCTCTCCTAGGGTTTCTTTCCAGTGTGAATTCTATCATGTAAGTGAAGGTCACTAGAACAAGTGAATTCCTACCTGCATTGCTTATATACATAGATTCTGTTAGAATCTGTGTGTTTTTCAGAGAACTGCAATGAATAAAGGCTGTTCCACATTCTTTGGCCATTTTGCATCCATTGTAGTACCCCTCCCCCCAACACACACACATGCTCTCATGATCACAGGAAGTTTCGTGCTGCCGAGTAATTTACAATTGCCCCAGCCTACTTTGGGAAGTTCAGAGCGACGGGCTGCAGGGCACAGTTCCAAGAAGCTTTGAAGTCTTGCTGCAATATTTCTATGTAATGCAAATTGACAAGGTCTCTAAATTAGGCAACTAGCTAGAAAATGAGGTCTGAAAGCCAGTTTTAGTAGCAGCCTGGATTCTGCCCTGAAGACTTGTCTGTGGCCAGGACATGGGTTGGGAATCATCTTCCACACAGGGAATCAGGATGTTGGGAGGACCAAGAAGAGGATCAAATGGTGAAGCCAGCAAACAAATTGGGGGGTGAAATTTTTTTCTAGGTTTTATTGAACCAATATTTATACAGTGATTATGTGCCGAGTCTTTCAAATGCTCACTCTATGAATAATAGATCATTTAACCCTTATCACAGCCTCTGAGGCCAGTACCATTGTTGTCACCAACTTTTATGTGCACACATGTTTGTATGGTGTACATCCATGTGTATATCCATATGTGTGGCGGTACATGTGTGGGGGGGAGGTGTGCATGTATGTGTATGGAGGCCAGAGGGCAGCAATAGGCAACTTCCTCAATTGCTGTCCACATTATTTTTTCAGAGACAGAAAGAATTGGCACATGAGGGCCTCAGCCACTGAAATTGAGATTCAGATGCTTGTGCCACCTAGTGGGCATGTGCAACCTTGTGCCTGCCTCACCTTTGTGCATCTCGCTAACGTGGGATCTGGAGAGTGGAACATGGGTCCTTAGGTTTCGCAGGCAAGTGCCTTAACCACTAAGCCATCTCTCCAGCCCTTCATCTTATTTTTTAAAAATATATTTATTTATTTGAGAGAGTGAGAGGGTGAGAGGGGGCTTATATTTATTTGACAGAGAGAGAGAGAGAGAGAGAGAGAGAGAGAGAGAGAGAGCATTCCAGGGCCTATAGCCATTGCAAATGAACTCCAGGTGCATGTGCCACCTTGTGCATCTGGGTGGGTTCTGGGAAGTCAAACCTAAGTCCTTGGGCTTCACAGGCAAGCTCCTTAACTGCTAATCCATTTCTCCAGCCCAGAAAGAAGTTTTTTTTTTTTTTTTTTTTTTGAGGTAGGGTCTCATTCTAGCCTAGGCTGACCTGGAATTCACTATGTAGTCTCAGGCTGGCCTTGAACTCACAGTGGTCCTCTTGCCTTGGCCTCTGGGATTAAAGGCATATGCCACCTCGCTGGGCTCTCCACCTTTTTATTTTATTTTTTGAGGTAGGGTTTCACTGTAGCCCAGGCTGACTTTGAATTCACTATGGAGTTTCAGGGTGGCCTTGAACTCATGACGGCAATCCTCCTACCTCTGCCTCCCGAGTGATGGAATTAAAGGTGTGCGCCATCACGCCCGACTTTCTTCACCTTATTTTTATGAGGTAGGGTCTTCACTGAACCTGGAGCTCACCAATTCAGCCAGGAAAACTTGCCAGCAAACCCTGGGATCCTTTTGTCTCCACTTTCCCAGTGTTGGGGTTACACTACTATGTCTCACTTTTGACATGGGTGCTGGGTACCCCGCAGATCTGAACTCAGGTCCTCATGCTTGTGCAGCAAGCACTTTACCAACTGAGCCATCTTCCTAGTTCTGTGGCTCTCATTTTAAAGGGGAGGAGCCTGAAGCACAGAGAATGAAGAGAGACGTGTAAGGCCACACAGCCGTCAAGTGGCTGAGCCAGACCCCCATCCAGATCGATCCCAAGTTCTTGTTGCTGACACTAAGCTGTGTTGTTTATCCCCACAATAGCAGCATGACTGTAATCATGGTGATCTTGGCCATTCTCACTGGGATCCGAGATGGAAAGATTGCTCCCAAATTTGCCTTCAGACCCAACAACCAGTGTCAATATTATTGCTAACAACCAAACTGACTGTATTTGCTGAATACAAAACTAACTAATAAAGAAAAAAAAGAAAAAAAATATTATTGCTAACATCCAAGCTTCTGTCATGAGTGTTTGTTTTCTTGGGTTAAGCACTCGGCTTACTCCTGCTTCCTTAAGAACTGCAGATTCCTCTGCGAGAGGTCTGCTGATCGACCTCTGATTGTAGAATTTCACCCAGCTTCCTGAGAAGGGGAGAATGTGTGTACTGACAGCCCAGGAGCACAGGGAGATACCCTGGTCAGTGTTGATGCTTGAAGACCAAGTTCACTGGCTGTTCTGTCTCAATAATGGGGGTCAGTTACCAACTCAGGCACATGAATTCAGCCTCCCATTCGTCCCTGATGTTTGAGTTCTTGACAGATGTAAGCCCTCGTTACAGACAGCATGTAGGATATTATACCCTGTGTGTGGCCCATTTTATTTTAATATATTTATTATTTTGTTTTTTTGAGTGAGAGACAGAGAGGGAGAAGGGGTGGGGGAGAGAGAATGGGCATGCCAGGGCCTTTCAGCCACTGTGAATGAACTCCAGATGCATGTGCCCCCTTGTGGCATGTATGTGACATTGAGTGCTTGTGTCACTGTGTATCTGGCTATGTGGGACCTGGAGATGTACGATGTGGTCTTAGTCTTCACAGGCAAGCACCTTAACTGCTAAGCCATTTCTCCAGCCCATTTGTGGCCCATTTTAAATAATATAATCTCTCAGGGTACTATAAGTATTCCCATGAACAAAGTTAGGCTTAGAAAGATTTCATGGGTTGATAGGGTCACTCAAGATAATCTCCAGTTAATCTCACTGGAATAGGAACATATATGTGTTGTGCATACATGTATGCATGCTCATGTGTACGGACACATGTATGTGCAGGTGTGTGTGCGTGGACTTGTATGTGGAGGCCAAAGGTCAACTTCAGGTGTCTCCTCTATTGCTCTGCATCTTATTTATTTAGACAGGATCTCTTGTTGAATCTAGAGCTCATCACTTTGGATAATCTCAGATTCAACCACATGTCTCTGCCCACCAAGCACTAACATTATATGTGTGAACTTGGCATTCATGTGGGTGCTGGGGATCCAAATTCAGACCCTCATGCTTGTGTGGCAAGTAGTTTACCAACTGAGCCATCTCCCCAATCCCTGTTTTTTTTTTTTTTTAAATTATCACAGGCTGGGTAGAGTGGCATATTCCTGTAGTCCAAGCTGCTGGAGAACTTGAAGCAGGAAGATCACTTGAGCTCCACAAGTTTGTAGTAAGAGACCCTGCCTCAAACAGCAAAACCCCAAAGCTTTCAAACGACAATAAATTTTAAAAAATATAGAATACACAAAACCTAAATTTCCCATTGTAATCATTTTTTGCATGTGTGTATGTGTGTGGTGTACAAGCATTTGTATGTTCTTGAATGTGTTTATGTGTGTATGCATGTGGGTGACACATGCGTGCTTGTAGGTATAAGTCAGAAGTTGACGTTGGCTGTTTTTCTCCTCTTTAATTTGCTGAGACAAGGTCTGTCCCTTGACCCGGTGCTCACCAATTCAGCTAGTCTCACTAGTCAGTGTGTCTCAGGGATTCCTTGTCTCTGCCTCCTCTGCACTGGGATTACAGGAGGCTACTACACCCACCTTGAGTTTACATGGGTACTGGGGATCCATACTCTTTCCTCACACATGGGTGGCAAGCCCTCTACCAACTGTGCCATATCCCCAGCTCCTTAGCCAGTTTTAAGTGGACAGTTCAGTAGTATTAGTTACATTCACTTTATTGTACACTAGCCTTTATAAATCTTCTGCTTGCAAATCCAAGACTTTACCTCTTAAGTAACTTCTCATCTCCCCACCTCCAACAAGGCCCTGACAAAGAGAATTCCATCTTCTGTCTTCATGAATTTTACTTCCCTAAGTACATACAAAAGCAGTCATCTTTCCATTCCTGTCTTGGACACTTCACTAGCTATGGAAGAGCATGTCTGTTCCATCATCATAGACTTATCAGAGAAGCTTGACTGTCAAGAGCAGACTGGCCAGTGTAGGGATGGAGAGAGGAATGTGGAAGGAAAAAAACTCTAAGGGACTATTCTGCCCAGAGCCAGTAGTACCTTAGTAATTTTACCAAAATCTTATCTGCTTGAACACCTAAGTGTGGCCCAGTTGGGGTTCATAGAGGACCAGGGTCACACCTATGTGCCCTGTTTTGCCCTGGGCAGATACATCCTTTGATTTTGGCTCATGACAAGAGCCATCTTCATAGACCCTCAGCTTGGCAGCCTCAGAAAGAACAGTCCCTTTGGTCCAGAAGCCCAAAGTGGTCACTTTCAATGGACGTATTGATCAAGGCTTAGCCTTTGATGTACAAAGGCTGCTAAATTTAGACCAATGTTCAACATTTCCTTCCCCTCCAGCTTTTTTAATGTCTCAGAAGTGCATCATCAGGATTCCTCTGCAGGCAAAAGAAAGCGTAGGACAATGCTCAGACGCGAAGGGAAGGGACACTGACCAGTGACACATCAAAGGGAGCGCGCTCCAGGCTCCGTCCCTCATCAGAGCAGCTGGGCTTTTGGGCTTCCGCCCGTATTTTGTTTTGTCCACTGTTCTTTCTGTGTGTGTCATGGCTCGTTGGAAGCAGCAGACGACACAATGAGCTGAAGATACATGGTTTCCCCCCGGCCTGTGGCACTGGGACCATCTCGCTCTCTGTGAGATCGCTCGGGCTGTTCCTTGGCCCACAGTCTGCGGCTCTCATTAATCTTCTAATGAACTCTAAGCTGGTTGACAAGGAGGTTCTGAATGTTTATTATTGGCGTCTCTTCTCAAGGAAAGCGAAAGTAATACCAGGTCAGAGGGAGACAGGAGGCTTCTGCAGGAAGTGAGATTTGAATAAGAGGTGTAAAAGGATACTTTGAGAAAGGGCACTTTATTTTTAGAAAAGAAAAGGAATTAGAAGGTTAATGGTTGCCGTGGCAACAGAGCATTGCCTATATTCCATAGGCTGGGCTTTAGCTGTGATGTAAGGAGCAAAATGGATTCCCTGGTGACTTTCTGAAAAAAAAAAAAAAAAAAAAAAAAAAAAAAAAAGAAAACAAACACAGAAAACAGATGGAATAAAAAGACTGTCCAGGAACAACATTTCACAACTGCCACTTCACTGCCATTTTATAGGCTATAGGCTGTCTATTCCACAGGCCTGAATTCACTCAAAACCTCATTTTGATGTTTGACACAAAATCCTCACTCAGTGAGAGTTTCATTTTGTCTTCCTTTATTGTTCCTAATTGTGCTTTAAAAATCAAACCAAGGGGCTGGAGAGATTGTTTAGTGGGTAAGGCGCTTGCCTGCAAAGCCAAAGGACCTTGGTTCCATTCCCCAGGACCCACATAAGGCAGATGCACAAGGGGGCACATGCATCTGGAGTTCATTTGCAGTGGCTGGAGGCCCTGGTGCACCCATTCTCTCCCCCCACCTCTTTCTCTTTCTCTCTCTCTCTGTGTCTCTGCCTCTTTCTCCTCTTAAATAAATAAATAAATAAATAAATAAATAAATAAACAAACATTTTTTTAAAAATCAAACCAAGGGGCTGGAGAGATGGCTTAGCACTTAAGGTGTATGTCTGTGAAGCTCAAGGACCCAGGTTTGATTCTCCAGTGCCCATGTAAGTCAGATGCACAAGGTGGCACATGCAACTGGAGTTTATTTGCAGTGACTGGAGGCGCTGGTGCACCCATTCTTTTCCCTCCCCTCCCTCCCCTCCTTCCCCTCCCTTTTCCTCCTCTCTTCTCTTCTCACTCTGCCTCTTTCTCTCTCAAATAAATAAATGAAATGAAATGAAAATATTTAAAAAACCAAACTAAAAACAGTAGACCCCAGAGCATAGCTTCAAAACTTGTAATCCTCTATCCAAAAAGCTAGTAGTGGAGGTGACATCTGTGAGCTTTTCGATTAACCTGGAAGGACCTGGTGAATTGGCTGCTAAGATTTGGAGAATGCATATGCCTATTTAAATTTCTGGGTTCTCTTGAAAGTTTAGAAGATCTAAGGACGCTACTCTTTCCTTTTCATGTGGCAAAATTTGGCCACGGAATGCTTACAGCCCACCACATTCCCTCCTGTCTCATATACTTTATATTATGGCCTGGTCTCCGCTGGTATTTGGGTTTATAATGCTCATCTATTTATAGCTGAAATTAACCGTCTAATCAGTGCTTCTCAAGCTGTAGTGCTCATCAAGGAAGGCTTGTTAGAACCTAAGGCTTGTTAGAACTCAAAGTTTCTGCTGAGAATTTTCATGGCAAACAATTCTAAGAGCTATCCAGGCTTCTGGTCTAGGGGTCACACTTGGAGGTCCATTACCCTAAATTAATGGCTCCCATTTTTTAAAAAGTATTTTTTATATTTATTTATTTGAGAGAGAAAGAGGTAGAGAGTGGGAGAGGGAGAGAGAGAGAAGGGAGAGAGAGGGACAGAACGGGCGCACCATGGCCTTTAGCTACTGCAAACGAACTCCAGATTCATGCTCCCCCTTGTGCATTTTGCTTATGTGGGTCCCGGAGAATCAAACCAGGATCCTTTGGCTTTGCAGGCAAATGCCTTAACTGCTAAGCCACCTCTCCAGCCCGGCTCCCATATTTTTGTTAGCCAAGACCTTGTTGCTCATGATTTTCTTCAGGGAAAGGTACATTAAGTCTAATAAAGTGGGAAGCATTTTTATTCATTGCACCTCATCATCATTTGGGGGTGGGGTGGAGACACGCTATGCTATAGGTAAAAAGATGTTACCTAGCCAGACATGGTGGCACGTGCCTGTAATGCCTTCCTTCTGAAGGTAGAGGCAGGAAGATAGTGAATTCTTGGTTACACAGTGAGAACTTGTCTCCAAAATAAATGAATAAATAAGAAAATAAATGTTAGCTAGGCTGTCTTATTTAGAGAAGGTGTGGGATGAGAAAGGAAAAAAAAAGGATACAGGGTGTGGCATGAAGTACACGGGAAGAGGTGCCCCGAATTGTTTGGGTTCTCAAGATGTTCCTGGTGTGAGGGGATTGCATGTTTGTGTGTGTCAAAGCTGACATAGCTCCAGGCAGAAGAGGAAAGAAAGCTGGGGCAGCAGCACACACGTCCTTCTCGGAGGGGGACATGGTCCCTGCCTAAGAACACAGGTCTTCAGAAAAGCAAACTTCCTCAAGGTCTCAGATGCCACCTCAGAGGCTCTGGAAATCAAGGGCCTGGACCATGGTATGTCCCACCTTGGAGGATCAGGAAGCCCGTGGCTGATGTCTGAACTCCATGAGAAAGATTTTTTTTTTCAGAATAAAATGCATAATTTGTTTTGCCCACTTTAGTCATCAAAGCAGAAGATGGATGCAAAGAATCTAAGCTTCTCGCCAATGTGAGACAACACCCTTGGGCTGTTGCAATTCCAGACAGAAGCAGCAGCACTTGACCACTGAGACGGGCTGTGGTGGTGTACAGAAGCCAGCTCTGTGTCTATCTTTCCATGAAGTATTGAGGACCGTTCCCAGCATCCTTTGTTTCCTTTGAGGCCTGATGGGAGCTGGGGATGTCTCCTGGGGTAGTGTCTGGTCTCTTACCCTGCCACAAGAGAGGTGGGGTCTATGATAATGGACTCTTGGAAGGCCACGTTGCAGGCTGGTCTAGTCATATTCAAAATAGACATTTTACTTTATGTTCCCAACATGTGTTACTATTATTGAGGATATAAGTGACATATATGAAAGCACATGGAGATGGAAACATTATTCACCTGTCTCTCCTTTATTGAGTATAGTGCCTAGTTATCTAGCTATATTTTATTTTACTAATATTTTTCTATTTTTACTATTTATTTGTATATATATGTGTGTGTGTGTGTGTGTGTGTGCGCACGCGCGTGTGTGTGGTGTGTGCGCACGCACACATGCACTCAGGGGTATTCACATGCCATGGCTCCTGTGTGGCAGTCAGAGGAGAATCTAAGGGACCTTTCTTCTGTTCTTCCACCTTCTTTTCACACAAGGTCTCTCTTGCTGAGCTTCTGTATTCTGCTGGCTCTGCCTCCCACTGCCATATGTGTGTTACAATTACAGATGTGTGTGCCACTTTGCATCTGGCTTTATGTGGACACGGGGGAGGTTTGAACTCAGACCAGAAGTAAGCCTTTAACCACTAAACCATCTCTCCAGCCCCTGCCTAGCTCTCTGTGTGTACTCTAATTTAATAATCACCACAACCTGAAAGGTAAGGATTCTACTCTCACTTTACAGACTGATGTAGTACATCTTCAGATGCCATTCAGCTGGCAAGTGGTGGGTCTGGGATTAAAACCCAGATTGGCTTGACTCCAAATTGCCTACAGTTCTATTCTGACTACCTTGACTAATGTTCCTGATTTTCCAAATGAAAGGGCATGCCCTTATTGTTACTTCTATGGCCTTTAAGTACGACAAACAATATTCATATTCACATATTATTCATTTGGTGTTTAAAATGTGTTCCTACAGCCCCAGGAAAAGATGAGCCAGGTGTGATGATGATCCCAACACTTAGGAGGCTAAGGCAGAAAGATCTCAAGTTCAAGGCCAGCATGGACTATATAGCAAAACCCTGTGCCAAAATAAAACAAGCATCTGGGCATGATGGTGCATGCTCATAATCTCAGCATTCAGGAGGTGGAGACAGGAGGATTAGGAACTCATGATCATTTCTTTATTATACAGTAGTGTGTGTGAGGCCAGCCTAGGCTGCGTGAGATCCTGTCTCAGAAACAACAACCAAAGGCCAAACTAAAACAAACAATAAAAAGAAAAATACATAAACAAAAACAAAGACTTGGCACCACTTCCTTTTTTCTCTTTTTTCCTTTTCTTTTCTGTGTGTATGTGTGAGAGTGTGAGTGTGGGTTCACCCACGTCACAGTGCATGTGTGGAGGTCAGAGCCACCCCCCAGTGTTGGTCCTCAACCTCTACTTTGAGGAAGACTCTCTTTTTGTTCACAGCTGTGTTTGCCAGGCTAGCTGACCTGTGAGTTTCCAGAGACCCTCCTGTCTCGGTCTTGGCAGTGGGGTCATGACATGTGCTCTTTTATGTGGTCTTATATGGGTTCTGAGGATTCAAACTTGGGTCGTCATGCTTGCACACACGTGCTTTCCCCATGGAACCATCTCCCCAGCCCTAAACTAATTTTTTTTTTTTTGAGGTAGGGTCTTGTTCTAGCCCAGGCTGACCTGGAATTCACTATGTAGTTGCAGCATGGCCTCGAACTCATGGTGATCTTCCTACCTCTGCCTCCCGAGCGCTGGGATTAAAGGCGTGTGCCACCACGCCCGGCTCCTAAACTAATTCTTTTGAAGGATAGTATTGCATTCCTAAAGTCAGAGACCCACAGGAGTCTTCTCTGGGGTGATAACATTTGATCATGACTGTAGGTCCCCAGCAGTTTTCCAGCCAGCAGTTCTAGCAGAACAGACAGCCTTCGTAATTAAGAAAGTTACACTTGGCTCCTGATGAATTTAATCTCTCAGTTTTCCTTATCCACTCTGCCATGCTAAAATGAGGCTCAAAGGAGAGGCTGTGACTACAGCCAACTTTCTTCTGTTAACCTCTTGCACAGCTGGGCTTCCTATGGGGACCCTCAACTCTCTCTTCCAGCACAGGAATGGCAGCAAGCTGGGTAACTGAGCGAATTTTTCATCTCTGGCTACCTTCCCAGTTCTGCTCGGTGTGGCTCTGGCTACCATTTTGTTTCAAGAAAAGAGGAGAGTCCATGTAGAAGTGCTGTCGCTTTGTTGTGACATTTCTATGAAGAAAGTTCTCTGACATTGGACATTGTATTAGCCAGAACTCCCAACTAATATACAGTCCTGCTGAATGGATGGATGACTGAGCTTAAATATTGATCCTGGGGAAGATTTTGAGGAATTCTGACAAGTCATGCTGAATGGCTCTTAAAGTGGTCTTTCTCGAATATGAATCTGAACAAGTCACACCCTTGTTTCAATTATTCCACCATTAAAAATATTTAATTTAATTAATTTATTTATTTGAGAGAGAAAGGTTGGGGGAGAGACTGGGTGCACCAGGCCATCAGCCACTGCAAATGAACTCCATATGCAAGCACCACCTTAAGCATCTGGCTTATGTGGATTCTGGAGAATCAAACCTGGGTCCTTTGGCTTTGCATGCAAGCACCTTAACCATTAAGCTATCTCTCCAGCCCTATTCCATGATTTTAATGGCACACCCTACTAACTTTCCTGATAGTCTCCCTCAAGATAACTTCTGTCACCTTAGATTAATTTTGCTTGTTTTGGAGGCTGGGAAGATGGCTCAGCAATAAAAGGCACTTGTTTGTAAAGCATGTCAGCCTGAGTTTCATTTCCCAGCACCCATGTAAAAGCCAGATGCACAAAGAAGCACATATGTCTGGAGTTTGTTTACAGTGGCAGGAAGCCCTGGTGTGCTCATTTTCTCTCTCTCTCTCACTCTTTCTCTCC
Organism: Dipus sagitta; assembly: GCA_036346955.1. Taxonomy (NCBI): domain Eukaryota; kingdom Metazoa; phylum Chordata; class Mammalia; order Rodentia; family Dipodidae; genus Dipus; species Dipus sagitta. The sequence continues at coordinate 138,864,967 of CM070775.1, forward strand.
TCTTTCAAATAACTAAATATATATTTAAATTTTTTGCTTTTTGTTGAATTTGTCATAAACACAGCCATGCTATATTGCTTCTTTTCTTTTCTTTTTTTGTGGCAAGCCCAACAAACTGTCCATTTTTTATGCAAGAGACGGGGGAGGGGGGTGACAATTGGCATGCCAGGGCCTCAGCCACTGCAATTGGACTCCAAATGCATGCATCACTTTGTGCACATGTGTGACCTTACACACATGCATCACCTTGTGTATCTGGCTTATGTGGGATCTGTAGAGTCAAAACATGAGTCCTTAGGCTTCTCAGGCAAGTCCCTTAACTGCTAAGCCATCTGTCCAGCCCTTCTTCTCATTTTTTATTTCCACATTGTTTGCAAGCATCAGTAGTTTATTTCTTTATTTTTGAGTAGCTCTGCCCCCATCTGTGACTACACTAACAGTTTATTTTTCATTCTTTCATCAGTTGACATTTGTGTTGGTTGCAGGTGTTGGTTCTCATTAATAAAGCTGCTATGAATGCTATTGTCCAAAGTTCTTCATAGGTAGAACATTTACTTCTAATGGACATAGATCCAGGAATGGATTGCTGGATCATGGGATATTCACATGTCCAAGTTTCGAAGGTGCTGTCAAAATTTTTTTTTCAAGTCGACTGTGACAATTGATGATCCCACTAACAAAAGAAGATCCTGGTTGTTCCACATTTTAGCCAATGTTTGGTGTGTCCAGTGTTAAAGTTTGTCTATGTGAAAATATGATGGCATCTCATTGGAATGGTCCTCACTGTGATCCATATATTTATTGCTCATTTGGGTATTTGTTTGTAACATGCCTGTTCAACTCTTTTGCCCATTTGAACTTTTCCTTATTGATTTACAGTTTGGATACAAGTTCATTGTTTTCTCAGTGCTTCAATTTCAATGTTAATGTTTGTTTTTGTCTGTTTCACTCTTAAATAAGTTCAATGTTTCAAGATTAAAAAAATATTTTTATTAAGTTATGGGAGAGAGAGAGAGAGAGAGAGAATGGGTGCACCAGGGCCTTTAGCAACTGCAAATGAACTCCAGAAGCCTGCACCACCTTGTGCGTCTGGCTTATGTGGGCACTGGGGAATCAAAGCTGGGTCCTTTGGCTTAGCAGGCAAGTGTCTTAACTGCTAAGCCATCTCTCCAATCTTGTATCAAGTTTTGAATAGTTAACACTTTTGTTTTGTTTGAATCTTTGCTTACTCCAGGTCTATGAAAACATTCTCCTATCTTTTTCCCTTCATATTTTATTGTTCTCATTTTTAGTGCTATTCTTTATAACAAATTATTTTTGTGTATGATGGAGGTAGAAGTGAAAGTTCATTTCTTTCTCAATATACATTAGTAATAGAAACACCTATGGGAAACACCACCTATTGAATAGCCTCAGGGCTTTTGTTGTAAGTCAGATGTCCACATAGGTTAGTCCTCAGGGATGTCAACAAATGCTCCTCCATCTACCCATAGACTTTCTTTGTCCTGTCCTAGTGTTTGAATGCTTCTCCCCTTTGAAGACTTGTAGCTATCATTCTGTGTCTATCATGAGTTAACTACTTGCTCAGCTCCCCCAGTCTTTCATGACCCTCAGGAGCAATGTGCCACATACAGGCTATTACAGAGCCTGTTCTGTGGTCGCGTGGCCTTTGCCTTTGCCTTCACCACAAGATTGGAAGCATCTTGAGGGCAGTGTCTGGGCCATGTTCTCCTTCATAGGCAATGCCAGACATTGCACCTAATGCAGATGGCTGGTAAAAAAAAAAAAAAAAAAAGAAGTTGAATGAGTAACGTTGAAATCTTTCAAATAACTGAAAAAGGTCAAAGGGTCAAGTTCCCTTTAATGTAAGTATAGGGGCAATCTGTCCTAAGAGCTTTGTTCTTTGGAAAGTTAGTATCCATCGTCAAGTATGTATTGCATCAGGACATGTATAAGAAAAAAGCAAACCAGTCACTTAGATAATAAAAGTCAGAGCTTATTATGAGTGGGAGTCAGAAAAAAAAAGGTAAATTGTTTATATCAGGACAATAAAGTGAGAATTAATCACTTACACATGAATTCATGTCAAATTCTGCCTACTGCTATAACAAGTTCTTCTTTTTTCTTTTCTTTTTCCTTCTCTTTCTTTCATTTTTTTTTCAGAGTCATGTGGAGCTCAATCTTGCCTTGAATTTGCTATGTAGCCAAAGCTGGCCTTAAACTCCTGGTTCTTCTGACTCTTCTTTCTGCTTGCTGGGATTGTAGATGTGTACTGCCATGCCCAGCCTACAGTCACAATTTCTAGGAAGGTATTTATGTGTATTATGTATTTTGAGGCTGTTTTGTCATAGCAACTTAACCTACCTTAGCTGCTTTGAGACTCATATGTATCTTTGTGGCTTTTGTGTCATGTAGCAGAACATTCTCTATCCTTGTACCTAGTTAGTTCTTTTATTCCCCTTCAAATCTCAACTCATTGTTTCTTCCTCAGGGAAGCATTCCCTGACCTCTTCAGAAGAGCTTAAATCTCTGCTTACTCTCCTAGTCCATTTCCTCTTCCAAAGGAGAGACTTGATAGCAGTTGAGATTTTATATATAAGTGTGTGTGTGCATTTGATTATTGTTTGTCTTCCTCGCTGCACCATAAGCTGTCAGAGAGCAAAGACCAGGTTGTATTGTAGCTGCCATAGAACCCAGAGGGGCTCACACAGATTACAGCTTACAATAAGCACTGAAAAAAAAAATCACCATTTCAAAACTCATCTGTGTACCTCCCACCCTCCTGCTAATAAATGATTTTCCTTTTCTCTGTTCTTCAGTAGTTCCTAGGATCTGAGTGGGTTAAGTGACCAGGGACCAAAGATGAAGTAAGGCTATTAGCCTCTCACATATAGGAGGAGAGTCCTTCTGTTCTCTGCCCCATTCCTAATTTTATATGCAGGCACATCTGTGTGAAGGAAGTAACATCTACTAGCATGTGTGAGGCTAATAAAGTAGAGGGTGGGCACCGTGCTCACTTCAGCCGTCTGTCGGCATTGTGACTCACTGCCTGCCGCTCGATCATTCACTCCCTTTGGTATTCTGTTTCCAGGTCAGCCAGTTGCTTAATATCTGGCTAGTCCAGCCTTCAGTCACATTTTTTTCTCCCTGAGATTAATACTATTAGAATAAATATCTCTTAGATTTAATTATTATATGACTGCTGGTCTCTGATATAAAAATATTCCCCTAGAGGTAAAATGTTAGCAATTGTTTTCCCCAAATCAGGTGGTATTTTATTTCAGAAGAAAATTGTTTTTCTTCCAGTGCAGGCCAAATGAGGAGTGATAACAACTGCTGCAGAAGGTTTCATCTCTCTCCCGGGGACTTGTGGAGGAAGCAGTTACAAATGTGGGTCTGTGACATAACTTTACTTAGCATTGCTTACACATACCATGTTCAGAAGCGTGAGGCTTCTAGCACCTTCTTGAGTAAGCCTCACGATGTCTCTGAAGGACACATATAAGACTGAGAGCCTTTCTCTGTGATGTGCCAGGATGTAATGCCACAACAGTGCCAGGAGAAACATCTCAAACCAACGGCACCTGCATCCCATGAAAAAAAACCTTGGAGACCAAGTGCCTCTCAGTGATTGCTCAGAGGGAACCTGGATGAACTGAAGCCACAAAGCTGCTTGTTTCACCACAATTCACAGATTGCTTTGGAAATAAGTTTGTGAAAACCCACGTTACATTTGCATATAGATCTTTGCATTGAGACTTTTCCTACTGAAATGGCATGATTCTGACAGTTACACTCTCTTTATTTCTGTCTCCCTCTCTCTCTTTTTCTGCATGAGTGTATGCATATCTTTGAAAAAACCATGTCCTAGCCAGTGGTGCAGACCTATAATCTCAGCTATTCAGGAAGTTGAGATGGGATCCAAGACCTACTTGGACTACTGAAAGCATTCAACATGAGCAACTAAATAAACATCTGTCCTAAAAGAAAAGTTGTGGGACTGGAGTGATGGCTTAGCAGTTAAGGGGCTTGCCTACAAAGCCAAAGGACCCAAGTTCGATTCCCCGGGACCCATGTAAACCAGATGCACAAACATGTGTCTGGAGTCTGTTTGCAGAAGCTTGAGGCCCTGGCATGTTCATTCTCTCTACCTTCCTCTCCCCTCCTCTCAAAGAAATAAATAATAAATCATTTTTAAAAGGTGTGTATTTTTATTGTTGTTATTGTTTTTTAGGCAGGGTCTCACTCTAGCCCAGGCTGACCTGGAATTCACTACGTAGTCTCAGGGTGGCCTTGAATTTACGGGCAATCCTCCTCCCTCTGCCTCCTGAGTGCTCGGATTAAAGACATGGGCCATCATGCCCAGCTGGTGTGTATTCTTTTAAAGACTTGGGATATAGATCAATGGTAGAACACTTGCGTAGCATATGCAAGGCCCAAAACTGGGGAAATAAAACCCATATCCTCCCAACTCCATCTCTTTACCTTGAGCAAGCTGGAAGAGGAAAGAAGCACAGAGCCCCCGAACTCTGAGGCTCACTAGGGGTTCAGCTCTTGAACCATCAAGGGGAAGGATGTGTCAGGTACAGCTCCTCTGGTGAAGTGACCTGAAGGGTAGCCCTGGCTGCAGCTTGGGCTTGGCCTTTGGTGCCATGCTGCTTCACAGTGCACCCCTCTCCTCTCAAGACTGTCCTCGCTGCTTTGCAGGAGAGGTTGAGAACCCCTCTCCCATGTATTGATGGAATTCTGAGGACCACCCAATTGACAACACTGGTGGCTTTGGCTGAGTCAGCTCTCATGACAGAAGGTTCTGCCAATCTCTTGATAGAACATGGGACGCTGTAACTGGGCAGCCGCATACATGGGGGAGGGATGCTCAAAGCCCCATCTTTCTGGTGTTTCTAGAGAGACGTGACCAGCAAAGAGACATTTATTTTTCCCTTCACTGCCTATCCACTCAGAAGACGAACGCAGGCCTTTGCGGCAGGAGAGTACAGGTCTCTTAGCAGCCCTGAGGACACGACATCCTTAGGAGGAGCCACTGTTGCTGGCTTGGTGCCACTGTGATTGACCATCGGGCAACCCCCAGGGGTTACAGCACCGCAGAGGTCAGAGAATGCACTGGAGCAGATCTGACATGGGGCCTCCTGTCCATTCTCACGCTTGGGCAGAGACCCATTTGTGGGATGAGAAGGACAAGGAGCGGACCACATGTGGAGGAGCTCTGCTGGTCAGGGGCGGCTGGGGGACATTCTCAGAAGAGCGGGAATGGAGCTCAAGCCACTGGGTCAGGAAAGCCCAGCAGCTGCGTTCAGGCTCCATCCGGCTGAGGGTGACCTTGGCGGGCGGGGAGGGATGTTCCCACTTGAGAGCACTCTGAGCTGGCAAAAAGCTCCCACCCTTCAGTGTCTGTTGAGACCAAGTTAAGAGACTCAAGGGACATTGGTGAGGACAGCTTCTGAGCAACCTCTTGTTCTGCCCTGGGGCACCAAGGAAAGCTTTCTCAATGAAGCCCCACAGGCAGACTGGCCTGGGCACGGAGGCAGGGCTGGCAGGGTCAAGGGTAACAATGCCAAAGCCAGCAGGTCCCGTTTTGTGTTTGTAGGGAGAGTAGTCCTTGGCTGCTAGGATTTTGTTTCATTCCCCATAGTTAATTTACTGAAGTCGCAATCTCCATACCTTAGAATGTGACCTTATTTGGAAAGACTTGTTCCAGATGTCCCATATGTAATTAGATCAGATGAATCAGATGGGCCTTAATCCGTGGTGACTGGCTCTTGATTATCTGAGTCTGTTTTCAGTTGCTGTGATAAAGTCTCCGAGATTGGGTAGTTCACAAAGAACAGAATTTTGTTGTGGCTTATGGCTGTGGAAGCTCGGCAGTCTAAGAGCATGGAAGCAGCATGTGCCCAGCATCTGGTGAAGGTCTTCAGTCTGCATCCTAACGTGAGGGAAGGTGTCGCATGACTAGACAGAGCAAGAGGATAGGAGTCTCTCACCTTTTCATATAAGGCCACCAAAGCCATCATGGAGATCCTTACTCCCTTGACCTCATATAATCCTAATTTTCCCCCAATGACCCTGCCTCCAAATACCACTAATTTATGACTTTGGGGACTTGATTTCATTACCTGATTTTGGGGGGCAAATATTCAAAGCATACCACTTATTTTAAAAGAGGCATTTGGATAGTGACACTTCCATTCTCTTAGGTCTAGGTAAAGATACATATTTTTTTTCTAAGCCAAAAAACCACTTTTATTGTAATTTTCTTTTTACTCACAAAATGTCTATTGTAGACATACAAAAAACATGGAAAACACAAGGAAAAATAAATATCATTCATATCCCCCAAATACATGTTTGCAAAAATGTAGTTTTTATTTTGACACATGTATTTTTGGCACATTTTAACATGATTTTTTTAGGGTAGGAATATATTATGAAGGTCCCTTCATGTCAAAATGCTCAACAATTTCCTTTTGACTAGCAGAGTCCCCTGGGTGTACAGTATCTCCCTCCTCCTCAGTGCTCCTAGAGTGGTCTCATCAATGTGACATCAATGAGACTGAAAGTCATGAAGCATTTTACATGCATACACATGTATATGCATTCATCAGTCTTTGCATAGAGAATATGACTTTTTTCTCATTTTTAGGAAAGACTTTTCTGGGCTGAGAGATGGCTCAGCAGTTAGGTGAGCTTCCTGAAGGCCTGAGGGGTCTTGAGACTATCCAAGTTCAAATCTGCAGATCCCATGTAAAAACAGATGGGTGTGGCCACACATTCCTGTCACCCCAGTCCTGCAGGACAGCAAAGACCTGGGAATCAACAGAGCCTCTGCCAGTGTAAACTAAGACCAGGTGGAAGAGCCACAGAGCCTGACACCCCAACTTCCATTCCTGCCACTGCAGGACAGTGTATGGGGGATCAGCAAGGGCACATACATGTGCATACATCTCACACACACACACACACACACACACACACACTATACACACATACTGCACACCATATTTTACATACATGCACACAAAAAAGCAAGTGAAAAGGCTTTTCCTTAAGGTGTATCAGCTGGAACTACAGCTCATTGTTTTACTGACTCACACCCATACTGCCGTCATCCATGTCTCTATTTTCTGTGTCTTCAACATGAATTGAGACATGAAAGAATCCCCCAAGCAATCATGGTACAAACTCTTCATAAATTTTCCCACTTGCAGTCCACTTAGTGCACCTGATCAGTCTCATAAAATTTCCCGCTTGTTTACAGTTGTCTCATTCACATCTCGTTCCACCTTTCTGTGTGTGGAGTCTTTCCTAGATGCTTAACACAGTTTCCATAGAAACACTTCCTCTGCCCTCATATTGCAACCCCACTGTAACCTGAGGAGCACCTGAATTTCCTAGAATACATATGTAGTAGTGGTGGTTCTGGGCCCAGTGGTCCTCATGCTTTTAAAGCTTGTGATAAGATTCTCCAAGTTGCCCTCCATCTAGTGCCCCTCAACCCTTAGCAGGCGTGTTTCCCACATCTTTCTCAACTTCAGGACCTGTGGAGAAGGCATATCATGCTTAACTCAGGGGAATTCACCCACTGTGTTTAACAACCCTTCCACAAACAAGCAACTGCACACACAGTTTTAGTCCAAGCCCATTCTTCAACTGCGTGTCATGTGAGCTCTACCAGATGAACTACGGTGTACAGTCTGGGCAGGTTGCCCCTGAGATGGCTCAGTTCATGTCCACAGAGATTCTGTCAGGCTGGGAACTCTCTCCACGAAAGTAGCATCACAAACCTGCCATCGCCTTTCTGGGGTGTTCTGAATACACCAGGAGGCCAACTGCTAACTCTGTTTAAGAACCTATTGGAATCTCTATCTTTGTCACGTCTCCTCTGTTTCCTCTTCCTACTGTTTGGTGAATTCTTGCTCCATCTCAGGAGAATGCTCCCTTTTTCTAAAGTTTGGCGACATTTTCATTAGTAGCCTCCTTGTTAGAACTTCAGGATTTTGGGAACCAGGAGGAAAGGTTTTGGACTATTGTCATAGCCTTAGTGAGAGAAGCTGGCTGCCTAAATGGAAATGGCAGTGAATCTGTTAGAGGGTTGGAGAGATGGCTTAACCGTTAAGGTGCTTGCCCTATGAAGCCTAAGGACCAAGATTTGATTCCCCAGTACCCACGTAAGTTAAGATACACAAGGTGGCACATGCATTTGGAGTTTATTTTCAGTGGCTAGAGGCCCTGGCATGCCCATGCTCTCTCTTTATGCCCCCCTCTCTCAAATAAATATAAGAATCTATTAGAAAAAGAAAGTTATTATTAGAACAAATTGCCTTGCACAACATTTCTTGGCTCACAGCAAGGTGCAGGTATGGTCTGTGTCTACTCCTTGAGAACATTTAACCTTTTCATGGGAGGTCATCCTCTTAACTATATTATCATTTGGAACCCATTATTTTCAATGTCTAAAATAAATTTAGACTAGAGTGTAAAGCAATTTTTCATTCAGGTAATAATTAGTCACCAAATTATATTATCTTTGGGTTTTACAGCTTTTAACTTACGATAAAATTAGCACAACTTGAATTCTTATGGTTTTCAGTGTTGCACAGGAAGGCTGAATTAAAAAACAAAACAAAACAAAAAAAAAACACATTTGAGCCAGGCATGGTGGCACATGCCTTTAATCCCAGCACTCGGGAGGCAGAGGTAGGAGGATCACCATGAGTTCAAGGCCACTCTGAGACTACATAGTGAAATCTAGGTCAGCCTGAGCTAGAGCGAGACCCTACCTCGGGAAAAAAAAAAAAGCACTTGATTCAACAAAACTCTGTTGCTTGCCAGGTCTATGCAGGAATCTGGGCTAGACCTGCTGGGGCCACTAAGACAAGAGGACACTGCATTTATCCTAAAGACTTGATTGAGAAAAGTCCATTGAAATGGCTAAATGTAAAATATGTAAAATATGAAGTTTGGGGAGAAAATATACAATTAAAATACTTTTTAAGGAGGACTGGAGAGATGGCTTAGCGGTTAGGGCACTTGCATGTAAAGCCAAAGGACCAGGTTTGATTCTCCATGACCCACATAAGCCAGATGCACATGGTGGCACATGCATCTGGAGTTCATTTGTGTGCCCATTCTCTCTCTCTCTCTGTCTCTCTCTTTCTCCCTCTTCCTCTCTCTCAAGTAAATAAATAAATAAAAATAAAATATTAAAAAATAATAATAAATACTTTTAAGGAAAATGCAAAGTATGATCATTGGGGTGTCTGCTTCCCCAATCAGGGAGATAACAAACCTATAATCTAGAACAGCTTTCTCAAAAATTTATTTATTTATTTATTTATTTATTTATTTGTTGGAGAGAGAGAAAGAGGCAGAGAGAGACAGAGAGAGAAAGAGAGAGGGAGAGAATGGGCGCACCAGGGCCTCAACCCACTGCAAAGGAACTCCAGATGCATGTGCCCCCATGTGCATCTGGCTTACATGGGTCCTGGAGAATCAAACTGGGATCCTTTGGCTTTACAGGCAAAGGCCTTAACTGCTAAGTCATCTCTCCAGCCCCTAGAACAGTTTTTGAAAGAGAATCCTTCAATATTTTGCCATTTCATTTCCCATCTTCAGCAGCCAGATAAGACAGGTGATATTCAGAAAGGGAGACTCAGACAAATGTTACATCTACCCTCAAAGTATCCTGGGCTCTTTTTTTTTTGTTTGTTTGAGTCCAACAAGTATTTATTGAGTGCCTGTTATATGCTAAATATTCCAGGGACTTGGGACATATCAGAACCCTGTCCTTGTGGAGCTTACAGTCTATCATTTATTCCCACTTCATCTGCGCACTGCTTGTGACCTTGGGCAAGTCACAATCTCTCTGCACCTGTCAGATGCAGACATCATCCCCAAAAGGGGATGGAGCAGGCCACGCTCAGCATGCACACTGAGCCTGGTGTACTGAGATGCTGAACAGGGCACCTGCCCAGCCACCACCCCAACAGCAGAGAGGGCTGCAAGTTGATTTTTAATAATTAAAATACAAACGGAATAAGGGAGAGGGCTGAGGGGCACTGGCTGGTGGGCTACACAGATGCTGCTGCTGCGGTTTGGTGGCGGCCTTGTTGGCGAGGTCCTTGGCCTTCTCTGCAGCTGCCAGTGCCTCTCCTTCGCTTTCTCCTTGGCCTCTTTGGCTGTGTCAACAAGTGTTCTGGAAGGGGTCTCACCTTGCAGCTTGGCCAAGATGTATTCAAAACCTTTCAATGTCTTGGTCACATTGCTTTTGAACTGGGCAAGACCAAATTCCTGGACAGCTCTGGAGACCCCAGATAAGCTAGAGGAAGACCCAGGCTTCCCGGTGGATTTCGGTCCAGCCGTTGTTGTCAGAATTCACACAATAAACACATCGTCCTCCACCGCCATCAGCCAGGCATGGTTGAAGATGTTCCAGGTGAAGGTGGTCATGGTCTGATTCTGTGGGTCCACAGCAGAGTCCTCCAGGATGTACACCAAGTGAACAACATTGGCAGGACACAGTCACTCTGCCCAGCAGGTCCTGTTGGTCTTGGTCAGGAGTCTCCAGGACAGAAGCTTCTGGTCAATGGTCACCTCCCAGTGCACTATGTCCTCAGTCAAGACATGTTTGCTGTAGGGATTCAGGTACTGCTGCCAGAAGGCAGTGAACACTTGATCCCAGGAGCTTTGGAACATGCTCTGGCCCAGGCAGTACTTCATCATCGTGAGGGCCTGGGCGGACGGGCTCAGCACAACATCGGAGGCGTGGAGCCCAGGTAGGGGCATGTGGCTAGGCCCAAGCCCGCCAGGCTCACAGCTCAGTCACGGCAGTGCCAGGCCCAGCTCTCCTGGGTTTTAACTGGGACAAAGTCAGACCAGCTAGGGTGAGTATTTCTCATTAGCTTTCCCCTTGCACAAATGTCTCTATGGAAATAGGAAGAACATTGGGAATGGCTGTGGAGTCATGCTAACCTAGGCTCTCACTCCATCTGCTGTACAATTTTTGATAAAGGACTCAATATGTCATAACATAATCCCAACGGGCTGGAGAGATGGCTCAGAGGTTAAGGCGCTTACCTGTGAAGTCTAAGGACCCATGTTCAATTCTCCAGTTCTCATGTAAAGCCAGATGCACATGGTGGTGCATGCATCTAGAGTTCGTTCTCAGCGGCTGGAGGCCCTGACACACCCATTTTCTCTCTGTGTCCCTCTCATAAATAAATAAAAATAAAATTTAAACAATCCCAAGACCTGACTTTGCTGGAAATGAATCCATCCCTCCTCCACTGAAGTTTGTGTTACTCCGGCTACAGCACTTGCATCTTATCATGCATGCATGTTTATTGGATTACTGTCTTGAGTTGCTACAGCAATTGCATCTTACCATGCATGTTTGTCGTATTAGCTTTCTCCTGGCCCCTTTGCAACAGAAGCATGGCTGAGCTGTACCTATGTGTCTAGGACAGAACAGAGCCTGGCACTCAGGGATGTGTTGGGAGGTACAGCAGATGCTCTTCAGAAGTAGCCACACCTCCCAGACAACACTGTCCCCAGCCTTCAAACTGTTACATGACTGCTCATGGTATCAGACCACATTGCAGAGCTCAAAGTAATAAGAAACCAATGAAGCAGAAGTATTTCCTAGCTTTCCCCTCCTTTTTATAAAAAAGTTATTGAGAACTTTAATATATGAACATACTGTAATTTAATTGCCTTCTTCTCACCCCATCCCCTGAGGATCCTCCTCTTTTAAAGTAGTCCTTCCTCTGTTTTTTTTTTTTTTTTTTTTTTTTTTGTCTTCTTTCTTTTGTCCTCACAATGTTGATGGACCCAGAAGGGCGCAGGTCTTGTGGGGCTATCAGTAACCACTGCAGGGTCATGAATGCACTAGTTCACGATGGGATGGGAGGACAGTGCCCCAAAGTACTTCTTCCCACACTGTCGTTCTTACATTCTTCCTGCAATGTTCCCTGAGCCTTGGAGAGAGTGGTAAAAAATCTCCTTTAGTATTGACTTCTAAAAAGTCTCTTATTTTCTGCTTTGATGAGCTTGGAGTCTCAGTGTCTATCTCCATTTCCCTAAAGAAGGTTCTCTGGCTAGCAGTGAGAGTAGCATGAATATTCATCCTGTCATTACCTCTGCAATGTTCCCTGAGTCTTGGTGGATGTGATAGAGATGACTTGTTCAGTGCTAAACACTGGGATTTCTCTTCTTGTCATTTTTTTTTTTTTTTTTTTGAGGCAGGGTCTCATTTTAGCCCAGACTTACCTGAAACTCTGTAGTCTCAGGCTGGCCTCAAACTCACAGCGATCCTCCTACCTCTGTCTCCCAAGTTCTGGGATTAAAGGCATATGCCACCACACCCAGCTTACTTGTCATTTAGATGAGTCTTGGGTCTCTCCTATATCTGCCAGCATCAGGGGAGAAGGACCTGTGCTGGGCCACCTAGTACTCCTGGTGACCTACCTCATCTGGATTCATTTCCCAGTTTTAACCATGTTGTAACTCACTTATGGTGTATTTCTTGATGCTCGCCCCAGTATCAGTTACCTTCTCACTGCTAAGACAGAATGCCTGACATCAGTTTAAGGGATAAAGGGCTGATTTCAGCTTATAGTTCCAGGTTGCAGTCTATCATGGTGTAGAAAGCAAGAGCTTGAGGCAGCTGCTCACATTCAACCCACAGACAGGAAACAGAGAGTGAGGAATTCTGCTGCTCAGCCAGTTCTCTCCTTTCGGTACCATCCAGGATCCCAGCCCACGAAATAGTGTTGCCTGCAGTTAAAGTGGATCTTCCCACCTCAATTAATGTGATCAAGATAGTCCCTCACAGATATACACAGAGGCTAACCTAATCTACATAATCTCTTACTGGTGATTCTGGGTCCTGTCAAGTTGACAATATAAACCACCACCGCCTCTCCAAGTCCCTCCAAAGATAATCTACCTGGGCACTGGAGGGTTATCTTAGACAAAGATCCCCCCTTTTAAAATCTTTTTAAAAAATGTTATTTTTTTTATTTGACAGAGAAAGAGGGAGGGGGGAGGGGGAGAGAGAATGAGTGCACCAGGGCCTCCAAGCACTGCAGACGAACTCCAGATGCGTGCGCCCCCTAGCGCAACTGGCTAACGTGGGTCCTGGGGAATCAAACCTGGGTGCATTGGCTTTGCAGCAGATGCCTTAACCACTAAGCCATCCCTCCAACCCTTTTTAATCTTTAAAAAAAATTTTCAATCAGAGAGAGAGAGAGAGAGAAAGAGAGAGAATTGGCATGCAGGGCCTTTAGCTACTGTAATCAAACTCTAGACACAAGTGCCATCTTGTGCATATGTGTGATCTTGCATCACATTGTGTGTCTGGCTTACATGGGATCTGGAGAGTCGAACATGAGTCCTTAAGCTTCGCAGACAAGCACCTTAATTGCTAAGCCATTTCTCCAGACCCAAAGATTTAAATTTTTTAAAGAAAAATTATTTATTTTACTTATTTGAGAGAAAGAAGCAGATATATAGAGATAATGGATGTGCCAGGGCCTTCAGCTGCTGCAAACAAACTGTAGACACACGTACCACTTTGTGCTTTTGGCTTATATGGGTCTTGGGGAATCAAATCTGGGTCCTTTGGCTTTACTGACAAGTACCTTAACCTCTAAGCCATCCCTCCAGCCCAACGATTCCTTCTTATTGCCTTCTTCTATGTCTTGTTAGTGGGAGAATGTTGAAAGTTTTTAAGCAGACATACTAGGCACTTGGATTTGTGTGACATTAAAGATCTTGACATGAGAACATCATGGATTACCTGAGTATTCCCTATATCAGATTCAAGTGTCCTTATAACAGAAATGAAGAGGGAGAGAAAGTTATATAAAGATGGAGATAGAAGTTAGAGTGATGTTGCTGCACCAGAAATTGGAAAAGGTAGTTGAGTGTGGTGGTGCATGCCTTTAATCCCAGCACTCAGGAGGCAGAGGTTCGGATCACCATGAGTTCAAGGCCATCCTGAGACTACATAGTGAATTCCAGGTCAGCCTGGGCTAGAGTAAGACCCTACCTCAAAAAACCAAAATAAATAAATAAATGAAAAAGAAAGAAACGAATTGGTGAGGAACAGTCTCTAGTGCCTTTGGAGGAAGAGTAGTCCTCCCAAGGCCTAGATTTTGGACTTCTGGTCTCCAGGACTGTGAGCTAATACATTTCTATTATCATTTTCTATAAGTTTGTGTTCATTTGGTTATGGCAACCCCAGGAAATAAATACACTTTGCAAGTTTCAGTTTCCTTAGCTGCAAAATGGGATTAACAATTTTCTCTGCAAGACTGATTGAATGGATTCCATGAGAAACTGCCCACAGGAAATGGTAGACACTTCTTACACTATGCTCTTGGCATTTGTGGAAGGTCATTTGAAGACCGACACTTGGAAACTTCAAAACTATGTCCCCATGAGAACTCAGATCATCCTCTTAGAGTTAACATGACAGAAGTACACTTGAAGAAGGACAAAGAGGTGAAAGTTCACCTAAAAGAGACAAAACCCATAGCTAAGTAGGGTATAAACTTTGCTGGTTGATTGTAATCACATGACCAGCAAATGCTATGACCCAAAACAGTTGTAGGCAGCCACAATAGCCTAGAAAGGGAAACTCTGTGTCCATCCAGACACTGTCTAGGGAAGAGGAACCTCAGCTAAAAGATTTCTTTGGCTTCCAATCTCTAGGCAAAGCTATCCCCTCTCCCATCTATGTAGTAATATGTTAGCTTGGTGCTCTTAAATATTTAGGGTCCCACTTGTGATAGAGCTTTTGTTGTTCTGGTAAGATGTCTGAGAAAGCAAGATAAGGGAAGACGGGTGAATTCTGGCCTGTGGTTTCCGAGATTTTGATCCATGGTTGGCTGGGGCCACTGCTTGGTCCTGAGCTGAGCTTCATGGAGGCAGGATTACACCGTGGAGTGTATCCCATAGTGAGCTGGAAGCAGGCAGCCAGGGAGGGGCTGGGGACAAGATGCTCTATGAAGGTACAACCCCACTGATTCGCTTTCTGTAGCTAGAGCCACCTCTGAAAGTTTTTAGTACCTCCAAAAGTAGTGCCATCAGCTCTGAATGAAGCCTTCAACATGTGAGCGAGCTTGTGGGGGTCAGTTTGCATACAAACCATAGCACACTTCATCTAACTGTGTGTTGCTATTGCTTTTGTTGTGAGTGTGTAGAGGATGTGTGGTGTAGTGTGCGATGGGGTGTGTGGTGTAGTGTGTGATGGGGTGTGTGGTGTAGTGTGTGATGGGGTGTGCAGTGTAGTGTGTGATGAGATGTGTGGTGTAGTGTGTGATGGGGTGTGTGGTGTAGTGTGTGATGGGGTGTGCAGTGTAGTGTGTGGTGTAGTGTGTGGTGTAGTGTGTAGTGTAGTGTGTGATGAGATGTGTGGTGTAGTGTGTGATGGGGTGTGTGGTGTAGTGTGTGGTGTAGTGTGTGATGGGGTGTGTGGTGTAGTGTGTAGTGTAGTGTGTGGTGTAGTTTGTGGTATAGTGTGTGATGGGGTATGTGGTGCAGTGTGTGGTGTAGTGTGTGGTGTAGTGTGTGGTGTAGTGTGTGGTGTAGTGTGTGGTGTAGTGTGTGATGGGGTGTGTGGTGTAGTGTGTGGTGTGGTGTGTGATGGGGTGTGCAGTGTAGTGTGTGGTGTAGTGTGTAGTGTAGTGTGTGGAGTAGTGTGTAGTGTAGTGTGTAGTGTAGTGTGTGGAGTAGTGTGTGATGGGGTGTGGTGTAGTGTGGTGTAGTGTGTGGTGTAGTGTGTGATGGGGTGTGTGGTGTAGTGTGTGGTGTAGTGTGTGGTGTAGTGTGTGATGGGGTGTGTGGTGTAGTGTGTGGTGCAGTGTGTGGTGTAGTGTGTGATGGGGTGTGTGGTGTAGTGTGTGGTGCAGTGTGTGGTGTAGTGTGTGGTGTAGGGTGTGGTGTAGTGTGTGGTGTAGTGTGTAGTTTGTAGTGTAGCGTGTGGAGTAGTGTGTGATGGGGTGTGTGGTGTAGGGTGTGGTGTAGTGTGTGATGGGGTGTGTGGTGTAGTGTGTGGTGTAGTGTGTGGTGTAGTGTGTGATGGGGTGTGTGGTGTAGTGTGTGGTGTAGTGTGTGGTGTAGTGTGTGGAGTAGTGTGTGATGGGGTGTGTGATGTAGTGTGTGGTGTAGTGTGTGGTGTAGTGTGTGGTGTAGTGTGTGATGGGGTGTGTGGTGTAGTGTGTGGTGTAGTGTGTAGTGTAGTGTGTGGAGTAGTGTGTAGTGTAGTGTGTAGTGTAGTGTGTGGTGTAGTGTGTGATGGGGTGTGTGGTGTAGTGTGTGATGGGGTGTGTGGTGTAGTGTGTGGTGTAGTGTGTGGTGTAGTGTGTGATGGGGTGTGTGGTGTAGTGTGTGATGGGGTGTGTGGTGTAGTGTGTGGTGTAGTGTGTGGTGTAGTGTGTGGTGTAGTGTGTGGTGTAGTGTGTGATGGGGTGTGCGGTGTAGTGTGTGATGGGGTGTGCAGTGTAGTGTGTGGTGTAGTGTGTGATGGGGTGTGTGGTGTAGTGTGTGATGGGGTGTGTGGTGTAGTGTGTGGTGTAGTGTGTGGTATAGTGTGTGGTGTAGTGTGTGATGGGGTGTGTGATGTAGTGTGTGGTGTAGTGTGTTGTCGCTACCCTTCCCATCCAGCGGAATAAGGCAACGGCAATCGGGAGTCTTCTCGAAGCAGTTTATTCAGGAATCCTTGACATCTGGGGGTGTGGGGCCCTGATAACAAGCCCTCCTCCCTTTAAATAGCCCGCCTAACCTAATCAGCAGCTGCCACGTGGGCGTAAGCAACAGGGCGCAGTCAACCACCTGATGGTGATCTAATCATACGTAGTGTTGTACATGCGCACTTTGCAGTGTGTACGAAGGGGAAGCAGGAAGTGATGCTTAGTCATGATACTTGGCAGCCAGCCCAGGCGCCATCTTGTAATGGCCGCCATACTCGCGGAGACTTGGCAGGAAGCCCGGGCGGCCTTGGGGCAGCGACCTTGGCAGGAAGCCCGCAGCACCCTTGGCAGGAAGCCCGGGTGGCCATCCACGCCCGCTCTCCACATATCCCCCTTCTTTACTAAAAATGGCAAAGAGAATGCCTGTCTTAGGTTGTCCCAAGGACCAATACTCCTTACCTGTCTTTGGGCGACAAACAGCTCGAGGTTTGCTCCCTGTCTTAGGTCGGTAGTATCCTTACCCGTCATTGGGCGACAAACAGCTCAAGGTTTGTTCCCTGTCTTAGGTTGGTAGTATGGTCAAGGGATTTTACCCGTCACTGGCTACTTCTCTAGCATGCCGAGCCACACCTGCAAGGCTTGTACTAAATGCGCTCGATCTTGTATATGCTTTGCCCACATGTTGCACATACACCACAGCATGAAGCCACTAATCAGAAGTAAGCAAAAGGCCATAGTCCCTATGCCCACCCATTCCTACAAGGTGAATCCAAGTAGACAATCCTGCAGCAAGGGACACATCCACTCTGGCAGAGTTGATGTGGATGATGGACAATTGCAGGTCTCTCACGAGCACATCATTCACGGGACCAATTGCCTGTAAGATAACTGGAAAGAACTCAAGACAAATTAGCCAAATTGTTTTGTCAAGGTTGGAGGAAGCCAAGTACGAGTGCGGAGGCGAATGCCACGAGCTTCATCACGGATATTTGCAATTCGTTGAAGTAAGAACCGTAAGAGAACAGGTAATAAGCACATAAGAATTACAAAACAAACCCCAAATGTGATGAAATGTCCAATCCAGGCGTGAAAAGATCCCCAATCAGGTATTGCTGACTTAAGGGCTGTAAGTAAATCATTAGCTGCCTGAGCAGCATCAAAATTAAGATGAGCATCCTGTATTGCCAAAACTTCTGAATGTAAATTAATTAAATCTAAAGAAATATTATCATGATGCCATATTCCTTCCAAATGCATTTTTACCTTTTCCCAACTAGAATTAAATGTCTTAGATGTAATACAGATCCATTGAAAATCAGCATGGCATTGTAACCTAGTTTTGACTTTGAATCCTTGTATTTCTTCCCCCAAAAATCCAACAGTATCAAATAAAGCATCCAACTTTTCCTCTATCTTTCTATCAATACTTTCTTGTGTGCCCAATGTAATTGAAACATTTTTAGCTAAATTATTCACGAAATGCGCAGTATGAACTTCTTGTGTAAGTGCAACAGCAGCTGTAGTAGTAGAGGCTAATAAAGTAATGAAAGCCATAATACCAGCAATAATCAATCCTACAACTCTTTTTTGTCTAGTCAAACTATTTTTAACTTCCTCAATTATTTGCAATCCCTTCTCTGAATACCAAGGCTTAGTGAGCTTAACAGGTATCATAGCAAAAACAGGTTGTTTAACTATAATCAATGAGCTACTAGAAGAAGTAATACAATTAGACAATGAACAATTAGTACATGTGACATTAAATATACCCTCTGCAGCATTAATCCAAGTAACTTTAGTATTCCCAGACATTATAGCATAGGGTGGTGTTATACAAGCCATAACAGTTCCTTTTGTAGGATAAGCTCCGTCCATCTGACTGGCCAGGAGCTCAAGGCGGTGGCCGTGGAGGTCCTGGAGAAGATGGCGGAACCTCTAATTTAATTGAATCCACTCTCTCCACTAACTTCTCCAGCTCTTCATCTGAATCTTCCTCCTCTGAGCTTTTCCCTTTCTCAGACTCCTGGGATCGCTCCTCTTTCAACTGTTCTAAAACTTCTTTTCCTCTTTCAATTTCTGTTACGCACTTCCCTTCTCGATCAGTCAAACAAGAGTGAACAAGTTTCCAGATAGACTTTATTCCTGGAAGAGTCAGTCCCTGGTCTTGTGCAAAATCTATATCTCTCCCTAATTTATCCCAACCAGCAATACTTAAGTGTCCAGAAGCTACAAACCAAGGAGCAATCTCATCTACAGCTTCTATGAATCTCTGTATGGTGGCACTCTTCAGCCCTAGTCCTTTCGCCTTCAATAGATCTTTCAGTACAGATGCTGCAGTTCTACTAGAAGAAGTATTACCCATTTTATAATACTTATCACTTATTTTAAATGCTTATCACTTATTTTATAATACTTATCACTTATTTTATAAATAGTTTCTCTTTACCGAGAACTTATATTTATCACTTATTTTATAGTACTTATTTCTTATTTTATAGGAAGGTTCTCCTTACTGAGAACTGAACTTATATAGAAGGTTCTCCTTACTGAGAACTGAACTTATATAGAAGGTTCTTCTTACTGAGAACTGAACTTATATAGAAGGTTCTCCTTACTGAGAACTGAACTTATATAGAAGGTTCTCCTTACTGAGAACTGAACACTAAGTCCCAACTTACCTGGGAACTTACCAGCTAGCTGCAGTCTAGCTGCCCTGACTACTTCGAGTTCTGAGTCCCCGTACGGGCCACCACTTGTCGCTACCCTTCCTGTCCAGCGGAATAAGGCAACAGCAATCGGGAGTCTTCTCGAAGCAGTTTATTCAGGAATCCTTGACATCTGGGGGTGTGGGGCCCTGATAACAAGCCCTCCTCCCTTTAAATAGCCCGCCTAACCTAATCAGCAGCTGCCACGTGGGCGTAAGCAACAGGGCGCAGTCAACCACCTGATGGTGATCTAATCATTCGTAGTGTTGTACATGCGCACTTTGCAGTGTGTACGAAGGGGAAGCAGGAAGTGATGCTTAGTCATGATACTTGGCAGCCAGCCCAGGCGCCATCTTGTAATGGCCGCCATACTCAGCGGAGACTTGGCAGGAAGCCCGGGCGGCCTTGGGGCAGCGACCTTGGCAGGAAGCCCGCAGCACCCTTGGCAGGAAGCCCGGGTGGCCATCCACGCCCGCTCTCCACAGTGTGTGGTATAGTGTGTGATGGGGTGTGTGGTGTAGTGTGTGATGGGGTGTGTGGTGTAGTGTGTGGTGTGGTGTGTGATGGGGTGTGCGGTGTAGTGTGTGGTGTAGTGTGTGATGGGGTGTGTGGTGTAGGTGATGGTGTGTGTGTAGTGTGGGTGGTGTGAGGGGTGTGTGGTGTAGTGTGTGATGGGTGTGTGTGTAGTTGTGTGTAGGTGTGGGTGGTGTGATGGGTGTGTGTGTAGGTGGGTGTAGTGTGTGATGGGTGTGGTGTATGTGTATGTGTTGTAGGTGTGTGTTTAGTGTGTGATGGGTGTGATGTAGGTGTGTGGTTGTAGGTGGGGTGAGTGGTGGTGTGGTGTAGTGTGTATGGGGTGGTGTAGTGTGTGATGTGGTGGTAGTGGTGTAGTGTGGTGATTGGTGTGTGGTGTGTAGGTGTAGTGTGGTGGTGTGTGTGTGTGTGTTAGTGTGTAGTGTGTGGTAGTGTTATGGGTGTGTGGTAGTGTGTGTGTAGTGTGTAGTGTGTGTGTGGGTGTGTGTGTGTGTAGTGTTGGTGTGTGGGGTGTGTGTGAGTGGTGTGTGGTGTGTGTGTGTGTGTATGTGTGTGTGGTGTGGTGTAGGTGTGGTGTGTGTGGGTAGTGTGGTGTAGTGTGTGATGGGGTGTGTGGTGTAGTGTGTGTGTGGTGTGTGTGGTGTGGTGGTGTGTGTGTGTGGGTGTGTGGTGTGGGTGTGGTTGTGTGTGTGTGGTGAGTGTGTGTGGGTGTGTGGGTGTGGGGTGTGTGTGTAGGTGGGTGGTGTGTGATGGGTGTGTGGTGTAGTGTGTGGTGTAGTGTGGGGTGGTGTGTGGTGGGTTGGGGTAGTGGGTGTAGTGTGTGGGGTGTGTGGTGAGTTGTGGGTGTGTGGTGGGGTGGGTGTGGGGTAGTGTGTGTGGTAGTGGTAGTGTGTGTGTAGTGTGTGGTGGTGTGGTGGGTATGTGTGGTGTTGTGGGTGGTTGTGGGTAGTGTGGTGGGGTGTGTGGTGGGTGTGTGGTTGGGGTAGGTGTGGTGGTGTGTGGGTAGTGTGTGATGGGTGTGTGTGGTGGGTGTGTGGTGTGGTGTGTGGGGTAGTGTGTGTGGTGGTAGTGGTGTGTAGTGTTGTGATGGGTGTGTGTGGTGGTAGTGTGTTGTGGGTGGTAGTGTGTGGGTGTGTGTGGTGTAGGTGTGGTGTGTGTGGTGTAGGTGTGTGTGTGGTGTGTGGTGTAGTGTGGTGTGGTGTGTAGTGGTGTGTGTGGGTAGTGTGTTAGTGTTGTGGTGTGGGTAGTGTGTGGTGTATGTGGTGTGGATGGGTGTGTGGTGTAGTGGTGTGGGGGTGTGGTGTGTGTGTGGTGTAGTGTGGTGGTGTGTGTGTGATGGGGTGGTGGTGGTGGTGTGGTGGGTGTGGTGTGTGTGGGTGTGGGTGGTGGGGTGTGTGGTGTGTGGTGTGTGTGTGTGTGTGTGGGGTGTGTGTGGGGTGGTGTGGTGTGTGTGTTAGTGTGTGAGGGGTGTGTGGTGTAGTGTGTGGTGTAGTGTGTGTGTGTGTGTGGTGGTGTGGTGTAGTGTGTGGTGTAGTGTGAGTGTAGGTGTGTGGAGTGTGTGTGAGTGGTAGGTGAGTGTGTGTGGGTGTAGTGTGTGATGGTGGGTGTGTGGTGTAGTGTGTGGTGTAGTGTGTGAGTGGGTGGTGTGTTGTGTGTGTGTGGGTGTGGTGTAGTGTGTGATGGGGTGTGTGGTGTATGTGTGTGGGTGGTGTGTGTGTGGGTGTGGTGGTTGTGGTGTGTGTGGTGTGGTGTGTGATGGGGTGGTGGGTGGGTGTGTGTGTGTGTGTGTGTGGTGTGTGGGTTTGTGTGTGGTGTGGTGTGTGTAGTGTGTGGGTAGTGGTGTGATGGGGTGTGTGGTTGTAGTGTGGTGGTAGTGTGTGTGGTGTGTGTGTGATGGGGTGTGGGTAGTGTGTGGTGTGTGTGTGATGGGGGTGTGTGGTGTGTGTGGGTGGGTGTGTTGATGGGGTATGGTGGTAGTGTGTGGTGTAGTGTGTAGTGTAGTGTGGGTGTGTGTGTGTAGTAGTGTAGTGTGTTGTGTGGTGTAGTGTGATGGGGTGTGTGGTGTAGTGTGTGGTGTAGTGTGTGATGGGGTGTGTGGTGTAGTGTGTGATGGGGTGTGTGGTGTATGCACGTGTCTGTGCCAATTCCTGTGCCCTGTGAGCAGGTGTGGAGGCCAGAGGAGAACAAACACTGGGTGTCCTCAAGCATTCATCGCACGTTTCCTCGCTGATCCCAGGTTTTGTCATTTTTGTCAGCAAGCCCCAGTGATGCTCCATTCTCCATCCACTTCAGGACTGAGGTTACGGATATATGAGGCCCTGCCAAGATTTTTAAATGGGTTCTGGGAAATCAATATTGGGCAGCCTCAGGTCCTCATGCTTGGGCTGAAAGTGCAATCTCCTCAGCCCCTAATTTCTTGTTTCCATAACACATTTTAGATTTCCTTGTAAGTCTGTCTATAGAGGAAAAATAACGTAATTATAAGGGTTTTTGATGGAGATTGTTTTTCAATTTTTTAAATTTATTTTTATTTATTTATTTGAGAGAAAGAGAGAGAGAATGGGCATGCCAGGGCCTCTAGCCACTGCAAACAAATTCCAGGCACACGCACCACCATGTGCATCTGGCTTACATGGGTTCTGGGGAACTGAACCTGGGTCCTTAGGCTTCACAGGCAAGCATCTTAACTGGTAAGCCATCTCTCCAGCCCCATCTTTCAATTTCTATTGACTATTTTATACATGCCTGTAATGTGTTGATTATAATCTCCTCCCATGGCCTCTTTTTGGCCCTCCTTTGCATCCCCCTTCCACTGAATCTTTATTCTTCCCCAGGCAGTAGAGATTTTTCCTGACAAATCATGGGTGGCATCAGTTGAAGGTTTGGTTTTCCAGTTGAGAGAGAGAGAGAGAAAGAGAATGTAAACAGTGCCAATGAAGGCACTCTTGGTCTCCCTAATGGCTCCTGAACCATTAGTGCACAGTTAGGTTACACTGAGTCAGCCCCCAAAGACTTAGTCATGCTTGACATTGACAAGGTCTCCAAGTCTATTGCACAAAGGTCTGACATAGATGATGCCAGTAAGACATTTCTGGTTCATCCTTTCTTCTGATTCCCACAAATCTACTTTTCATACTCCTTGAACAAAACTTATTAAGAACATTTAATTATGCCTCTTTATTGTTTCCAATACCCTTGATGACTATGCATACTGAAATGGAAATTGGACACGCATGGGCGAGCACATGTAAGAACAAAGGGGAGAGAATCTTTAACAATGAAAGTAATTTTAAAATTCAGAAATGTGACTATCATGCTTATATGTGGTGCCCATGTGAGGACATTATAGAACTTAATTCTGGGATAAGCTGTGTCCCTCTTGAGAAACTGATGGATTTGCTTCTTAGGTAAAAATAATTCTTGCCTTTCTCTTCTCTCAAGATGCTCCCTGTCAAATCTCTTATTCAGCCATAATAAGTAGATACGTTCTTCCACGTCTTAGCATCTGCTGTTCTATTTCTCTCTTTCTGATTATATTCTAATTTCAGCTGTGTAAGACATTGGCTTTCTAGGGCCGGGGAGAGGGCTCAGCCGGCAAACTGCTTGCCCCACAAGCCTGAAGATCTGAATTTGGAAGCCCCGCATCCACATGATGGTGTGTGCCTGTAATCCTAGTGCTGGAGAGACAGACGGGTTCCTGGGGCTCTGTAGCTAGCCCATGTAGCATATTTGGCAAGTTCCAGGTCAGTGAGAGGCAGTGTCATAAAAAAGTTAGGGGTGGGCAGAGCCTGAGAAATGATACCAGAGGTTGTCCTTGGATCTCTACACATAAGTGCCCAAGCATGCGTACACATAATGAGAGATACAGGGAGAGAGAGAGAGAGGGAGAGAGGGAGAGAGAGAATACATGTCAGGAACTAGTTGGTTTCACCACATATCCATTCTCTTCTTTTCCCTTAGTAATAAAAGCTCCCTTGATGAAAGGTATGGTCATGTGGGTGAGTGTTTTTGCCAAGAAACTATAAATTTAAGTTTTGTGTGGGATTTCTAAGAATGATGTTTACTGTTCTGGCCCATTCACGGCAGGAAGAAATCTTATCTTTCTTTTCTTCATCCTACCTTTTGACCAGAACATGGCACAAGGGTGTCCTCCTGGCACATGGTGACATGCCCAAAAGATGGAAGGAAAAGATGAGTCCTCATGATCCCTGATCCCTGGAGAGGACCCATTAGTTTTGGCTTGCCTAGCTAAAGGCTTCTCTTAGGTGACTCAGAAGTAAATATTTATATCATATACATACATCATTTAGCAGTGACTTCTGTTATTTTGGGATTTCTAGTAAAATTGCTACACTATCTTTCTGCAATGCTTCGCAGGACTTTGAAAAATGAATTTCACATGTGCCACATATTTTTAAATAGACTATCCTCAAAATAACCTCCGAATTTAGTGAAAATCTGTTTCAACATTTCATGTGATGTGGTAGTCAGAAAACCACACAGCCTTTCCTCTATAAATAGACCCGTCCTCCTGGGCTGGTTGAAGCTCTTCTTGGAAGAAGGTAGACAACAAATAAAGATACAGCAGTGATGACCAGGAGGACAGTGGGAGTCTCCATTCCTTTCTTTTTCATTATATATTTTTTGTTTTGTTTTGTTTTTTTGAGGTAAGGTCTTGTTCTAGCCCAGGGTGACCTGGAACTCGCTCTATAGTCTCTAACTTACAACAATCCTCCTACCTCTGCCTCCCGAGTACTGGGATTAGAGGCGTGTGCCAACACACCCGGCAATTTTTTAAAACTTTTTGACAATTTTCTACTTGCGTACAATATACTATGATCATAGTCACCTCCCATTAGATCTTCTTATCTCTCTCTCTCTGTCTTGTACTGACCTCCTTTATCCTCCCAACAGTTTTCCTCTTACTGTCATGGTTTTCTTATTTCTTTCTGTGTAGGTCTTGTACAGGTGGTCACAGCTGTCAGGTGTTCATGATCACAATGGCCATGTCATATCTAAAAGATAGCATTCCACAGCACCCCTCCCCATCCTCTGGCTTGTAGAGTTTTCCCTCCCACTTTCTGTGCTATAGATGTCTCATTTAGGGATGAGCATTCAATAGTCACTTTTTCTCAGCCCTTTGACCAATTATGAATCTCTACTTTGACTGTCACCCACCATCAAAAGAGGCTTCTCCCACCAAAGCTGAGAGCTACACTAGCCTACCTATAGTATAAAACACAAATATTTCAAAGTCAGTTTGATTACAGGTCCCACAATAGTAGATTCCTCCATGGGGCCCATGACCTCCCCAGCCATAGGTTCTGACAAGATTTAAAGTAAGCATATCGCATGTATTTCCTTCTGTAGAGAAGGCCTCATATTCAATCAGGAAATGGTTGGTTATTCCTGGAACATTCATGCCACTATTGCACCATTCATGCCATTATTGCACTCTTGCCTGGCAGTTTAGCATTGTAGCATACAGAATCCACAGATGGCTGAGAACATTGATGATTTTTCTTCTTCAACAGCCTGCACAATGCCTTCTGGACGGAAGCTTTCAGCTCAGCTCCATCTTGATTTCTCTGTGTTTTTTTTTATCCGAAACAGGGTCTCACCATCAAGTTCTGGTAGGCAACCAAGAACATTGACAACAGCTTGTATTATTTTGGGAGTTTCTGGAGGCTCCCTGGTCAACAACTCAGCGAGATATCCTACACCTGGCACTCAGATTTTGGTTTTAAAACCTATAATTGGGCTGGGGAGATTGCTCAGCAGTTCAGGTACTTTCCTGCAAAGTCTAAGGACCTGGATTTGATTCCTCAGTACCCACATAAAGCCAGATGCCCAAGGTGGCACATGCATGTAGAGTTTGTATGCAATAGCTATAGCCCCTGGAACACCAATTCTTCCCCTCCCTCTCTTCTCTCTCTCTCTTTCTCTCTGCCTCTTTCTCGCTCAAATAACTAACTAACTAACCTATAGCTGCTGGGAGCAGCATTATCCACCCATGCAGAGTACCCCTATTCAAGCTCCTCCATCACTTTCTCTAATGGAAGTATTTAAATTTTTGTAATCAGCCCAGTACTTGTGTATAAAAGAAAGTGATTAATGAATATTTATTCCATCATACACATAGGCTCTTCCCTTAAGACCTTTTTTAATATTATTCACCTGCAGAGAAAAATCACTTTTTCATAGATTAAACCAAGGTAAATACCAGCCTACTCTCTATCATAAGTGTCATAAATTCTGTATTAGTGAGCTAATGAGATTTAATGAAGTCCAAATTAAGTCTTGTGGTACTGTGGAAAGAATCTTCCTTTCCTCTCAACCCTGGGTCTTTCCACTCATTTTCAAAGGGAACATTAATGAGAAGCAATAAATCCCAGCATGATCATGATTAAATTTCATGAATTAAACAGAGGTACGCTTGCAAAATGGTAAATTCAATCAGCAGAATAGATATTTTTCTTTTTCATCCAAATTTAAGGCCAAATGTTTCTCTCAGTTGTGTCATAGATGATAATATTTTGATTCTTTCTGTAAATCATTGCAATGTCTTTAAATACCTTCAAGAGTGAATCAGGTAACACCTGCCTTTAACAGGAGTTACTGCCCCAGCCCCTTATCTTTTCTTCCCTTCCCTTTCCTTCCCAACACAGGCTCATGCAAACT
The DNA here is from genome assembly GCA_036346955.1 of Dipus sagitta. NCBI lineage: Eukaryota > Metazoa > Chordata > Mammalia > Rodentia > Dipodidae > Dipus > Dipus sagitta. The sequence continues at coordinate 138,891,596 of CM070775.1, forward strand.
TGGTGGCTATTTGGGTAACACTGAAGGATAATCCTTGCCCAGATTGTCAACAGTAGCAAGCAGCTTTTGCAGTCTGGATTCTCTGTTTTAAGTGAGAAGCACCAGCTTGGAAATGATTTCTCCCAGTCACGATAGGTTTCCCAGTGACTTGGCAAGGAGAGGCAACAGATGAGTGACAGCATTTTAAATGACCCACAGTTGTGTGGAAAGCCATGTGGTCTGGCACAGCAGGATTTGCAAGTGTTGGGGGGAGGAGATACTCTGGCACTGATTGCCCATCAGGACAAGTGGATTCCGGATCCTTCCTGCTTGGCTCCACTAGCTCTCCATCTGTATAACTGCTGATTCATTAAGCAGGTGTCCCTCCTTCCTGCTGGAAGGGACGTTTGTTCCCTGTAATTTGTCACTTTTCCAAGTGGTTAAGGGGAATGGATTCGTTGCAGGATGATACCAGAAGCAAGCAAGACTGAGAACAATGTGTTGTGAGCTCAGGCCAACCCTTTATTGTGTCAATGCCATCTGTGAGGTCAAGACTCAAATGGCAAATGGCTCCCAGGCTGCCTTGGAGTGGAGTGACACCAACATCCGCCGTGAAATTTTTGGAACAAATCTAACTCAGTGTTGCAGCCTGTTGTCTCCATGTTTGTCAAACCATGTGTTTTGAACTTTGGAGAATGTTGTTGGTGAATTCAAGGTTGCAATGCAGTGCTCAGAGACTGTGTCTTAGAAGCCTATCAAAATCACCATAACTTAGATGGTAGGAGGGTGATAGGTATTTCTGAGGAGAATGTAGTGTCTGTCCATCAGCAGACAAGCTGCTGGCTCAGGCCCTGTTGCTCTTCCTGTTGGCCTCTTCTTGGCCCACTGGGCTTCTCACCCATAGTCTTTTTAGGGGCCATTGGTGCTGTTTCCTCCCAGCCCAGACACAGACACCTGGTTGAAGATGAGCCAGAGAAAACCAAACTGAGACAGAGTCTTTGTCAGACACATGAAGAAGCCATTTCTTTCCTTTCTTACTTACTTACTTTCTTTCTTTTATTCTTTTTTTTTTTTTTTTTTTTTTTTTTTGAGGTAGGGTCTCGCTGTAGCCCAGACTGACCTGGAATTTACTATGTAGTCTCAGGGTGGCCTTGAACTCATGGTGATCCTCCTACCTCTGCCTCCTGGGTGCTGGGATTAAAGGTTTGCACCACCATGCCCAGCCCAAGAAGCCATTTCTTCATTATGAAATATTCACAAGGCCTTGGGTTAGAGTGAGACCTCATTTTGAGCCCTGGGGAAGCAACAATAAATAAGACAGGTGCAATTCTTCTCTCTTGGGAGTTTTCATGTTAAGGGTGAATGGGAAGTATATAGGCTGGTAACAAGTAAATAAACAAGATGATTTGTGAAAGTAGTCAATGGTTTTTTTGTGTGTGTTATTTATTTATTTGCAAGGAGAGACACGAAAAGAAGAGAGACAGAGAGAATGGGTATGTCAAGGTCCCCAGCCACTTCAAATGAGCTCTAGATGCATGTGCCACTTTATGCATCTGCCTTTACATGGGCATTGGGGAATCAAACCCAGGACATTAGGCTTTGCAGGCAAGTGCCTTAACCACTGAGCGATCTTTCCACTTCTAAATGTTATTTTATTAGATACTCTGCACACTGGTGTGACAAAATACCTGGTAACAGTAACTTAAGAAAGGAAAGAGCTCAAGGTTACATCGCAACTGCTGTCAGGAAGCAGAGAGAGATGAATGCGGGCTCTTCTCCTTTATCCCGTATCCAGTCCAGGACCTCAGGCCATGGGATGATACCACCCCCATCCAAGGTGGATCTTCTCTCGTCAGTTAAACCTCTCTGGAAATGCCCACACAGATGTGCCCATAGGTGTGTCTCCTAGGTGATTGCTAATCTAGTGAAACTGACAAAGAAGATTAACATTATCATCACAGTGAGCATGGGTGGGAACAGGCTAACACCCTCTAAGAAGTGGAAATTGGAGGGAGAGGAGACCCTGGGGACACTTGAATTTCTGGTGCCAGCTGTCCCATAAAGCCAATCCCTTGTTGGGATCAAGACCTGATCAAAACCGTGGCTTACACATTCCTTGTCTTCTCTTCCAAACTACCAGGCAAATGGCCATCCAGGCAGTGAGCAGACCTGTGCTGCTTGGCACTGTGCTGTGTTGTGATGGGGTCAAAGGTGAGCACACTGCACTCATCCTCCTCAAGGGGTTTTTCATTAGCTCAGAACTGGGATCAGATCCACACTGATGCTATCAAGCTGTGACAATGTGGCCATAGAATTGACTGCTTTGCTGGCTTGGGGCTGGAGTGGGTCATAGAAGAATGGGTCTTTGGAGAAGGTATTGGGTTTGAGTTTGCACTCAACTGAATCATCACTAAAAAAGAGAACATTGGGGCTGGAGAGATGGCTTAGCGGTTAAGGAGCTTGCCTGCAAAACTGAAGATTCGATTCCCCAGGACCCACATAACCAGATGTACAAGGTGGCACATGCATCTGGAGTTTCTTTGCAGCAGATGGAGGCCATGGCACATCCATTCTCTCTCTCTTTCTCTCTCTGTATCTGCTCCCCCAAACAGGTAAAAATTTTAAAAAGAGAACATTGAGGTACAGATAGATTCAGATAAGATGGCACATTTAAAAACAGTCATTAATTTTTTTTTTCAGTTTATTGAGCCAAGAATGGTGTTGCACACTTGTGATCCTAGCATCTGAGGTACTAAGGCAGGAGAGTCACAAGTTCAAGGTTAGCCTGAGTTTATGAGAACCTGTTTAAACAAAAACAAACAAAAATTTCAGTTAGTCGACTGATCTATCAATTGATTACTGATTGGATAAAAGTAAATATGAGGCAGATTGGCTGAGGAAAGAGGCTAGAATAGAAATCTGAGGAGGTTTAGGAAATAGAGAAAAGCCATTTTCTTCTCTCTCTATTCTCCACAGTGACTTTATCCAGTCTCCAAACTTTAATTACAACCTGCATGCTGACAATTCTCAAATTCTTGTCTTCAGCCCAAGCCTGTCCTCTAGACTCCAGGCCTCCATGTGCAACGTTCTTGATGTTTTCTTTTGAAGCCCCAGCTTAGCCCATTCGCAACTGAACTCTTACTTCAGCTCCCAGCCCAACCTGTTGCTCAGTCTTCTCTCTCAGGAAATAGTCTGCCATCCACCAGGTTGTTGAGGCCAGATACCTAGAAGACTCTGGTTTCTCTCCCTTACTTCCCACTTTGTGAGTGAGACTCTACCTCAAAATACCAAGAAAACAAAACAAAACAAAACAAAAAAAGCAACAACAACAAAAAAAAACCCAAAAGCTAATTTTAAGTCCATCTCCATTGGTTCATGCTTATGTGGACTATGGCAAAAGCCTCTCAATTGGGATCACTTTAATGTCCAAATGAGAATTACTTATAATAGGGAATATGATACTGGAAAATTAGAAGTCGTCTATTATACATTTACCTCTGAGTCAAGGAAATCTCAAATTAAAGCATTTCCAGACCGAACAGAAATAACATTTGGAATTTCCACTACTGTGATCTGTGATGTGATTTTCTCATTAGCATATGCATTGTCAGAATTGCAAATACCTCATAGAATACCAACACTGAAAAATGCGTGGAGGTCATCCAACCAGCTGCTTCATGGTACCAGTGGGGAAAGTAAAGGTACAAACAAGTTAAATAGCGATCTGAAATCACCCTGGTTAATGAATTATATATGTAATATCTCGTTCCAAAAATGGTTTAAGCTAGTTTATCTGCAATCTAAAAGATCATGTACATGACATATAATATTATATTTCATAATTTTTATTTTGACAAAATGAGTTTTTGCAAAGAATGGGGTAGCAGGGAGTTCAGGGGAAAACCTTGAGTAGTACTGGAGGACGTGTTTTATGGTGTGGATTAGGTGGAGCCAGATACTGTAACATCAACCAACTCTTGGACATGCTTGGTTAAAATGAAGCCACCATAGACATCGCTATAGCTGAGTGTCCCTTTATGGTCAAGCTTTCTTTAGAAAATGCCTCTGGTCCCACAATACCCTAACTAACTGTATGGTGCATATGGTAGTTTGAATGTGACAGCTTAAATGTCTGGCCCCATAAACTCAGTCATTTTTTTAATTAAACTTTCCACTTGAATCCCTAGCAGGCAGATTCCTGTGATGGGGGAGAGTGTCACTGGGGACAGACCTTGGAGTCCAGCCTTAAGGTGGGTGGAGAGCAGTTTGAGCTCTGGCATTTCATGCTTTCTGGTACTGGTGTTTGCTTGTTACAGTGTATCTCTCTGCTTGGATCTATGGGAGTGAGCCAGCTTATTCCCCCATTGATGGTGTTCCCCTGGATTTTGTAAGCCTGAAATAAACCCCTTCCTCCCATAAGCTGTGTCTGGTTGGATGTTTGCCCCAGCATTGTGGAGCTGACTGCAATGGTAGAGGGTCTCAGTTTTCTGCTATGGAAAAGAGATAAAGCCATTTTAACTTAAAAATGTCCAAATTAACTCCATCTTAGCCATAAAAACAAAATATTCATTGAATGTTGTTAAATAGCCAAATCCTTCAGGATAAACTAATTGCACATATGCAAACAGTTGACTTTCTGTTTCTAGTAGAAAACTATAAAACAATTAAAAACTAAAGAGCATATACTCAGAATGAAAAGTTTTTATTTTGGTGTGGTTATTTGGTCATTTCTTGCTTATTGTGAGTGACCTATATAAGCCTTAGGTTGCTCATTTCTATGAGGAATCAAGAATAATGCTGATGCCACAGGGTTTTTGGGAGGAGCAGATGAGGTAATTCACATAAAGGGATTAGCATATTTCTCAATATAGAATATCTTATCATAAAGGGCATTTTTCTATTAAAGCCATGCAGTTCTTGACAATAAAACATTGTTATCAATATATACAAATCTGAGGAACAGAGTGGAAATTTATTCCACTCAGGAAAAAAGATCTATTCAAAATCAAGACTGAAGTTAATTGCATTATGTAGGACATTTATCGTTAACTCAGTGGTCTTGTGATGACAAAGTTGGTCAAGATATTGTGTTAGACTTCTTTCACTCTGAATAATATCTGAGAGAAACCCTTTGAAGAAAGAAAGATTTTTTTTTCAAGGCAGGGTCTCACTCTAACCCAGGCTAACCTGGAATTCACTATGTAGTCTCAGAGTGGCCTTGAACTCACAGCAATCCTCCTACCTCTGCCCCACACCTGGCGAAAGAAAGATTTAATTTGGTTCACAGTCTCAAAGTTTCAGTCCATTGTGGTGTGAAGAGTATGGTGTAGCACAGTGGCTCATATCATGGCAACCAGGAAAGAGAGAGTGAGGGAGAGAGAGAGAGGATGAGAAGGAGGAAGAGGAGGAGGAGAAGGACTGAGAGAGAGAGGGAGAGAGAATATGTATGTCTGCTCTCAAAGTGTTCTCCATCTTCTCTTTTATTCCATCCAGGAATACAGCCTATAGGATATTGTCTCCCATATTCAGGGTGGATCTTCCCAGCCCTCTTAGTTAATCCTAATCTAGAAGCATGCACACAGACATACCCAGACTTATGTTTTACTAATCTAATATCCTACATGCATCTCAGTCCAGTCAAGTTAATATTAGGATTAGCCATCGCAAACACAGTCCCTCCTTTGGTGACCTCTTCTTTAGAAGGAAGAAGACACAGGATTCAATAGTGGCCATCTTCCAGCAGAGGACATTTTCTTAACTAACTGGGTATTTACCATAAGGTCAACAAAAATAATTTGTATCACTCTGGTTGTCATTGGTCACAACAGATGGGTCACTAGGAATTAGTCCCCAGTGAGCAACTGGACAATTATTGGGAACAAAGTACCAGGACCCAAGTGGTATAAGTTATGTTTCCTTTGCTCATGATTGTGTTCTTTTGCTTATTATTTTGCTTGTTTATTTGTTATAAATTGTGATGCTGGCAAAGTTGAAAGCCATAGCCATAGATGTCAGGCTTTGGAAGGCTTATGTGTATATGGCTTATGAGTTAAAGAAGACAGTTGTTTGTTTTTTATCCAATAAGTAATTTGATATTCTAGCATGGAATGAAATACCCTGATAGCTACAAAACACCTTTATTATTGAAATCTCTTTAAGAAAAGCTAATTTTGTTACTGTGAGTCTTGAATGTCCTAACCTCAACCCCTTTTATCTCTCAGTGAATTGACTGGTCTTATAATTTAATTTTGATAAGGGAAATTTTCTTGGGAATCCAATTATCTCCTTATAGCATACCAGAGTGTAGAAATGTATAGTTCAGAACTGCTGCATCAGAGGAATGCAGAACACCGGATGGTGACCCAAAATGTCTCTGCCTGGGGGTGTGTGGGTGGAGAGAGGAATGCCAGATAAGCTACAAGAAAAGGTGACATCTGAGAGGGAGAGTAGAAATAAGTACCTATTCCCCAAGCGGATGGCGTGGGAAAGATTGTAACTGGCAAAGGGGTTGGCTTGGATGCACAAAATATGGAGAGACAGAAGTGCGTGCTTTATGCAAGAGACCGTGACCAGCATGGTTGGTTTACGGTTGCTGGAGAAATGAACTAAATGAACACTAGGTACTGTTCTGGGTCAAGGCCACTGGTTGTGAAGAGCAGAGATGACTTGGAAATGTGGGTGTGCCAGACCCAGGAGGCGGGCTGGAGGGCCAGTGTGTTTTCAGTTGTTAGTAGCCATTTATTTCTGAAAAGAATGTGGCATTGGGCTGGAGAGAGATGGCTTAGCGGTTAAGCGCTTGCCTGTGAAGACTGAGGACCCCGGTTCGAGGCTTGATTCTCCAGGACCCACGTTAGCCAGATGCACAAGGGGGCGCATGCATCTGGAGTTCGTTTGCAGTGGCTGGAGGCCCTGGCGTGCCCATTCTCTCTCTGTCTATATCTGCCTCTCTCTCTCTCTCTGTCTGTCGCTTTCAAATAAATAAAAATAAACAAAAAATTAAAAAAAAAAGAATGTGGCATTCACCATGATTCTGAAGCACAGGGAAGGGGGGATGGGAATAATAAGTAAGTACAGGAAAAAATGTATGCAGAACTACACAGGGTGAGTGGGTTAAAGAGAAAGGACTAGAAGGACCTGTGTAGTCCAAGGTAGAGTAGTTGAAGAGGGCCGGGGAGGTGGGGGGATGCAGTATGTGATTTAAAGGAGTCTCATGGACATATCTGGCCTTATTTCCTGGTACCCATGGGCTCTATTTCCCCAGGTTCCCAACTCTTCTTGTCATCACCTGTTCTAATTTGCAAGGAATTAAAAAAGAAGTCTCAAAGAATCTAAATTAGACACTCTTAGAGCTGAAATTGCTTTACCAAAGATAGTGGTTCCTCTTAGTTTTCAGGGTTTCATCTCTTCCAGAGGTTAAAAATAAAAACCGGATTACAATCCTGAGCATGAATCCTTAAAAGGATTTCCACTCCCTCAGCGTGGAGAGCAAAATTTAAAAAGCCCTGGGGTCTAGAGAGCACCCATGTTAATCCTCCTCCCTCAGCACGGAGAGAGAAATTTCAAGAGCCCTGGGGTCTAGAAAGCACCCACGTTTACGCTCTGGCTTGCTGGATGTGTTCTTTATACAGCGGAGCCACCAGGCAAGCGCAGCTCGGTGTTCTTTATGGCACAGGCCAGCCCACCTAGCCGGTTCCTTCTGTTTCATGGAGAAGACTCCTAACCACTTCTATTGTGAGGATGATGAAAAAGGAGAAAAAGAGAAAGTCTAGATGAACCATGGCTTCAAAATCAACTTGGTTCCCAGTGAAGATGTCTCTAGTCCCTTGGGCCACTCCTGTAACAGCAGCATTTTCTTTCCAACCCTGCCCTAGAGTTGCAGGCCGCTGTCCCCACATTCCTGGATCCACTATGTTGGATTCCATTTGCAGAGCCTTCCCACCCCCACACCCCCAGTCTCACCACCCTAGGATTCTCTGGTTGGTGACTCTAAATGGGCCATTAGGCTTATGTTGCTTGGATAAGCTAAATAATCCCGCCTGGAAATAATGAAACTTTGCTATGACTCATCTAAAAATATCTCCTAAGCCTTCTTAACTCTGGATGTACAGATATTAACTATGGAGCAGGGGCAGGACGAGGGAACAGCAGACACCCTGGGACATTTGTCTCCGTGGTTATGTAAATTAAAAAGCGTCGGAGGAAGAAGGCAGGGGCTGGTGGAGGCAGCCCTGTTTCTTTGGTTTCCATGAGGACTATCACCTTGTGCTGGAGACGATAACGCTCCTATCAGCATGTTTCACTTTCCTTTCATCCTTTCTGAAATTGCTGATGGAATCTTCTTTTCTGTTGTCTCAGGAAGATGCTGTTTTAAAAAAACAAGTATACACTGATGTCATTTTTCACAATTCCTGTGAGATATGACCATTATTTTATTTAAATCCACAGATAGAATTTTCCCCTCAGGATCAAAAATGTTTAGAACCAGAAATAGTCTATTTGGGATTGCAACAGCAAGCTGTTCTTCTCCTCCACCTAATATTCCCTCCTCTACCCTGTTTTTTTCCCCTGTTTTTCCTTTGGAAAACCATACCACCATACTAACTATGTTCCCATTATCAACCCATAAAACAATTTTCAGGCTTTCTTTGCTAATGAAATTTTTATTGGGAGAACCAGTAGACAAAACACTATCTTTCTCAACCTCTCTTCTAGCTGGATATGTGATGTCATCCTGTTCCTTCAGAGCAAAACAGTAGCTGGCTGGAAGTTTCTGGAACAGCACTGGAACTTCATGATAAAAGGAGTCAGATGTACTGTGGCAGGTCCTCCCTCCTTACTCCCTGGGATGCAGACGTGATGGCTGGAGCTGCAGCATTCTAGCTACTGGGAAAACCAACAGAATCACACTTCATGGACCCTTATTTCCTGGAGCCATTAATTTAAGCAGGTGACTGCTTTCTTACAGATATATTATTGTGCTGGAAAAAAAAAAGAAACAGACTCATGCTTGGTTAAGCTAGGATAAGCCAGGTGTTCTGTCACTTGTGGGAGAGTCCATTTACAACCTACACACATGACCCATCAGTCACAGGAAAGAACTACTAAGAAACTATTCCCAGAGAGCAATTCACCTCATATCTACCTGTCCTGCATCCAGGAAAAACAAAACCCTAGAAAGATGGGTTGGCTAGTTAAGGACTTCATCCTACAATGGGGACAGGGAGCTTTGCTGTTCCTCTCCGTCAGCATAGGGTGGATGCCGTGGGCTGAGCCAATATTGCTTCTTTTCTGTTTTCGAATGAGTGTCTTATTAGCAATCATTCTATTGCGTTTCTCCATGAGGATGTGTGGGGTGTATTGGTGGATGGTTGAGTGTCATTTAATCAAAGGCTACAGATAATGAAGAGCCACTTAGTTCCACACAGAATAGTAGGTCTCGGAATAAAGCTAGCCTGCAGTGAGGAGAGGGAACTTTGGGCTGCCTCTCTTCAGAGAATGAGATGGCTGAGTCTGGGATTGTCCATGGAGCTCTTGCATTATATTGGAGGGTATTTCTGCAGCTAGGTTGATGGGAAGAAAGGTGTGTGAAAGAAGTGTCCAGGGGGTGGACTTCAGTGTGCATCTAGTTTTATATTCTCAGTGACCATTGCCCCTCCTCTTAGATAATATCCAGACTCTTAAATGAGACCTATCCCTCCCCCTCAGCCAACATGTTTTGGTGGGGCTGGCCAAGAATAATGGAGGGTTGATGGTCGGTTAAAGAGAATGAGCTGAAGGACATTCAGAAGTCCTGGCTGGTGGGATTGGGAGACATGTGGAAGTAGTGATGAATGACTGAAGGATTCCCGGGGATGTATCTGGCATTATTTCCTGGCACTCAGTGGATCCATTTCCATAATAAAATGATTGCTGCTTCAAGCCAGTACATTTGGGGCTTTGTTACATAGCAGACGATAATGATAACAGGAAGACTATATTTTCAGGGGTCATTTCAATAGCTCAATAATTATACAAAGAACCTAGCCAGAGAGTGAAAGCCTCTCTAGAGAGGGGACAGAGGTGAAGGCGTGTCTTCATTAGAGAAGAGGGATGTCAGCCTCATTCTCCTCCTCCTTGAAATAGTCAGAGAACCAAAGGGCTGTAAGAAAGGTGCAATTAGAGCCTTCTCCTCCTCCCACCCTCACACCCAACAACGCAGAGGAACTGGGAAGGAGGCCGCCTAGCTGCAGGTGTCCTTGACTGGAGCATGCCAGTGTGTGGGCTGTGTGAACTTCTCTCCTCGCTTGAAAAGACCTTCTGCCTCAGTGCCAAGGCAATGACTGGATAGAATACCAATCCAAACTAGGATTTCTGTTGCGTGAGTAAAGCAAGACCAGGAGACCTATTGTCACATCCGATGAATGGGATGCATTTCCCCCAGGTCCCTGCCACCTGTGTCAGGGATGCTGAGTGCTTACCAAGAGATGCCACCTGCACTGGGGATGCTGAGGCCTTACTAAGAGATGCCACCTGCGTCGGGGATGCTGGGGGCTTACCAAGAAATGCCACTTGCGTTGGGGATGCTGCGGGCTTACTAAGAGATGCCACCTGTGTCGGGGATGCTGAGTGCTTACCAAGACAAGGTTTGGCTGAGTTGGAGTAAACTTTGTGGATTCCAGACACCAAATCCTCTGCCCCAAGAGGAAGTGGATTTTAGCAAGGCAAGTGCTTTGGAATCCTGTGCAAAGGGGAGGAATATTGTCCCCTCATATCTGGCTACATGCTTTCATTGAATCTTTCCTCAAATATATACTGAGCCAGTGCGGGAACTTATTTTTTGGTTTTTCAAGGTAGGGTCTCGCTCTAACCCAGGCTGACCTGGAACTCACTGTGTAGTCTCAGGGTGGCCTTGAACTCATGGTGCTCTTCCTACCTCTGCCTCCCGAGTGCTGGGATTAAAGTCGTGAGCCACCATAACCGGCAGGGACTTCTTAGATATCTGGATACTATTTATTTCCAAGAAGTTATTATGAAGATACAGATGTAATTAGAGATGCATATGGATAAAATGATGGGGTCTTAGAGACTTCAAGAAATGCTGAGATGAGGAACTATATAGATGGTAGAAGATCAGGCATGAATTAATCAACTATTGTAGCTAGGAGATGGGTAGATAGATATGTGAGCCCTCAGCAGTTTGTTTTATCTACTTTTGTATGTGTTCAGAAGTTTTCTATTTTAAAATTAACCTCAAAGATTTGGGGTTCGGGTGCATGATTTCTATGCACCACATGGAAGGGCCAGGAGACTGTAAGTCACAGGCTGAGTGGCTTCCTGTGCCTCTAGAGCATCCCCTTTGTCCATTCCTGGCCCATAAGGTACATCTGATTGTCCACCCCCCTTCTCTTAGAGTCATGGTCATGGAAGCCCACTCTCCCACCCCTCTGACTCAATCTTACCATTCCCTTTCTTGCACATGCTGTCCCTGACCTCTGGACTCCACCATACCAGCCTACTTTAAAGTTCTCCAATTCGTCATCTTCCTTCTTCCCGCAGGACCCTTGTTCATGCTGTTTTCTCTTCTGGAATGTTCTCCCACCCTTTTCACTCAACTAACTCCTCCTCCTTCCATGTACGTGTTAGAGGTACTTCCTCATGGTGTTAGACAAGAATTCCCCCCAAAGATGTCCAGTTTCTAACCCTCTGAATATACTATTTTCTGTGATAAGAGGGTCCTATAAGATATGATAAGGTAATATGTTGAGATGAGGTGATGAGTCACCTGTTGGACCCAATATCAACACAAGGGTCCTTCAAAGATGAAAGTGGGAGAATCAGAGTAGCAGAAGACATGGCAGTGGGAGCAGAGGTCTGAACAGTAAGATTGACAGCTTTGAAGGTGGAAAGAGGCACAAGCCAAGAAGCACAGGCTACCTTAGATGCTGACAAAGGCAAGTAATGAATTCTTCCCCCCAGCCTCCAGATGACAGGCAACCCTGCCTGGACCTTGATCTTAGCCCAGAGAGTGGGCTTCCAGTCTCCAGAACTGTCAATGAGTAAATCTGTATTTTTTTTAAAATTAATTATTTTTATTTTAGAGAGAGAAAGGGAGAGAGAGAGGGAGAGAGAGAGGGAGAGAATTGGTGTGCCAGGGCCTCAGCCACTGAAATAGAACTCCAGATACTTGTGACACCTAGTGGGCATGTGCTTGCCTCACCTTTGTACATCTGGCTTATGTGGGATCTGGAGAGTCTAACATGGGTCCTTAGGCTTCACAGGCAAGGGTCTTAAGCCCCAAGCCATCTCTCTAACCCTGTTTTTTTCCCCACTATTTACCAAAATGACTTTTTAATGTTTACTTGGTAGCTATGAATATATTTCTTTTTTAATGTTTATTATTATTATTATTAACAAGATGTTTCATATGGATACATCATGTGTTGGTACCCTCTTTTCCCTCATCCCTGCCCTCATTCCATTGGGGACGCTCCTCAGTGGGGCTACAAGTATCCCCTCATGGTATTGTAGCTTATGTGTTGTGGGAGCAGTAGTCAGTTATTTTGGAGGGGGAGGGAATGCCTCTGGGCATGATGTCTCAACCTGTGGCTCTTACAATCTTTTTGCCCCCTCTTCCACAAAATTCCCTGAACCATAGTGGGTGAGTTGTAAGTCTACTTCAGTGATGAGCTCTTAGGAGCCTCTGGATCTCTACTTTCATAAGTGTTGAATATCCTCAGGGTCTATCTTCTACACTCTGGCACTGATTATCAGGAACAACATGGAAGCAGCATTCTTGCTCATCTACCCATTCCTTTGTGGATTCAGCCATGGCTTGGCTGAAGTGCAAGGGGTCATTTATCTCCTCTGGTCTCACTATTTTCTGCAAAAGAACAACGGATTTCTGTGCCCTCCACGTGCGCCCTCCTGTACAGGGTGTCTGGGAATTCCCTGTATTTTTTTTTTTTTGAAGATCAAAGTTTCTGGTGTTTTGTTACAGCAGCTGTAGGATACTAATAATTTGAGAAAGCCTTCCCTTTCCCCTGACATCTCCTTTCTGGCCACAGAGGAGTGGACTCTCCCACACAGTCATAACTCTCATTACAGTAAGTGGTTATTTCTGGGGGCAATTGTTAGTGTGGTTCATTTATTCATTCATTTTGTTCTTTCTTATTTTCAACTTTTTTCTTTAAAAAATTTTTTTATTAATTAGTTTTGTACTCAGTGAATACAGTCAAGTTGGTACCATTGTTAGGCTTGTCCATGTCCTACCCCCTGCCCCTGGCCCATCCTTGTTGAGGTATATGGGTCATGAATTGTGGAGTTAGCCCTCAGTTATGGGTAGGAGAAATGTCTCTGTGTATCATGACCCAAGGTGTGGCTCTGACATTCTTTCCGCCCCCTCTTCCGCAAAATTTCCCTGAGCCATGTTGGGTTCAATTTGGGTCTGCTTCAGTGATGAGGTGTTGGGAGCCTCTGTGTCTCTGGATATCTGATTTGGTAGGAGTTGATTGTTCTCTGTGTCGATCTCCTTCACCCTTGTGCTGGTACCCGGTTCACCAAGAAAAAAGAACCCTTGCTTGTTTACCAATTATTCTTAGTTTCAGCTGGGGCTCTTTTGACGTATGATGGGGTGGTTCTCTCCTTAGGATTTGCATCTATCTGAAAAAGAGACAAAATACCAAAGCAAAAACATGATTTTATAGAATCAGTATACACTAGTTAAAAAAATAAGAATTGCATGGTGGCATACACCTTTAATCCCAGCACTCAGGAGGCAGAGGTAGGAGGACTGTCATGAGTTCAAGGCCACCCTGAGAATACAGAGTGAATTCCAGGTCAGCCTGTGCTAGAGTGGGACCCTACCTCAAAAAAACACAAAACAAAATAAACAAATAAATAAAAGTCTAAAAATCAATTGGGAAATTACTGATTTATTCATAACAAAATAACACCTACTGTGCTCCTGTCACTATAAACATGACTAGGACATGTGTTTCTAGTCACAGACTTGGTGTGTCCTAGGGGAGTCACAAGCAAATAAAAGGAGACCATGTAACATAATATAAATATGCGCTATGAAAATATCTTATGAGGTGATTAATTCTGTCCACAGCAAAGGCAGGACACTTCAAAGAGGAATGTCCTTTGGGTACTGGGTCTTAAAAGATAGCTAGAGGTCAACCAAGCATCCAGCATGTGTGACAGGACCGCAGGTGAGGAAATAGCAAGAGCTCTGTGAGCAACCATGTAAGGAGATAAAGCGGGAAGAATATCAACACAGAAGAGCTGAGCCTAGGGGGCGAAAGGCTTACGGGAATTTGGGTGTTAGAAACCTTGCTTAATGTGAAGTTACTGCTGCTTTCAATTAGAGGAGATACATTCGTCTCTTCTCATTACTGTGACTACACACTTGAAGAGCCCACGTAAGGAGAAAGGGTGATTTGGGCTCACGGTTTCAGAGGCGTCAGTGCATGGTCCATTGTTAGAGTTATGTTGAGGCTGAGCATTGCGGTGAAGTGAGCGCAGTGGAGCAGGGTGGAGCATAGATGCCTACCTTGTGGCAGCTGCAAAGCGGAGCGGAGACACCGAAAGGGACCAACTGTAACAGGGCGCTAGGAAAGTCCTTGAACTCCACACCCTAGGTTAGTGTCTAATTTTAAACAAAAAATTGAATAAAATAAGACTGAGCAAGATAATTATTAAGTTATTATATGTATTTGGGGAAGTACAGAACCAAGGAAAGATACCCCTGTGCCTTGAGAGCCCTCGCGTTGGGCCTGGAAAAACCATGGAAAGCACAGAACAGCGAGCTCGAAGAGCTCCTGCCATGTAGAGAAGGAGCCCATGTGGAAAGGAAGGGCTGGGGGGACCTCTCGCAGTTGGGCAAGCCGAGGAGCAACTCAGAAGCAGCTGGAGTTTCACTAACGGCCAGACAGCTCAGAGGGCTTACTCTTCCCTCACAAATGTATTTATAACCCTATGGTGGTGGGCCGTGCCTTCCGGCTAAGATGAGCTGAGGGACAGCTGATTGGTTGGGCTGGGGGCTGGGGGACAGCTGATTGGTTTGGGCTAGGTGCTGAGGGACAGATGATTGGTTGGGCTGGGGGGATGGCGGACAGCTGATTGGTTGGGCTGGGAGCAGCCTGACTCAGGAAGAGGCCAGCCAAGTTCTGGGGACTAGGCTTGACTAACCAAAATGTTAGGAATATTTAAATCTTGGTAGAGACCTCTATCCCAGGAGGGGTCCAGGTTGTTTGCAGAAAAACCGGTCTAGGGGACTAGGCAAGAGGTAAGAAGTTAGGTCATCCTTTGATCTCTAGCAAAGTGGAGACTACAAAGATAGGCCCAGAGACATTTCTGCTTCTTACTCTCAGGAGTCCAGTCACCCTAACCAACAAAGCTACCCGACTTCCTCTCACAATGACAAGATGCACCCTTCAAAATCATGGCCCCAGTGACCTACTTCCTTCATTCAGGCCCTATATCCTAATAACCCATTCAGTGCAAAATCATCAGTAGATATACCCATTGATAAAGTTAGCATCTGTGTGATTCAATCATTTCTCAATAGTGCCACCACCTAGGGACCAAGCCTTCAACAAAGAGCCTTTTTGGAAGGACTCTGCATATCCCAATCATAGAAGAATAAATGACTGAATTTACATGTTAGAAAGATTAACCAGGGGCTAGAGAGATGGCTTAGCAGTTAAGGTGCATGCCTACGAAGCCTAAGGACCCAGGTTCAATTCCCCTGTACCCATGTAAGCCAGATACACAAGGTGGAGCATGCTTCTGGAGTTTGTATGCAGTGGCTAGAGGCCCTGGTGCACCTATTGTCTCTGTCTCTGTCTCTCTCTCATAAAATACATAAAGATTAACCAGGCCCCAGATAGAGGCTGGATTGGAGATGGATGGATCTAGAGGCACAGATAGCCACTGGGAGATAAAAGGAGCCAGTTTAAGTTAAATCCAGGGCCGGGAAGGTTGCTCAGTGAGTAAAGTGCTTGCTGCACAAGCTTGAGGACCTGAGTTCGAATCCCCATAGCTATATGAAAATGCTGGGCATGGTGGCACATACCTGTAATTCCAGCATTGGGGAGGCAGAGACAATGAATCCCTGGCTCAAGGCATCTATTTAATAAGAGGGGAAGGGAGGTCTTCATTTGCAGAACAACTGAAGCAGGAGGAGGAAGAGGTTGGAGTCAAATCCACACTGCTGAGAGGTGTGGCCCTGCCTCGCTGGCCTCCTCTCCCCACTTCCCTCTTGCTGGGTTTGGTCTACTCGCATCAGCCTCTTGCTGCTCTTCAAACCCCAGATTTAGTTCCCCACCAGAGCCTGTGACATGACTGCTCCCTTCCTCCACGTGCACTAGTTTGCTCCTTTCCTACATACTGTTCCTCAGAAGGCCTTTCCTGACTGCTCAAAAGCAGCTCCCGACCACCACTGTGTCCCTTGGCACCTTTCTCTGTCATTCTTTGGTTAATGGCAGGAATATGTTCTTGGAAAATATATCTCTGGGCAATTTCATCACTACCGAGGCATCTAGAATGTGCCTACAAAAAATGTAGACGGCACAGTTTCAGTCGCCGGGTGGTGCCTCCTGATGCAGTCGGTAGATACAGAGCATGTGAGATATGTGTGGCTGGTGCTGGCATATCATGGCAGGCTGTTTAGTAGTAAACCAATCTTTAACAAGTAAAAGGCAATGCCCTTTAAAATAAGAATAGGATAACCTTCTGGTCTCTGGAGATAAAAAAAATAATGTAAGCTGTTGCCATGGCTTGTGGCTGCCCACTAGGACTGGAAGGGAAGACCTGTGACTGAAGACAGCATACCTGATGGGCGCAGAACATAAAGAAATCAAGCTGGAGGTGAGGCAGAAGCGTCCTTCCTACTGGATAACTTCCACAGTGCCGGAAGGCATTCTGCGGGCTGCTGGCCAGGAAAAGTCAACACTGCCACGCAGTGATGATTCCTGCATTCTACGGTACTGACCATGCAAGGCAAGACATGCCCTCCAATGCAATAGTGACATGAAGGTTATAGGGGTAACCAAAAGCTCTCTGCTTGTGTTTGAGCCGTGCTCCACAGGAGGGAATACATGCCTGGTACTGAACAACAGGCCAAAAGCCCATGGCTGAGGAGAATATAGGCCCTAGAGAAGAACCAACTGTTGCTAAATTGCTAAGTGGATATGTTGTCAAACTGCCTCCTAAATGACTACCGTTATATCCAAAGACCAGTTCTGCCCTCAGCCCTGATCAGAAAACGGTTTTGTTTTGGCAGTGGGACGTGATAAATGCACAGGATCATAACTGGCCAGGTACTGAAACTAAGTAACCGACCAGAGCTTGGCCCTGGACAAGACACACACCTCACCTCTTCCACAGTGTGAGCTCGAGGATGGGGAAGAGTGCTGTGGAGCTCTGGCATCCAGACACGATGAAGCCATTGCACTCATGAAGTCACCCCACGTGAGGGTTACTCAAGACCTGCCCAGGATGGAGCCATAGATGGAGGAGGAGCTTTGTAGGCCACTCCCCCTCTAATAACCTAATGATAGCTAAAGGTTGTGGAGGAGGGGGATTGAGTCCCTTAGATGGCATAGTTGCTATTAAGAGGTAAAAAGAACAGTGAGACTGGAGGAGATAAAGAAGAGTAATGTGGGATATATACATATATGGAAAGTGACAAAAGACAAAAAAATGACATAATAATAATAAGTAAATAAAACAGGACCATAGTGGCTCCCTATCATTAGCATTATGTGCTGTGCATATTGTATGTGCTGTACTTTTAAACAACTGGCAGTGGTTACAAACACACAAGGAGGTACACTACCATAGCATCACTAGGCGATAGAAAGTTTTCAGCCTCATGTTAAATTTATGGGTCCATGATCATATCTGCAGTACATTGTTGTTCAAAGTGTCACAGAGGGACCGGAGAGATGGCTTAGCGGTTAAGGTGCTTGCTTGTAAAGTCTAAGGGCCCAGGTTCTATTCCGCATTACCCATGTAAGCCAGATACACAAAGTGGTGCATGCATTTACACTGGCTAGAGGCCCTGGGATGCCCATTGTCTCTCTCTCTCCCTATTTTTCTCTCAAATAAATAAATAAATAAAAATATTTTTTTAACTCACAGAGTAGTACATATATGTGTACTTTATCATTTCATTACTTGTCTCTCCTGTTAGTTCCGAGCTTCATGCAGGTAAGGACCTCTTTGCTCTTGTTTCTGCTTTATTTCCAGGATGGATGCACAGAAAGAGGGCAGTGGAGCTGGTGACTGAAGGAGTGAGCGGGCAGATTGATCAAACTCTTGTTTGTCTGTTTTTTTTTTTTTTCTTTCCTTGTTTCCCACAGTGCCTTTGACCTAGAGGTCTTCAAATACTTGTGAAGCTAACTGAAGGCTGAATTCTGCACACTAGAAATTTGCAATGAAACCTGTAAGCTTGCATTAGCCCCCTGCATGGCCGTTGCTGTTTCCCTTTCTTTCCAAATATCCCCTTTCCTCTGTGCTCTGCATGAAGTGCCTTCAGAATCTGCCACAGAGCCTGGCTGAGCAAGCCAAACACTTCCTGCCAGTGAGTCTGGCCTGGGATCCTGTGGCTCAGGGCTGAGAAAGGGAGGGCAGGGAAAGGGCTTGGCTCAGTCATGGCCATGTGTACAGTGTTTGTCTTAAAAATTCATCTCCCTGGGTTTGATTTTCCAGTATCCACATAAAGCCAGTTGCACTAAGTGGCACATGCATCTGGAGTTTGTTTGCAGTGGCTGGAGGCCCTGGTGTACCCATTCTCTCTGTCCATCTCTCTCTTTCTGTCCTTGCAAATAAAAAAAAAATAATATAAAGGGGCTGAAGAGATGGCTTAGAGGTTAAGCGCTTGCTTGTGAAGCCTAAGGGGGCTCTGGTTTGAGGCTCGATTTCCCCAGGACCCACATTAGCCAGATGCAAAAGGGGCACACGCACCTGGAGTTCGTTTGTAGTGGCTGGAGGCCCTGGCGCGCCCATTGTCTCTATGTATATCTGCCTCTTTCTCTATCTGTCTGTCGCTCTCAAATAAATAAATAAAAATAAACAAGAAATAAAATAAAAAACGCACAAAAAAAGTAAAAGCTGGGCATGGTGGCGCACACCTTTAAAAAAACTTCATCTGGCATCTCATTACCTTTCTCATGATCTTCCCAGCTTCTCATAAGCCCTTGCTCCTTTCTGATCTGCCGGGTTTGTAAGTCTACCCTGCACGTTCTAGACTGGCTTTATCACCCCAGCTGAGTCCCGATTTTGTCAGACTGGAGAATCAACTTGTGGCAATTTCTCTATGCAACAGAAAATTTTTGAAAGCAAGTCCTTTTAGCTACTGAGCCATCTCTCCAGCCTACAACATATATTTCTTTTTTCCGAGGAAAGACCGTAAGATCATCATGCAGATTTTGGGGCCTACAGACACCCAAAGGTCTACCAGGCTTGACTGGGAATCAGATCCCAGTACTTTCCGTGTGGCTTTGTTTAAATAAAGTATCCTCTTTGACCCAAGTTCTTGTCAAAATGTAATTTTTAAAAATATTTTATTTTTATTTTTATTTATTTCTTTGAGAGAGAAAGGCGCAGAGAGAGAGAGAGAGAGAGAGAGAGGCATCTGGCTAACGTGGGTCCTGGGGCATCTGGCCTCGAACCGGGCTCCTTAAGCTTCACAGGCAAGCACTTAACCACGAATCCATCTCTCCAGCCCAAAATGTAATTTCTAAAATGATGTGTTTTTAAACTTGGCACTTGGGTGGCTGAGACAAGAGTATTGCAAGTTTTGAGTCAGCCTGATGAGACCTAGTTTTCAAAAAGATTCTCATGTAACTATTCAATAGACAAATATACAAGACTTATTTCACTCACAAGGAAGGAACCTGAGGAATGGAAGAGCAAAATCCAAAGAACATTGAAAAACAGCAAATTATCTAAGATATGTAAGAATAAGTATCAAGTCTGTCAGGAAAAAAGGTTGAAAAATGCCCACTAGGTGAATATGAAACCAGTGCTTGTCATACAAGGCGGCACATCTGTAACCTTTGAGGAGCTTTTGTTACGTCTCTTTACAACAAAATTGCTTGCAGCTTATTAATCTTTCTCAAACTAAGGTAGGAATTTGCACTGCCTTGCCCTAATTAATAGTAAATAGTGACATTATCCTAGGGAATCAGTTACTCTGGGAAAGTTGGACAATCTCCAGTTTGATTAAAAGATACAAAACATCCTTTGACCTTTTCCAATTAAAAATATTTTCTTGAGCCGGGTGTGGTGGCACATGTCTTTAATCCCAGCACTTGGGAGGCAAAGGTAGGAGGATCGCCACAAGTCCTAGGCCGCCCTGAGACTGCATAGTGAATTCCAGGTCAGCCTGGGCTAGAGTGAGACCCTACCTCGAAAAAACAAAAACAACAACAACAACAACAAAATTCTTAACAATTTTCTTGTGTAAAAGAGGGCTACCGCAAGGTGCATTGTAGGGAGTACAGAAGATAGAATAGTGAGTGGCATGGATGATCTTTCTTTCTTGGTCAACTGCTTGGATAGTTTACCAGGACATTGCTGCTCACTGATTTCCTCTGTGTACCCATAGCTGTCTGGGAAGGGGCGTGTTCCACTGGAGTTCTTCAAGGTTGTACAGACACTGGCCTCTTTTTCTGATCCGGCCCTGATGCTTGGTAGCTATGTCCTGCCATTCATGTCTCAGTTTCTTCAAAGCTTGCTTTCTAGCTTTCCTTCAACATCTATTTCATAAGTTCATGCACAATATTAACCATTACAGTAGCAAATGTGGTGTCTGTTTTCCTGACTTTACTCTGACAATTGCAGCTGGAAGAGCATGTATTTCCTTGTTTTCTGTTAAAAAATATTTTTATACTTATTTATTTATTTGGCAGAGAGGGAGAGAGAGAGAGAGAGCTAGCGAGCGAGCATGCCAGGGCCTCCAGCCACTGCAAACAAACTCCAGATGTGTGCGTCCCCTTGTGCATCTGGCTAATGTGGGTCCTGGGGAATTGAACCTGGGTCTTTCGGCTTTGCAGGCAAATGCCTTAAGTGCTAAGTCATTTCTTCAGCCCTTTTTGTTTTTGTTTTCCAAGGTAGGTTTCACTCTAGGCTGACCTGGAATTCACTATGTAGTCTCTGGGTGGTCTGGAACTCGTGCCAATCCTCCTACCTCTGCCTTCCAAGTGCTGGGACTAAAGGTGTGTGCCACCATGCCCGGCTTTCCTTGTTTCCTTACTGTTAAGGGAGCTTGCTACTGAAAATGTGATGTGACTCCTAAAATTACAGTATATATTTTATTCAAAACTGTTACTTTTATTACTTCTGGAAAGCATTGTTGAATTTTTTCCTTATTAAAAAAACAAGCTCTCAAAGCACTTCATATGCATTATCTCCTTTCAACTTCAACACAATCCTGTGAGTTGTAGATTATTT
Organism: Dipus sagitta; assembly: GCA_036346955.1. Classification (NCBI taxonomy): domain Eukaryota; kingdom Metazoa; phylum Chordata; class Mammalia; order Rodentia; family Dipodidae; genus Dipus; species Dipus sagitta. The sequence continues at coordinate 138,913,016 of CM070775.1, forward strand.
CTATGTTCACTTTAAAGATGACATCCGGACACTGACACTGACATCTGGAGAGGCTGAAGTCTTCCACAAGATCCCACCAACAAGTGGTGGGTCCGAGAGTCACATTTCAGCTGACTGAATCCATTCTCCTTCATAAATTGTGATGCAGGAGCCATGGGTCCTATTTGTGTGGTGACTGAAAAGGGCAAACTTTTCATCCAGATGAAAGAGAAAACAAAGAGAACCTATGAGCACTGGGCACATTAGGAAAGAACCATTGGGGGCCCAGACATAGAAAACACAGTGTTCTTGGGTGCTGTGCTTGCTCAGAACCATGGACAGCAGCGGCCACCAAGCTCACAGCACCACTGACCACCATGTGCTTCAAAGCCAAGTACCTTACCTCTGTGCTGGCTGCCTTCTATCCCTCTGTAGATTGTGCTCTGTAGAAGGTTGCTTAGGTAAAGAGATGCATGTGGGCTTTGGCTAGTGTAGGACAGAGAATGTTTGGAGAAGGGATACCTTTTAAAAGGTTTCTCATGAAAGCTTTATAAGTCATCCTGTTTGCCTAGGTCTTGGTCAAAAAGTTTTTAACTCACTCTAACAATCAGTACCTGTAAACCATATATATCAGGAATGAGAAGTGGGCAGGAAAAGTTTGGATAAGAGGAGGTTGTAGGGGTGTTTGGAGTCTTGGAATGCATGGTAGTGTTAGACCCCTGAAGAAGCAGGAGGTTAGAGAAGTTAAGAAAGGAGGCTGAAAATGAAAACAAATTCTTAGATGTGACCATTTTGCATAAGTCTAGCCCTAATCCTAGATCTGAGACATCGGAGACAAATGTACAGCAATAAGTTACAGCGACTAAATTCCTGCCTACATGGCTATGACTCTTATTTTGATGGTAGAGGCTGCATTAAATTCAATTCTCGGTCCTTATCTCTAAGCACAGGGCACAAGGTGATGTGTGTTGCACCACACTATCTACACCTTTTATCAAATCTTGAATCACTCTTTCCATAAATGTCGGAGATTTTTCTATCTGAAAAATAGACTCCTGTTTGCTTTTTGGTAATTTTAGCATATGGACGTTGGTACACATGTGTTTGCAGGTGCACAAGCATATGTATGTGCATGCATGTGGGAGCCAGAGGACACCCTTAGGTGTTATTCTCAGCTATACTGTTCATCTTTCTTTGAGACAGAATATCTCCTTAGCCTGGAGCTCACCAATTATACTAGACTGGCTGGCAGTGAGCTCCCGGGATCACCTGTCTCTACCTACTAAGCACTTGAATTACAGGTGTGTGCTACCACACCTGGCCTCTAAATGGATTCTGGGTATCCAACTCAGGTCCTCATGCTTTTTAGGCAAACACTTTACTTACTGAGACATCTCCCACAATTCTGTTTTCTTCATAGATGAAGTGAAATAATCAAGGCAATGAGCTTTATAAGGCGCTCACAGAGTGCTAAATAAGGGTTGTTATGATGCAAATTGACCAGCCCAGGCTTTTATTTGGGAGAGTGGAGCATATGGTAGAATCCACAGGATGGTGTTTTTTGGAAACAAAAATAGGTTTAAAAGACCGCCAATAAAAATGGTACATGTAGCCAGAACTCTACACCTCAAAAGCAGGATTCATGAAGTTGGTGGGTTTTTAAAATAATTAATACAGGGTAAGAACATTGCACTTCCTAAGGAATTTGTCCAACCTAGAAAATAAAACTTGTATGTCTTTAGAAGAAAAGATTTCTCCCCCTAAATTTTTAGGTGAGTGTGTGTGTGTGTGTGTGTGTGTGTGTGACATATGCCATGATTCTCTTGTGGAGGTCAGAGGGTAACTTCAGATGTTGGTCCTCACCTGCTACCTTGTTTGAGATAAGGTCTCTTTTCATTCACCACTGCATTCTCCAGGCTAGCTCACACGCTTCTAGGAGAGTCTCTCATCTCTGCTTCCCATCTCACAGTAGGTGTTCAGGGATTACAGACACCTACAAAAGCATCTGTCTTTTTGGGTGGGTGCCAGAGGTCTAAACTCAGGTAGTCATACTTGTACAGCAAGCACGTTATCCACTGAGCTCTCTCCATAGCCTCCTGAATTTTTTGTTTGTTGGGAAACTCAGTAGTTGACACTCCTTTAAATTACATGTTCAAACCCTCCAAACTCCACCAATAGATGCAACCCATTTATTTTCCAATCCAGACCAAGATATGAATAAGATGCTGAGGTCATTTGAAATTTATGTTATAATGATGAGACTTGTAATGAACAATGGGGAAATAAGAAGGGACAGAGGAAGGAAAAGTACGAGAGGGAAACCAGAAAAAGATCAAAGCTTTCTGAGCCTCGGGAAATTCCAGAGCTTTTCCATTTTAGAACAACTGCTGCTTAAGACCGAAATATCCACTTGGAGGTTTTAAATAGATGACTACCAAAATGGTCCCACTTATGTCACTGGAAAGTGTTGATCAGTTGGGGTGGCTCTTCACAACACTTCCTTCAAAGATGTAAATGTTATTTGTTTCAAACAAGGACAGGAGGGACAGTAGTTCAAGTCATACTTCCCCAGCTATTCTTCCTATGACAGAAATTAATGATTCAGCCGTATATCCTGACAGATACTCAAAGGTGCTTAATCAGCTGTCTCTGGTAAGGTAAGGAAGGCATTTTTTAAAGTTGACACATTTACAAATATAGGGGAAAAGAGCCTGTGATCCCCACTAAAAGTAGAGCCACTGTTCAGCTCCATTTGATGAAATGACATTCTCTTGATTCCTTTCTCATGAGTGCATTAAATAGGGCACAGCTTAAGAACTTCAGGTATGTGCAAAGTATAAATATTGCATGGGATACATTATCCAGACAGCACAAGGGAAGACATTTTGACCTTCTTACCATGGATAAAAGGACGAGAAAGGGAATGATAGAGTCATGGCAAGAGATTACCTGTTGCTTTCTGATGAGCCAGAGTCATACAACAAGATAGCTTTCTGCCCAGCAGCAGAAGCAAGGTGAGAGAGTGGAAGTGACAGAGACGGGTGCTTCTTTGCACAGGGGAGCATCTGGGAGCCAAAGACACAGATATTTATTATCTGCCTTGATTGTTCCTTTTTTTTTTTTTTTGGAAGCAATAGAACAAACATGCTAAAATGCCTAATATCTCCTTGAGTTTGACCATGATATTGGTAATGTAAATACCAATGCAACTATTAGTAAACATTAACTTTGCCAAACATAATGTGTCAGGGACTGCAGACCCAAAGGCTATGAAAGTCCTGCCATGAAAGAGCTCACATTCTGAGTGGGGATGAATGTAGTCTGTGCTCTTAGTGGGGACAAAACCCACTCCCTTCTGGCTAAGTTAAAAGAAAAAAGATTTATTCAAAAGATTGCTTGGCGAATGGCTTAACCAAATGTTAGTAGATCTATGTGGCAGGCTATTATTCCACAGTGAAAAGGAACAAACATTGATACATATGATGACATGTCTGAAACTAATGAGAAGCATGAGACATTTTAGAAAAGGCAGATAGAAAAGGCAACATTTTGATGTCAGTTGAGGCCAGGAAGTGGTTGTTTAGAACAAAAGACACAAGTAGGGATTGACAGAGTTCTAAAGATGGACAGTGCTGATAGCTGCATGACTCCTGGAATTGAAGCATATGACTACAATGGGTTGATTTTATGATATGAACTTATATTATAACATATACATGACAACATGTAAAATTATCCACAATCATTATGCGTCTATTTAGAAGAGTGTTGGGAGGTGTGGTGATTTGCTTCAGATGTCTCCCATAAACTTATCTGTTCTGAATTTAGGTTCTTAGATGGTGGCAATTTAGGAATTGAAGACTTCTGGAGGCGGTGTATTGTTGGGGGCAGGCTTATGGGTGTTGTAGCCAGTGTCCTTTTGCCAGTGTTTGGCACACTCTCCTATTGCTGTTGTCCACCTGATGTTGGCCAGGAGGTGGTGTCCATCCTCTGCTCATGCCATAAATCATTTCCCTCTGCCATCATGGAGCTTGCCCTCAAGTCTATAAGCCAAAATAAGCCCCCTTTTCCCACAAGCTGCTCTTGGTTAGATGTTTTCCACCAGCAATGCGAACCTGACTGTAATAGTAGAATTGGTGATGAGAAGTGGATCATTGCTGCTAGACACCTGACTGTGTGGCTTTTGGCTATTTGGATCTTATTTTCAAGAGGAATGTGGAAGGATTTGAAACCTTGGGCTAAGAGACACCTTGAAGTGCTGTAAGAACAGCTTGATGGACTATTCTGGTCAGAGATGAAAGACCTGAATGCAGTAAGAACTATGGATTGTGAGGTTTGGCTTATAAGGGTGAGAAAGAGCTTTACCCGGACTGGGCTTGAAGCAATTTGTGTGAGAGGCTTGCTGTTATGTCCATGTCCTGTGAACTTGTGCAGGGTTGCATTACATAGAAATGGACTGATGTGAACAGAGGGATATGTATGGCACAGAAAGAAATCATTGGGCCAAAACTTCTGCCTGCTCAGGTGAAATTGTTTGAGAGATTACAACTATTGAGATTGGGCCATCTGACCTGCATTAGGACAACAGAAAGAATGCAGAGTGTTTTGAAGGAGCCTAAATGGTAAAGGAGTGTCCTGTTCCTCAAAGTCTGCTTTATTCCCCCCACCCCTGTATTAACAAATTGCAGCCCATGTGGGATTATGGACTATAACAAATGCAGGAAAGAGAGGGTCATTGAATTTGTAACATGGTTTTGTTATTTTGGAAATGGCCATGGGCAGTGTGAAGCAGGCTTGTTGGACTACCTGCATGGAGACCCAATGGAACTATGAGAATGAACAATGGGTTGCAATGGAGACCCAATAGAGATGCCACAACATTGGGATGGCTGCCAAAGACAGCTGCTGGCACTGGATGAAGTTTTCTGGGACTGTGAGTAGCCTAGCTGGAGGGGCGGAATTAGAACTCCAGACGCTCATCACTGGTTAGAATTACCAGTCTTGGAGACTCATCACTGACTAGAGTTGTTGGACTTGGAGCTACAGAGTTTGATGTTTGCCCTGTTTAAATCTTGTATTGGTTGAAAATTTCTTTACTATGCCCAGTGCTGTCTTTTGCAGTGTGAATGTTTATTCTGTGTCATTATGGGCTTTGGGGGTGGGGGTTATTTGGTATTATGGCTCAGTTAAAAGATTTTGGACTATGGAGATGTATGGTCATCACTGGGATTGATAAAACTATGGGGACTTTTAAAATTGGACTGAATGAATCATATTTTATATGTTGTATGATTATAAGTTTTGGGGGCCAGAAGTGGAATGTGGTGGTTTGATCCTGGTGACCCCCATAAACTTATGTGTTCTGAATTCTAGATCCTCAGCTCATGGCAACTTGGAAATTGAAGCCTCCTAGAGGAAGTATATTGTTGGGTATTGGCTTATGGGTGTTATAGCCAGTTTCCCCTTGCTAGTGTTTGGCACACTGTTCTGTTGCTGTTGTCCACCTGATGTTGGCCAGGAGGTGATGTCCACCATCTGCTTATGCCATCGTTTTCCCCTGCCATCATGGAGCTTCCCCTCAAGTCTGTAAGAAAAAAATAAACCCCTTTTCCTACAAGCTGCTCTTGGTCAGGTGTTTTCTACCAGCAATGTGAACCTGACTGCAACAGGAGGGTTGCCAAGGAGCCCCCATTGCAGAATCAGGCTTGGAATCTAGGCATCCAGGTGGCTAACCAGGGCCAATCTTGTCAAAGCAACCTTGGGACCACCACAGCTTGTCTGAGTGTCGTCACTAATGTGGAACCCCAGGTACGGGCACCACAACAGCTGTCACTGCTGTGACCACTGGGTCACAAGCTTTGATCAAACTTGACCCAGAGTATGTGGATAGACCCAGAGAATATGAGGACTTTGCTTTAAGTAAGGGGAAGGAAGGGGGGAATCTAGGAAATTTTCTATTTTCCTAGCAGGAAGTAGGCACTTCTTATAAGCAGTGGGGGGACATCCAAAGTATAGGAAGGTGGCTGAGATACTAAGTTGGCTCAAAAGAAAAGTAAATGACCACTATAGATGAATTAAACCCCATATTCAGAGCTGTGTTGGGGTAGGTGTATGCATGGAGAGTTCGGGGACCCTAAGTGTAAAGCAGAGGGATTTGGCAGATGGGAGCTGGAGAGAGGGCGTCCTGTACATAATGATGCCATGTGTCACTGAGGAGCCTGGAGGAGGAAAGGACACCCTGGACGGCAGTGTACATGGCGTTCGGTTTCTAGGGTACTGGCGGGGGGTTGGGAACTGATGATCTTTGCCGTAGAAGCTTAGCTCACTTTCTTGGCAACAGATGTGCAGGAGTGTTCTAAGTTGGGGAATGAGCTGGCAAAAATTTGCATGTTGGAAGGACAAGTTCAGCAGCCATGTGCAGAGTTGAGAGAAACAAACCTAAGTGCGGGGAGACTTCAACTGCAAAATAGGGGCTTGAGCTAGAGTGGAGAAAAGGGACTGGACTTGGGGAATGTTTGTGAAATCAAGGGAGCAAGAAATAACTCTTGAATTGTTGGGGGGGGGGTGAAGGAGTATCTGTGGCCACTCTCAAGTCCAATCTGGGTAACAGAATGTGACAGTGCCATTGGTCATTGGGAAGACAGACATAGTCGATTCAGTTTGGACAGATTGAGTGGCATGTGCTATGGGATATTCAGATGTCACTCAGGAGTTGGGTATATGAGCCAGTTTGGGTGATAGACTGGAGGATTTGAGTTAGACTATCATCCTGTAGTGTAAGTTACAAGGGGTCATTAGTCCATCCAAGTGGAGTCTATATGGGGATGAGGGTAAGAACAGAATCTTTGAGATCAAACGTGTGTGTTTAAGGAAGAGGTGCTGAGCTGCTCTTGCCAAGGCTGTGGAAGGCACAGAGGTGGGCAAGGTTTGAAAACAGGCAGAGTGTTGATATGGTTTCCATAGCACCTGGTCTGGGGGTGCCCCTGAGATTTCCCCTCCTCATCTGTGTCTTCTGCTTCTTAAGGAGACCGTGTCCCATAGTCTTAGGGACATTTGTGAACTGCATTGAACAGATGACTAACCCTCTGCTCATCCCCTCTTGGTATAGCAAACCTGGTCCAAAATATTTGGCAGTTCCAATTTTAAAAGAAAAGGAAAATAGAAGTGGCATACCCCCTACATTCCATGCCATATCTACTGCATGCATGACTGGATCCCTTCCAGACTTTCTGTTCCCAGTGGAGTGATATTGAAGCAGTAGTTTGTGCCTTCCCCTTAGAGGGGAAATAATCTCTGCCTTTGCTTTTCTGCAGAGACAGAGAACTTGAACCCCCAATCTCAGAACATTTACTCGTGAACTTGCAATATGTCATTTCTGCCTCTGGCTGTAGAGAGGGAACACATTACCCCCCCCCCCCATGCTGAAGTCATCCCTCTGCCTAAGCCTGTGACTCACTCCCGTGTTATCAGAATTCCCTGACATTTGACTCCTTTTGCTGCCAGTGAATAAAAAGAGATAGTTGATAAGAGGATGGACATGTTGGTGGGGCAATAACTGAGTTCATCTTGAGACCCCTCAGGGTCACCCTTGTGGAGAGGCTCATGAGGCAGCTGGACAATTGGAGTTCAAGAAGGAAGCCACGCACCGTTCTGACAAGCCTGCTTTCTGGAGACAAACCCTCCTGATATGGCATCTGCCAATGCCCCTGCTGTGAACACGGCTGCCATGGCCGATGTCAGGTTACTGACAGTTTCAAAAGCAGCTTGTAAATTTCCTAAATCTTTTTTTTAAGATTTACTTTTACTTATTTATTAGAGATAGAGAGAGAAAGAGACACAGAGAGAGAATGGGTACATCAGGGCCTCTAGCCACTGCAAATGAACTCCAGATGCATGTGCCACCATGTGCATCTGGCTTACGTGGGACCTGGAGAATTGAACCTGGGTCCTTAAGCTTTGCAGGCATGTGCCTGAACCACTAAGCAATCTCTCCAGCCCCCCCCTTTTTTAAATTTCCTAAATCTTTAAAAATAGGCTCGCCCAAGTATATGGCCAGCATCAGCACAGCACTAGAAGCCTGGGACGGAAATATTTGTCTTGGAGTTCATGATAGCAGACAGAACCTTGAAAGCACCTAAAATAGAATGTGCACGCAAGGCCCAAGGATCCCCTTGGATCCTCAGCCTCCTGTCAGCCCATCCACCTTCTTCCTGGGACAGAAAACAAGCTCTTTTTCAGGAGATGAGAATTAATGAAGTCCTATCCTCAGGGCACTAGAACCAGGGTCCCATAGAACATGGGTTCATAGTCTACAAATATTTATATATATATATATATATATATATATATATATATATATATATATATATATATACATATATATGAAAATCAGCTTCTAAAAAGCAAACCCTAGCCAGGAATGGTGGCACATGCCTTTAATTCCAGCACTCAGGAGGCATAGGTGGGAGGATTTCTGTGAGTTCAAGGCCACCCTGAGATTATATAGTGAATTCCAGGTCAGCTTGGGTTAGAGTGAGACCCTACCTTTAAAAAAAAAAGTAAACCCCAGGCAGGAATAGTAGCCATCTGCAGATGTTCCCCCATGTCAAGGTGAACTATGAATGCACTTCCGTGCAGGCCTGGCAGCCGTCAGCAGAGCCTGCATGGCATTGGAGCAGGCTGCCACTTTCTAGCAAGAAGGTAGCTGGGTAGGCTGAGAAAAGGAGTCATCATGGAAGACAGCGTGTTAATAAGCCCTCAAGCAAAGTACAGCGAGGAGAGGCATCAGTCTGGTCCATTTGTCCAGCACTGGCTGGGTCACCATATAACACCAAGATCCCTGCAATGGAAGCAGTGGCCTTGAGCCATCACATGGCTTCTCTTCATCCCCCTTAAGAGCCAATTGACATGCCTTGCACATGGATGCACTGATGCTGAGCTCCCATGAAGATGTGAGGTTGTCCCCTCCTGCAGAAAGGATGTTGTGGACTCACACAGTGCATGTTATGTGCACATGGGCAGATGCATCTCTCACCATTGCTACTGCATCTGGCTGGCCATTTGCATCTTCTAACAGAGGTGGGATCAGTTGCCCCCAACTCTAGCACCTCGTTGAATGGTCACTATCCTCATAATGACATCCACTACGGCCAAGCATTTGTGGATGGACCTCCGGTAGTACCAGACCCCAAGCCAGACCCTGGGTATCTGTTAACTTATCTTTATGATAACCTTACTAGATAGATCTTGCTAAACCCCATTAATAGATTAGAAAAATGAGGCCCAAAGAGTATACGTGAGCTCTGAAATTGCAATCCCAAGGACAGAGCCCTGAGCCATGAGACTCCACCAAGCCAACTTGAAGACCTACAGGACAGCCAGTGGCGCTGATGCTCCCAGTTCTTCAGAGCATCTTTCAAAGCAGCAGGTGCTATGGCTCAGGGTCTGATGTGTGACCTCAGCTGCATCTCTCGCAGAGAGCAGAACACTCCTGTGAGGAGTGGAACAAGTGACAAGAGCGTGGTAAGCAGAGTGGACTCTTGATTACCAGGGTTTGTTTAGCAGAGCCTTCCAGCTGACTGTATTTAACTCTGAGCAGCAGAAGTTGTTTCATTCACAGAGCTATTTTCCAAACAATCTGAGGCCTGTTTTTGCCTCAGGTCTCATGTGGGCATTCTGGGGGAATGTAGCTTTCTTCAAGGTCAAGATGTTTTGACATCCTGGCGGGGAACAACAGAACTAGCCAGGAGGTCCAAGTTGCAATGGCAGTTAGGAGATGGATCCTGTCCCTGAAATATTTGGATATATCAGCAATAACAGTAACAAGGAGAATACCAAGGGAGGAGGACTGGGGAAAGAAAGTGTGAGAGAAAGATAAAAAAATTGTACTTGGGGCTGGAGAGAATGCTTAGTGGTTAAGGCTCTTGCCTGAAAAGCCTAAGGACCCATGTGCTATCTCTCCAGATCCCACATGAGCCAGATGCACAAAGGTGAGGCAAGCACAAGGTCACACATGCCTACTAAGTGGTGCAAGTGTCTGGAGTTTGATTCCAGTGGCTGAGGTTCTGGCATGCCAATTGTCTCTCTGTCTTTGTCTCTCTCCCTCTTACTCTTACTCTATCTAAAAAAAATTGTATTTGGAAGGGTGTGGTGGTGCACATCTTTACTCCCAGCACTCAGGAAGCAGAGATAGGAAGATCGCTGTGAGTCTGAGGTCAACCTGGGACCACAGAGTGAGAGTTCCAGGTCAGTCTGGGCTACAGTGAGACCCTACCTTGAAAAAAACAAAAACAAAAAATGTACTTGAGCCTGGCGTGGTGGTGCATGCCTTTAATCCCAGCACTCGGGAGGCAGAGGTAGGAGGATTGCCATGAGTTCGAGGCCACCCTGACACTCCATAGTGAATTCCAGGTCAGCCTGGGCTAGAGTGAGACCCTACCTTGGGAAAAAAAAAACAAAAAAAAATGTATTTGAAAAGGACAGAATGAATGATACCTAAATCTCTATATGCTAACTAAAAAAATAAAATATAATAAATAGTAATAAAGAAAGGAGGCAACAGGAAGATAAAATTTGCAGAGCACACACGCAGGGTCACCAGACCTTTCGCTGACCTGAAAACTCACCCAGGAAGTCATGGACGCCCAGCATGACTGGAAGAGGTAGGAAGTCAAGTGTTTGTTTTTCTTCATGAGTTGTATCTCCTGAAAGTGATTATCATAGGAATTTTCCTCTCGGGCTGGAGAAGTGCCAAGGAGAGCCACGGACAATCAGGGAGAATGTTGTGGGTCACCCAGAGGGCAAGACAGCCAATGAGTCAGAGAAGAGGCCAGTGGCTGAGTTCCAGCTCGCTGCCCTAATTGCATTAGCACCTTGGCCTGGTTCATGCCCAGCCCACATGGTGGGTTGGGAATGGAAAGGCCTGATTTAATTTTAGTCAAGATGGTGCCCCTGCCGCCCTGTGACCAGAGCAGCAGACGCTGACCATGATGCAATTTCTCCTACCTCCCACAGAAAAAGTCACCCATCGCTCTCAAGGACAAGCCAGAACTGGCCCAGGTGCCATCTCTCCTTGGTTCCTAACCTTGTGGGGCTTCCTGCCCTGTGGCCAGTAGTGACCTCTGTATTGTGAATCCATTCCGCTTATACAATGCATTTCCATGTTCCTACCTGTGTACAGCCCCATCTGGCATGATGTCAGATACTCTTGTTTAGTTAACTATCTGGGTGATTTTTAGGGAGAAGGGTCTTGGTCCTTCTCTATGTAACCTACTGTACTTTCTTTATGGAGACTTGCAATCAGCTTCTCTCATACAAGTCACTCTTCCTGTGATATATTTTGGGGGAAAGAGTTTGCTTTATGTCCACTGTCAAGTTGAGTCTCTTGTCTCTACCATGTATCTCCAACACATGACTGATTCATGTGGGGCTATCTTGCGTGGTGCCCACTTCTGTCCCTTCCAGAGGACACAGACTCAAGGCTGAGCAAGCATCTGTGTTACTAATCATTTGGGAGAAGTGGAGGGGGTTCTTCCATGGCAATTCCTTAAGGGTAACCCCTTCCCTAAAAGATCCCGCCATCAGGAATTCCTCTCTTCTCCGACAGGTGTCTCCATCTCTCAGCATTGTCTCTCCACTCACCTGTTTGTTTTGAGCACTCCACTCAAATCTCCCAAACCTCTTTTCGTTTTGAAGAGGAATTTTGATTCCCTTCATCTCATGCCTTTGGAGTTGTTCATTGATTGTCCTTTCATTTCCAAATGGCTGGCCAAGATTTTGCAGAATAAAATCCCTTTTACCCTGAAGGAAAGGCATGGTGCTCCCTTGAGAAAGCAACTGCAGCTCTGGACAACTGTGGTTGGATTCTTCTCTGCGAAACCACTGTCTTTCTGGGTAGAGGGTGACATGGGTGTATGGTCACGGCCCCGACAAATATCCACTCACTAGATTCTCTTTGTTATCACTGCTCTAGCTCAGAGCTGTGAGCAAGCTAAGAGGGGCAGGCGCCTGTGTGTTTGTCCGCCACAAGCAGGCAGGCGTCTCTGGAACAAACAACTCCCCATATCCCACTTGCTCTGTACGATACATTTATTTCTCACTGGCATGTAGCTCCATCCCGGGTCAAGGGGAAGAGGCTCTATGCCAGACAGTCATTTGTGGTTCCTTCTACCCCATGGTCCCATCCATCCTGAACTTTCAGTCTACTCCATTCAGTAGGCACACAGGGAACAGGAGCAAGGATGGCTCATGGGGGATGAAATGGGTCCTGTCTGGCAGTAGTGGTCACTGTTTTGGCTCACGTAACATTGCGCAAAATTCAGTTAGGTGACCTCACCAAGCCCTAAGAGAGGATAGGAAATATAGCCTAGTTGAGCAGGAAGAATACAGGACATAGGTGTTGGTGAGTTCTAGCTCCTTCCCCTAGGGGATATCTTCCCTTTACATCTCCTTGGAATTCCACCTAATGATCCATCTACATCATCTCCATCTGAAAAGAAACCTGGGCACCTCTACTAACTCAGGTCAGAGCAGTCATACTGCTGAAGACTCTTGACCCTTTTCCTAGACAACTCCGCTCTGTGTTCAGAGGCCAGAGCCATGCAGAGAGCAAATGTCCCAGTGCGAGAAAGACCATGGGGCTGCTCTCAGTTTTAGAAAGTCTAAATAGGGCAGGCATGGCATTTTGATAGTTTGGTGTTTTACCCTTCGTACTTTCCTCCAAACACTGAAGATAAACAATAGTTATTCTTTCCTCGGTGCACTTTTGTCTGAAAGTCTGGCCTTCAAAGTTTCCAGAGATACCATGTTCGCCTCAAGATAAAAACAAAGATTAAAAAAAAAAACTTTATGAGATGATTGCAACTTGGTGGGAGGAGAATGAAATGTTTTTCTGCTATCTCCTGCTACTGAAGATGTGAAGAGAATATAAATAAGTGTAGACAGTGCAATTTACTTTGCTGAAGCATCAAAATTACAGTGTTTCAATCTACAGAGGGAAACTGAAGAAGGTTTTGACAATAGGTAAGTACATCATGTTCATTTGGTTCCAGAGTTTCCTAGAAACAAAACTCCACGCAGAGCAGGCTTGGTATCCACAGAGGATGGGGCAGTGAGGTGGCCCTTCCTCTTAGACCCAAGATAGCCACAGGTTATATGCCTATTCTCCAGGATAATTGCTTTCAGTCCCTTTGCTCCCAGAGGGGTCCCAGTGCAATCATGATATATGTAGTCATGGGAGAAGCATTTGGATAGAGAGCAGATTTGTTTACGTCTAATATCATGATGGCAAAAATATACCTGACAAGAGTCGGAGAGATGGCTTAGCAATTAATGCACTTTCCAGCAAAGCTAAAGGACCCAGGTTCAATTCCCCAACACCCACATAAAGTCAGATGCCCAAGGTGGCACATATGTCTGGAGTTAGTTTTCAGTGGCTAGAGGTCCTGGCATGCACATTATCTCTTCCTCTCTCTCTCTCCTTCTCTCTCTCTTAAATAAATTATATATATATAGATATATAGATATATATACATATATATAAATATATATACATATATATATATAATTTCTATATATATATGTATATATATCCCTGACAATTACATCAGAGAAATAGTTAAGAAAATCATGTCTTATCCCTCAGATGGGAGCCACAAAGTGATGACTTTCTTTTTTTTTTGAGGTAGGGTCTCACTCTAGTCCAGGCTGACCTGGAATTGACTATGTAGTCTCAGGGTGGCCTCGAACTCTCGGTGATCCTACCTCTGCCTGCTGAGTGCTGGGATTAAAGGTGTGCGCCACCAGCCTGGTCCTGCCACAGCTTCTTAACTGGCTTCTTCACCTCCAGCCATGTTCTTCCAATATACTGTGGTGGTTTGATTCAGGTGTCCCCCATCACCTTAGGCATTCTGAATGCCAGATTCCCAGCTGATGGAGATTTGGGAATTAACACCTCCAGAAGGCAGTGTATTGTTGGGGATGGGCTTATGGGTGTTATATCCAGTTTCCCCTTGCCAGTGTTTGGCACACTCCTGTTACTATTGTCCACCTTATGTTGGCCAGGGGGTGATGTCCACCCTCTGCTCATGCCATCATTTTCCCTGCCATCATGCAGCTTCCCCCTCGAGCCTGTAAGCCAAAATAAATCTCTTTTTTTTTCTCACAAGCTGCTCTTGGTTGGGTGATTTCTACCAGCATTGTGAACCTGACTGCAACATATATGCAGGCCCATTATATATACATTCTATATAGATTATACTCTGAATAACATAATTCCATAAGATGTCATTTCCACATACCAGGAGGGAATTGATGTCAACACTAGAACTGTGTACTGCCCAACCTGCCCAACTTCACAGGGCAGTCATAAAGGTGCTTCTCACACTGCAGAAAAAAACAATGCTTGTTATTTTTGAAACAGGTCCTTCTGTGTAGCCCAGGCTGACCTTGACCTGCATATCCTCCTGCCTCAGCCTCCTGTGTGCTGGGATTGCAGGTGTATACCCCACACCCAGCACCCAATATTTATTCTTTCTCTGTAGGTGTACATGTGTGTAATATGCACGTATGTGTGTTTATGTATTTGCATGTGGGGGACACATATGTGAGCAGGTGCACGTGGAAGTGGGAAGTCAATGTCTAGGGTCTTCCTCTAATGCTTCTTGTAGTTACCTTCACATTGCTAGCAAGAGACAACTGATCAAAAGCAGCTTGTGGGAGGAAAGGGTTTATTTTGGCTTACAGACTCAAGGGGAAGCTCCACGATGGCAGGGAAAAGCATGGCATGAGCAGAGGGTGGACATCACCTTCTGACCAACATCATGTGGACAACAGCAGGAGGAGAGTCTGCCAAACAGTAGCAAAGGGAAACCCCGCCCCCAACAATACACCTCCTTCAGTAAGGCTCCAGTTACCAAATTGCCACCAGCTGGGGATTCAGCATTCGAAACATGTGTGTTTATGGGGGACACGTAATTTAAACCACTACACTTCTCTGCCTTATTTTTAGGAGACAAGGTCTCTCACTCAACCCAGAGGTCACCTATTCAGCTAAATAAGCTAGCCAGCCAGTAGCAGGGATCCTCCTGTTTCTGCCTCCCCGGAGCTAAGATTACAGATGCCTGACATCACAACTGGCATTTCCATGTGGGTACTTGCCATCTGAACTCAGGTCTTCATGCTGTACGGTAAGCATTTTGCCCACTGAGCCATCTCTCCAACTCTCAGTATTTATTCTTTTTTTTTTTTAATAATTGTTTATTTTTAAGGGGGAGGTAGACAGAAATAGTGAGAGATTGGGCATGCCAGATCCTTCAGCCACTACAAGCAAACTCTAGACACATGTGCCACCATGTGCATCTGTCTTATGTGGGTTCTGCGGAATTGAACCTGGGTCCTTAGGCTTCGTAGGCAAGTTCCTTAACCACTAAGCCATATCTCCGGCCCTCAGTGTTTATTCTTAAAATGAACACACTGAACATGGTGTCCCTGAGTAAATCTTTCTATTGCCAAATACCTCCCCTTTGACTTCAGGATTAAGTATGAACCTTGACCCCTTCCTCATGCTCAAGCCTTTCTCATCATCATAGAGTCTGTGGTGGTTAATGCTATATGTCAACTTGACTGGCCCACAGGGTTCCTAGAGAGTCAAACAAACATTGTTTGGATTATTTCTGGGAAGGTATTCTTGGATGAGATGGCTGTGCACACTGGTGGACTCAGTAGAACAGGTTGTCCATCTCCATGCGCCCCTCATCTGGTCAGTCAGCGCCAGAGTGGAACAGTCGACTGACCTTCCTCAGAGGGCGAGAACTGTCCTGCCTGACAGCCTCGCACTGGGACATGAGTGCTGCCCATCTTGTATTTGTCAGCTGCCTCCATAATGGCACAGGCCTTTCCCTTACACCAAACCCCCTCCCCTGGTTCTGGTCCTCTGAAGAGCACTGACTAAAACAGATTTTGATGCCAGGAAAGAGGAGGGGCTATCATAACAAGATGCCACTACTGACTGGCTTGGACAGGAATTTGTTTTCTCACAGTGCTTAAGGCTAGAAATATAAGATGGAGGTGCCGGTAGGTTGGTTTCTGGTGAGACTTCACACCCTGGCTTGTAATGGCCACACTGTCACTGTGTCCTTGTGTGGTCTTTACCTGTCTTCCTGCCTATGGTCATATAGGGATAAATCCTCTCCCTACGATCTCACTTAACCTTAATCACATCCTTAAAGGCCCTGTCTCCAAAAATAGTTGCCCTGGAAGTGAAGTGCTTCCAACGTGTGGATTCGGGGAGAACATAGTTTGGTTCACAACAGAGTCTAGGCCTCACTGTGCTAATTTGGCCTCATGACATATCCTCCAAATACCATGCAGATCCTCAGGGGTTATGAAAACTCATTAGAGCATTCTTGCAGGAACCTTAAGGCAGGCTTCCCACGTCCCTCCACAGAAAACGCCCTTCTCAATTTCTCTTCACGGAGCTCACTGCTAGGTTCAAGAACCCCTCCTCCAGGAAGCCCTTCCTTGATATAGCACTTACCTTCCTAGTGCTGGGACAAGACACCCAACCAAAGCAGCGTGTGAGAGGAAAGGGTTTATTTCAGCTTACAGTGTCAAGGGGCCATTTCTTCATGGCCAGGAAAGCACAGCACAAGCAAAGGCTGAGTGCCACATCTTGTCAGGTCGGCTGGGAGGGAGTAGCAGCACGGAGCCAGCGAGCAAGCACCCTGTGGGGCTGGGAAAGTAGACCTTGAGGTCCTCCGCCTCGCTTGGCACGCTTGCTCCAGCAAGACTCCACGTCCCAAAGGCTACATCAAAGTCTGGGGACTGAGTATGAGGCTTAGTCACATGCACATGAGGCTATGGGAAGCACGTCCCATTCAAACAACACATTTGAGCACTCCCTGCAATTCTACTCTAACGTGTTTCTATCATCCCTGCCACATAGTATACATGCATTCACTTATCCCATCTCCTGTCTTATTTTCCAGTGAATTCTAGACACTGAGACCAATACCACAATACATACACGTAGTACAGACTTATTAAGTTTACATTGAAAAAGTAGAATAAAATAGCATGTGTACTCTGATTATAATTCTCTTTTTCACGTGTGTGTGTGTTATGTGTACATGTAGGAATGCATGTTCATGTGTGTGTGGGTGCACATGTGTGTGTACGTGGAGGTCAAAGGTCAATGGCAAGTTCTTCTTCAATTACTCTCCACCGAATTCTTTCAGACATGGTGTCTCATTTAACCAGGCTTACCAATTCCACTACACGACCTAGCCAGCAAGCCCTGGGATCTTTCTGTCTCTATCTCCCCAATGCTGGGATCACAGGCGTGCACCGCCATGCCCTGCTTATATGCATGGATGCTGGGGATATGAACTCAGGTCCTGCTTCTGCAGCAAGCACATTACCCACTGAGCCATCTCTCCCAGCCTGATAATTCTCTAAAACACCCGAGGCAGCATGAATTGTTGGAAACAAATTGCACCAAAATGACAAAGGTGTTTGTGTTTGTTAGCGGAATGCTCAGTGGTTATGTTCATCTTTCCCGTTCCCTTCTGCATGAATGTATCCTCTTATAACTTCCAGAAGTGTGGTGTATAAGTAGGCGTGGCATAGCATTTTAATTCTCAGACATTCGGCTGACTTCCTTTGGGCTATGTTCCAGAGGAACTGATGTCCCAGTAACCAAAGCTCCTGCAGGGTGCCCTGGAGTTGCCCCTAATGCGATTTGACCTACATGCTGTTAATTAGGGGGTGTGCCCTCCCTGAAGACTGGTTCATTACTGCTCAGTGGGGTTTCTGTAATGAGCAGCACACTAGTCACCTTGGCAGGTAGGAAATCTCCAGATGGCCTGCCTGCCCTGGGGATCTGGGTTACAAAGATATCCGCATCTCAGTGCTGGGAGACCAGTGAAGTCTGGAAATCTTTCATCAAGGTGAAGCTACCTGGCGTTATCCACCAGTCCTTCTCTTCACTCAAGGGGAGAGAGGAAGCCAAACACCTGAGGTTATTTTGAGCCTTCCTGGGTCTAAGGAGCCAGGCACCTGCCGGTGTTCATTAGCTGCACAGCCATGCTGCACCTGTGGTCTTGGGGAAGGGGCCTGTGGTGGAATTGGTGGTAAAGGATAAATGGAAGAAATCAGGAGGAATGGACACACACAGAGCTCCGAGTGGGGCAGGCCCTATGCTGGATGCTTTGTCTTCTTTTGTTTTTAATGTATGTGTGTGTGTGTGTGTGTGTTGTGTGCACGCGCGCATGTACATGGGTGTGAGTATGCCATGGTGTATGTGTGGAAGTCCAAGGATCCATCAGGTATCAGTCTTAGCCTTCTATATTGTTTGAGGCAGGGTCTCACTGTGCGCTGCTGCATTCGCCCGGCTAGCTGGCCCGTGAGTGCTGAGAGATTTGCCTGTCTCTGCCTCCTCTGTGATCTGAACTGAGGTGCACACACGCTCCTGCGAGGCACATGCTTCATTCACTGAGCTACCTCCTCGCCTCTGCTTTGTCTCTTGACAGCTCCTTCCTAGCCCTCTGTCCTGACTACAGAGCCACTTTGTCACGGGAAAGGCTAGAAACTTCCTTCCTCAGGCTCCTGTGTGGTTGGACCCCTATCCCCAATTGAAATGCAATCCCGCCCCTATCATGGCCAAATGGCCCCAAGGACAGGACTGTTGGGGTTTCTGGAAAGGGTTTCCTACCCAGTAAAATGTGCCCAGATGTGTTTCCTCTTTCCTCCTGTTAATGTAAACCAACAATTCTACTTCAAAGGAGATGAGGAATAGTTTATTCTAAATCGAGTATGAGTGGCCAAGGCCCAGAAACATGAAATTTGCCCTCAATGACCGATCCAAAGTGAAAGAAGTCACACGAACTTTTATCGTCAAAGAGTAAGGAAAGTCCATATGTCAGTGTATTCAGCAAACACATCATGGGGGACAGGGCAGGGGCACTGGGTAGGTGGGCTACATGCAGGCTGGGAAATCCTTGTTTCAGGTGGTTTGGGGTGGAATGACATTATTAGCTTTAGGGTTGGTGAAGTGTAAGAGGTCTACTTTTCAGCAGACTGTATTGCAAACATTAGCTCAGCTTAACTGCATTCTGAGAGATTTACCTGGTAATTCTGAGAATATTAGGTCAAAATGAAAGATAAAAGTCAATGGCTATGTTTCTAAAGGGTCTATGATATCCCAACATATTTCTACCATATGCTATCCTAATTATGCTCACCATTGAAAGTTAATTAAAGCACTCATTCCTGGTGAAACAAAGACCGAGCAAGATGTGTGGGGACACTTTGTGAACGAGTCCTGTAAGGCTATCTGATGCTGTGGTGGTTGAAATGTGGAAGGTCCCCCAGAGGCTCATGTGGTTATGATTAGGCCTCATACTCAGTCCCCAGATGGGGGAACCTTTGGGAGGTAAAGCCTTGCAGGGGAGGGGTCGTGGGGGTGGGTCTTGGGATCCTGTAGTCCAGCCACACTTGCCAGAGCTAGCCAGCTTACTCTCTCAACTTCCTCCCTGCTAACTAGAGGCATGCCTGATCCTGCCATGCTTTCCCACCAGTATGAACTTCTGCTAGAAACTGTAAGCTGGAAATAAACCCTTTCTTTCCATAGGTTGCTCCTGGTCAAGTGTTTGTCTCAACAACAACAACACGGCAACTTCTATTTTATTTTTATTTGAGAGAGAGAGACAGATACAGATAGAGAGAGATAATGGGTGCATGCCAGGGCCTCCAGCCACTGCAAACAAACTCCAGACACATGTGCCCCCTTGTGCATCTGGCTTACGTGGGTCCTGGGGAATCGAACCTGGGTCCTTAGGCTTTTCAGGCAAGTGCCTTAACCACTAAGCCACTTCTCCAGCCCAAGAAGGCAACTTCTATAGATGCTGTGTTCATAATCTGGGCAAGAGTGGCCCTACTCACATGGCAGACCATATGGGAATCTCAATTTGCTGTGGTGCCCAGGCTGCCAGCCAGCACAATGAAAGCAGGAGCCTTTGAGGTGAGCAGCCTCAGACATTGGGGTTTCCTCTAAGCTTCTATGTATGCCAAGGGCTGCCATAGCTGGTCTGCTGTTGGGAACAGAACATTATAGGATGGATTTGAAGCAGAAGTAACTTGAACTTACTGACCTTCAATATTTAAAAAGATCCTAATCTCTAAAAGGGTCAGAAAGAGATTTACCTTCGTATCTTGTTGATTCTCTCATTGAAACCCTCAGCTCTGGTTTTTATTTTTATTTTTCTTGTGTGTATATGTGTGCAATGTGGGGTGTGTATGTGTGTGTGTGTGCATTTGTGGTGGCATATGCATGTGAACGTGCCCTTGCAGAGCCTCATGTGCTCACCTGCAGGTGGTGGGGGGTCCCTTACCTGAGGTGGGAGGAGCAGGATATTGGATGTCCCACTCCAAGGATCCTGCTTTACTGTGGATCTGCAACATTCCCCAAAGGCCCATGTGTGAAAGGCTTTATCAGCCCATGACACCATTGGGAGGTGGTGGAGGCATCAGGAGTTCAGGCCTATCAGGCATCTTTAAGTCACTGAAGATGCTCTTGAAAGGAGATCCTGGGAATCTGCTCTTTTGTTCTTTCTTTCCCATCCCAGACATAAAGAAAAAGCTTTGTTCCACCAGGAGCTCCTGTCTCGACAGGACTCTCACCACAGGCCCAAAACAACAGACCATGGGATGTTCTCCTTGGTGAGATTATTATCTTGGGCGTTTTCCTATAGCAATAGAATGCTAAGGTAGCCTTCCACCCCCACTTCATTCCCCAGTGCCTGAATCAGTCTATACAAGGATTCATAGAAATATCCCACCCATGAGTGGGCATGGAAACAGATGATGCCCCAAACCTGCCTATTGCTTGAAGATGTCCTCTAGGTTTCTGAACAAAAGTTGTGAGAAGGGCCCAGCAAACCTTACCTCGCAGTAAAGAGTAAGTCGGAGCAAATACTAGTTGGATGAAATTCAAATGCTGTTACTTATTATCAAAGGCAGTCACTATTTCTTTAATCTTCCTGAGAATCCCCTGGTGGAAGGTCTTATCAGACTATTTTATAGATGTTGCACAGATCAGCTACTTTTCTTCTTGCTATGACAAAATACCTGGCACAAGTAATTTAAGGAAAGGAGGGATTGTTGTGGCTGGCTTATGGTTGGAGGTACAATCCATCGCGGCATGGAAGGCATGGTAGGAGGAGCATGGGGCTGCTGAGTACACTGTATCCCCAATTAGAAAGGAGAGAGGCACTAGGTTTTCTCCAACCTGCCCCCTCCCCACTTTTATTCAGTCTGGGACTGTAACCGATGGGAAAGTGTGTCCCATTTTGAGAAGGAGTACTCCCTCCCCAGTTAATCCTCTATGGAAATGTCCTTACAGACACACCCAGAGGTGTATCTTCTAGGTGACTCTAAATCCAGTTACACTAATAACAAAGATTAATGATCTCATATCTATTTGGCACTCAGACACACCATGTTGTGCAAAGGTCATGGTCACCTGGTTATACAAAATCCATTTAGTTCCTCTCCAGTAGTTCCTTAATTCTTAAGAGGTCTAATATTGTTCAAAAGGTCAAAGTTTGCTCTGAGATTCAAGGCAATCTCTTCACCGTAGGGCACTATGACATCATCCATGGTGCTACCTGCAGCATATGTAGACTCTCTCTTTTGCCAGCTCCGTTCTGTTCCTGCAGCTTTCTTCAGCAGACCGTCCACAGTCCTGGCATCTCTGATATCCTGGAGTCTCAGTTACAACTGTGGCTTCACCATCATAGCGTCACATAAATGGTCCCATTTTTTTCCAGGTCCCTTTGCAGGGAAGCCAAGTTTATCATACATTGCCTGGCTTCAGTAGCTTTCTAGAACCTAGGTGGAAGCCTCTATGATCCTACAGGTCATTTTTTCATGCCTGGAAAACCAGAACCATGTAGACAAAGCTGTTACTACCAGTTTGAGATATAATCTAGCCGCCCGCCCCCCCACCCCCATTCTACCACAGAGCTGTGGTGGCCTCTGTGAACCTTAATGGCTAAATCTTGGAAAACACTTTCTTAGGCAGTTATTTTCTAGCACAAAGCCCCTTTACCAGTATTCTCAATTCAGGCTTTCTGTTTTTAAGTGAACTTGCATTTTCACAAGTTGGAGCCTTCAGTTGGTAGAGTCTTAACCTCGGGACACCTTTCCTACAGTCCTAGAGTCGAGCATAAGGTTTTCAGAGAAATGTTATTCATAATCCTTCTTGGCTATAAGAAGGCCCAGACAATAGGGATGGAAGGATTTTGGCAGGCGGGGCAGGGGGAGGGGGAATGAGGGGAATGGAAGGGTGGTGGGGAATAAACACAAAACTAAACCCAAAATGAACTGGTACCACAGAAACCTTTCTCCTTGGAGGAAGACTAAAAGATACAACTCTCAACAGGAGCATAGGGGGTCACCCAAAAAGAAGGACCCTGGAGAGGGTGGGGTGACACTTAACCTGAAAGAACTTTGGCTCCAGCCTGTAACTCGCAGTGCCAGAGTAGGTGATACCCACATTGAGCTGTTGATAGGAGAGACTTGCGAGGTCCCCAAAACAAGACAGGCTTCCATCAAAGCACTTGATTAACTGTCTGAGGTAAAAGGTAAGACTCCATTGCTGAAGGCACTGTATGCTGCTGGTACAGAACATGGAGAGACCTGGCTGGAATCTGGAAGAGAGCCAGTCCCCAGACAGCCTGTCTAGTGCTGGAAAGTGGTTCATGAGCTGCAGGGGGAAAGTGGCCAGTGTGACAACAGTGTGAGGAAGCAGGGGTCAAAGCCACTCAGAAGCAACCAACCTGACAGGATGTACACCTCAGTGCAATAGTGCCACACAGCCTTGGTGGGTAACCAGTGGCTTTCTCATTGGCTAGGATATCTGCTCAGTGGAAAGAAACCCATATCTGGAATTGGGACCAAATCAAAATCCTATGGAGACAAAGATTATGTTCTCCAGTGTCAAGCTCTCACTAGTCTTTGGCTGAAAGAGGGGTTACATACATCAAACTCTTCCTAAATTAATAATGCTTATCCCATTTGAACTATGCTGACTTCACTCTCTGTTGGAGGATCTGTTCTTCTTTCTCAGAAGGTAGCGAGACCAGAGGAGATAAACTAGCCAGCCTTTGCATTTCAAACAAGCCCCAGCTGAAACCACAGAAGAACTGGGGAGATGAGCAAGAGTGCTGCTTCCACGCTGAACGTGATAATCAGTGCCAGGGTGGAGGAGACAGACCCTGAGGATTCTCAACACCTACCAAAGCAGAGACCCAGAGGCTCCTAAGAGCTCATCACTGAAGTAGACTTAAAACTCACCCACCACGGCTCAGAGAATTTTGCAGAAGAGCAGACAGAAAGATTGTAAGAGCCACATGTTGAGACACCATGCTCAGAGGCATTTCCTCTCCCCCAGCCCCCCAAAAAATCTGACTGATGCTCCCACAATGCATAACCCACAACCCCATGGTGAATACCAGCAACCCCACTGAGGATGGTCCCCAGTGGAAGGGGGCAAGGACAAGGGAAAAGAGGGTAACAACATATGATGTATCCATACAAAATATGGTCTTAATAAAAAAAAAAAAGTGGCCGGGCATGGTGGTGCACGCCTTTAATCCCAGCACTCGGGAGGCAGAGGTAGGAGGGTTGCCATGAGTTCAAGACCACCCTGAGACTCCATAGTGAATTCCAGGTCAGCCTGAGCTAGAGTGAGACCATACCTTGAAAAAACCAAAAAAAAAAAAAAAAAAAAAAAAAAAACAGTGGAACAGTGATTTTACAGCTTGGATGGGAAAATTTCATGGGGAAACTGGGTTCCAAATCTGGAAAGAGAGAGGCATTTTGGCACCACCAAGTACTTCTTCTGAAGCTTAATAACACAGGTTTCTCAATGCTGGAAAAATCCCAAGGCTTAGACCTACAAGAATGTTGATTGTTATCTGACCAGGAACTCTTGTTTTCTGTGTCTCCATCATCCCCTTACCTGACACTCAAAAACATCTGCGGTATGAGCTGTCTCAGGGAAGTCAGGAACGTTATCCACTTCCCACCCACAGCAGGTGACAAAGAGGTCCGGAGCCAGGACTTCAGGTCTCCAAGTTGGGACTCTCTCTGCTCTACCTCTGCTAAAACCTGGACTTAGCATATTATTTTAATGGCAAGTCTAATGCAGGATCTGAGGCGCTGGCTCAGTGGATGCAAGCATGAGTACCTGATTTTGGATCCCCAGTAAAAGTTAGATGCTGTGGCATCAACATCTATAATCCCAAGTTCCTATGGGAAGCAGGAAGGTGGAGATAGGAGAGTTCAAGGGCCAGCTGTTTGACAAATGCAGCAGTGAACAATGAGAGGAAAGACTGCTTCAAACAAGATAAAAAGTGGGGAGCAACATGCCCAAACTTTTCTTCTGACCTCCACACATGTGCTGTGGCATACGTGGCCCATCCTTATGCATATGAGCATTCACGTGCGTGTACACACACACACACACACACACACAAATCTAGTCCACATGAAACAAACTCAAACCATGAGATCTGCTGGCAGGGCAAGGCCATAAGTTGGTGACTTTCAGATTGTAAGTCTGAAAACATGAGAATAAAACTAGGCATCTTTGTTTATTTAATAAGCATTGATCTGCTTTCTCTGGGGTGAGATTTTCAATGACCCTCTCACACTCTTTGTATAGAGACCTGTGGACTGTCTCTGAGAAGCAGAAAGGCTTAGTGGCATCATCTGCTCCAGTGGTTCATCCAAGGGTGGACAATGTCAATGGATCCTTAGATCAGCCGATTGGGCCCTGGAGGACTGGTCAGAATAAAGGGATGAGTCATGAATTTAATTCCATCATCAGCTCTTCTGCCAACCAAATGTCCCCAAATATGGCCACTTCTCTGCTTCGATAGAAGCAACCACCACTTCCACCTGCATGACCTCATCAGTCTGCTTCATGTCATGGTCCACCTGCTCTCATTTTTACCTCCTTTCCAGGTTTTCCTTACACTATCAGCATGGAGACCTTGGACTGACCTTAAGATTTCAAGCTTTCACTGCTGGAAACCCTCTAAGAGCTTCCCACCCTGCAAATCAACTCCAAGCTTCTTCTCATGGCCACAGAGGCCAGCGGTGAGCTAGCTCCAGATCCCTGTTGTCACCTTTCTCCTGTTATCTTCCCCTCACTCTCTACTCACTGGCTCATGGTCCTCATTCCCAGCCCTTGGAACTCACTCAGTTATCCTCTGCTCAGAAACCTCTTCCTTCGTCTCTCCCTGTGCCTGGCACCTTCTCACCATTCAGGTCCTAGTCCAAGCATCTCTCTCCAACTACTACCAGCTGTCCACCTCTGGTGCTCCTTCCTGTTGCATCACTTTTGCAAGGTCCAAGGAAGGAAAGCCCTTGGTCAGGTTCATCCTAGGATAGCATTACTAAATATCAGACAAATAACTACTTAGTGACCAACTCTTATAGGGGATTTGGCTGTATTATTCATATATTTACGTGTTTTCTCCAAAACTCACATGGTCAAAACCCTTGTAGATCTATAACATTAACAGTGACAATGGTGATGGAAATATATATGGCAGGAATAGTGAACTCAGCTCACTAAACAGTGCTGTATCTACTACCAACCTTCTGTGGGCTACTTGGTGATGCCCAGAGGACTAGTTCTGCACAGCGAGACAGGTTGTAAGTCAAACTTGTCACTCCTAGGCGGTAGCAGTGAAAAGCCTAGGTGGGCTTCTACTCATCTGTCTTCCTTTGCTCTGATATATTACACCTGGCACAGTTATGACCTGTTGGGCTTCTGAGTGGCTATGGGTAGCAGAGTCATCTTCTACCCCTCGCCCCACTGTTTGTGGTGAGGGTGTAACTTGAATGAGAAAATTAAGTTTATTGAGTAAATCCACTGGGATTTGGGGGCTTACATGTTACTGCATCATAACCCAGCTTCTCCTGACTAACAAAATAGCTCAAGCATTCTGAGCTCTTCCTGTGTGCCAGCAACTTTGCACATATTATTTCACTTTTGTTTGTTTGTTTGTTTTTGTTTATTGAGGTAGGGTCTCATTCTGGCCCATACTGACCTGGAATTAACTATGTAGTCTCAGGATGGCCTCGAACTCATGGCGATCCTCCTACCTCTGCCTCCTGAGTGCTACCTACGCCTGGCCTCACTTCTCTATAGTACTATATAAAGTAGATATGCTTATTAGTCTCATTTTACAGGTGAGAAGATGAGAAATATTAAGGATTGACAACTTGTCCAAAGTCACAGTGAGAAAGTCATTAATTTTTACATTTAAACCCAAGAAAAATAAACCCAGAGCCCAGGCATCTAATCACTGACCATACGTTTGTGTGTGTGTGTGTGTGTGTGTGTGTGTGTGTTTGTATGTGTGTGAGCACAAGGTGTATGTTATATGTGAGGGTTAACATGCATATAAAGACCAGAGAAGGCATGTGATGTTGGATGTCTTCCTCAACATTTTTCTTTTCTTTTCTTTTTTTTTTTTTTTTTTTTTTTTTTTGAGGTAGAGTCTCACTCTAGCCCAAGCTGACCTGGAATTCACTACATAGTCTTCAGGCTGGCCTCAAACTCATGGCAATCCTCTTACCTCTGCCTCTTCAATTTCTTAAGCAGAGTTTCTCACTTGATCCCAGAACTCACTGGCTCAGCTAGTGTAGCTAGACAGCCAGCCCCGAGGATCCCTCTCTCCATCTCCTGAGTGCTGGAATCACAGGTGTACCACCATGCCCACCCAGCATTCATGTGGGTACTGGGACCCAAGTTCCCATCCTTCTGTTTGTACAGTAAGCACTTTATCCCCTCACCATCTCCTCAGCCTCCATGGATATTTGCCATTAATATTGATTTTTTGATCAGAACTGAAGACTGAACCCAAGGCCTCATGCATGCTAGGTAAACACTCTACCACTCAGCTACATTCCACAGCCCCACTTACCATACTTTTAAGAAACATTCTACTTTGTGGATTAAATTGTTACCACTGTAAAGATAAAATATAAAATCCATTGACATTAAGAAGTCTTCATGAGCTGGAGAGATTGCTTAGTAGTTAATGTGTTTGCCTGCAAAGCCAAAGGACCCAGGTTTTAATTCCCCAGGACCTACGTAAACCAGATGCACAAGGTGGTGCATGTGTCTGGAGTTTGCATGCAGCGGCTAAAGGCCCTGACATGCCCATTTTCTCTCTCTCTCTCTCTCTCTCTCTCTCTCTCTCAAATAAAATAAGTAAATAAATATTTTTAAAAAGAAGTCTTCTAATGGTTGTCATAAGAATATTTTTGAGATAACCCCAATTAAGGAAATGCTGTCCTGACCTGATTCTCTGTGTCTTATAATAAGCACTCACTGAATGATGCTACAAGCTGGCCTGTTCTATGGAGCCTGTCTGCTATTCTGCTAGCTAATTTTAAAATGTATGGATCTCTCTGCTTCAGACCTGAGGCCATATTGATTCTGGAATATGCACCACTAATTGCCTAGTGCCTGAAGCTAAGAAGGAAAAGGGGGAAAAAGCTTGCATGTCAATATTTGTTACTAACCTTGACAAATAAACATTTTAAGTGATGGTGACTTTTTCCTCTTTTAAAGCTTTAATTACTGGCTTGCACACACTGCAATCATTTTGTTCTTGTGTGTGTTTAATAGTCTGTAATCCATTTTAATTACATTCTTTGCTTATCAAGATTAGACTTCCAAACAAGGATAGAACAAAATTTAACTTCTGCCTTTTCTTCTTTTCTCTCCCCTATTCAGTGCCTGAAATATGTTTAGGGATACGAAAACATTTTAAAGATGAAAGCTACTCTTTAAGCTTAAAGCCAACAAAGCCATTAAAAAGGAAGTCTCTCTGTACTTTTTCCATTCTGTCCATCCATTGAGGAAAGGGTTGGATGTACTTCTGCCTGCCATTACATTTAGAACGTAAAACTTGTGGAGGACTTTGAGAGGACGAGGGTGAAGGAAAACACTTCCAGGATGAGAAGACTATTTTCTTTGGTGGACTAGGTAGTGGGTGCACACACACCACGTTCCAGAACTTCCCCTACATTTTAACTGAGGTGAGTCTTTTTCCCAGATGGACTTGCGACTCCATGAGGGCAGGGACTCAGGCACCTCATGTTCCCAGACACCAGCACAGACCAGGCCAGGAGGGACAATGTGTCAAACTTGGACTTGACAATGCCTGGCTGTTCTCCCCAGGCATGAGGACAAAAGGCAGACACTTTCCCATGTCTTGTCCAGTTGTGTGTGACTCACTGGGTTCCTGCAGAGAAGGCCATCCGGGACCTTTATGAAAGTAAGTCAGCAGGGCTGGAGAGATGGCTTAGAGGTAAAGCGCTTGCTGTGAAGCCTAAGGACCCCAGTTCGAGACTTGATTCCCCAGGACCCATGTTAACCAGATGCACAAGGGGGCGCATGCGTCTGGAGTTTGTTTGTAGTGGCTGGAGGCCCTGGCATGCCCATTCTCTCTCTCTCTCTCTCTCTCTCTCTCTCTCTCTCTCTGTCTCCCTGTTGCTCTCAAATAAATAAATAAAAATAAACAAAAAAATTTAAAAATAAAGTAAGTCAGCAGTAAGATTGGGTCATTCCAGACCAAGTGAGTGCATGTGCCTCTCAGTGACCTGCCCACTGTTACTCAGTTTTTTACCCCTACTCCTTCATTCCCTTCTTCCTCTTCTTCAAGTTCCCCACTTGCTACCCTGTGACTGCTGAAAAAGTAAGGGTATTCCCAGGTCTTATATGCCCTTGTGATGGTCTTCAGGGATATGTCACCACAGGTCAAACTCCTATGATATAGCAATGCTATCATGATACTAAACTGTGCGAGGCACATTTGACAAGCAAGAACACTTAGCTCTGAAAAATCATGGTTAAAAAGTGACATGTATACAAGTGTGATGGGTTATTAATTCTCTGATTCTGTGAAACAAGTTACCCTACAACGTAAAGGTTTTAAACAATAACAAGGAGCTGGAGAGATGGCTCAGTGGTAAAGTGCTTGTTACACACAAACACAAGGTTCTGAGTTCCAATCCCCTGTGCCCACATAAAATATTGCACATAGCAGCGAGTGTCTGTAACCCCAGTGCTAGGAAGATAGAGATAGGAGCATCCCTGGGGCTTGCTGGTGAAGCTAGTCTAGCCAAACTGGTGAGTTCTGGATCCAACGAGAGACCGTATTTCAAAAAATATGGTGGTGAATGACCAAGGAGGATACCTGACATCTACCTCTGGCCTTCACACACACACACACACACACACACACTCACACATGCATGTGCATCCACACACATGCACTCACACCACACATACATGCACAGATATATCTGCATTTATCACAAAAACCAATAATATTTATCATTGCTCAATGTGGTGATGGTGTGGGTTAGAAAAGTCAGAAATGCAGACAGTTGTCCCTAATCCATAATGTCTGGAGCCTCAGGTGGAAAATGTCAAAGACTACCCGCCTCACTTGAAAACCCATTTCCTTACATGGCTGAGGGCTGGTACTGGATGTAGGTGGAAACCTTAGTGGGACAATTAACTGGAAGACCTACGCATGGCTTCTCCATGGTCTGGTCTTCCTCACCACCTGGTAGCTAGGTTGTAAGTGGGAGATGAGAGAGGAGGAAAAGAGATGGACCTTACTGGTCTTATCCTTGTCTCTCTGCCCTCAGCCAGGAGTTGGCCGCAGACACCTTAAAAGAATTCCCAGAGCCTCAGCACCGCCCCCCACCCTGCGCCAACATCATCTGGAGCCAAGTTTGCTGTGGGCACAATTTCTATGTCATAGAAAGCCTTACAGCAATGGAACCTGGAATGGAATTTGGTTCTTTTGAAGCTCTGTGACTTGGGAAGATGCAGCCAGTCTTTCTTGATCTTGGTTTCTTCATATGAAAACAGCTCAGTGGGTGATCATCATCAATAATACCTGTTTGTGTGCACTGAAGGAGTGTTGGCAAAGTGCACATGAAGATGTCAGCTGCACTCACCTTAAATAGCAGCATAATAATGACTCATACATAATTGAGAGGACAATACTAAAGTGTGGTGGCTCTCAGATTTCTTCTTCCTTATCTGCTTATTAAACTCTGTATTTGTGGGCTGGAGAGATGGCTTAGGGGTTAAGGCATTTGCCTGAAAAGCCAAAGGACTCAGGTTCATTTCCCCAGGACCCATGTAAGACAGATTCACTAGGTGGTGCATGCATCTCGAGTTTATTTATAGTGGCACAACCATTCTCTTCTCTTTCTCTCTTTGCTTCTTTCTCTCTCAAATAAATAAAATAAAATAAAAAGTTTGGAAAAAAGAAAAATTTAGAAACATCAAAGAACCTCTGTTTTTTGCTTGCTTTCTGCCCACAAAGGAAGCTTTATTTAATGTTAGGGTCATAGTAACTCCAAACTAAGGAATAGAAAGAGATATTAGGGAAAAATAGAACATCTCTATGGGAGCACTGGAGATATGAAAAGAGAGACAGGGGGCTGGAGAGATGGCTTAGCGGTTAAGCGCTTGCCTGTGAAGCCTAAGGACCCTGGTTCAAGGCTCAATTCCCCAGGACCCACGTTAGCCAGATGCACAAGGGGGCGCACGCATCTGGAGTTTGTTTACAGAGGCTGGAAGCTCTGGCGCGCCCATTCTCTCTCTCTCTCTCTCTCTCTCTCTCTCTCTCTCTGCCTCCTTCTCTCTGTCGCTCTCAAATAAATAAATAAACAAAAAAATTTTAAAAAAAAGAAATGTAAAAAAAAAAAAGAAAAGAGAGACAGGTATACAATATGGTTAGAGTTGTGAGTGGACTTCATCTTTGACAATCTCTAACAGGTACAAATATACTTAGTTTCATTTTAGCTATTTTTGATGGATCTAATCAAGTTCTTTCCACATGCTGAGCCAGCACTCTACCACTGAGTTGCATCTGCATATCCTCTTTTTAAAAAGTCAGACAGGGTTTCACTAAGTTCTTCAGATTCTTTTGAGCTTGTGATGTATTTCAGCCAGGCCTTGGACTTTCAACCTTTCTATCTCAGCCTCCTGAGTAGCTGTGATGACAGGCATGAGCCACC
This sequence comes from Dipus sagitta, assembly GCA_036346955.1. Classification (NCBI taxonomy): domain Eukaryota; kingdom Metazoa; phylum Chordata; class Mammalia; order Rodentia; family Dipodidae; genus Dipus; species Dipus sagitta. The sequence goes on from CM070775.1 coordinate 138,944,123, forward strand.
AAGCCTGCCTTGTTTTAGCTATAATTGGACAATGAATGTAAGTGTGTTCTTATCTTGGTCCACGTGGTCTCTAAATGTATAGGAAGACAGTGAGGACAACACTGATGATGATGATGATGATGATGGTAAGAGTGATTGGGAGATTCTACCAGCCAGTTCAGAATCTTCAAGATTCAACCTAGAGATAAGATTAATTGACTAGAACACATGGCAATTATTGTGTGCTTTTTAAAAGACACTTTTAATCTATTTGTAGATAGATAGATAGATAGATAGATAGATAGATAGAGAATGTATGTGTATGGGTGCACCAGGGCCTCTTGCTGCTGCAAACAAATTCCAGATGCATGTGTCACTTGGTGCATCTGGCTTTATATGGGTAGTTGGGCATCAAGCTGGCAGGCTTTTCAAGTAAGTGCTGCTAGCCACTGAGTCATCTCTCCAGCTCTACTGTGTGGTCTGTGGAAAAAAGCGGTAGAGGGACCTACGAACACTCTCAAGGTGCTGCTGAAGTAAAAACAGCTTAAATATTCTCCCTAATTTTATTTATATACGTGTACATGTATGTGGGGTGGGCACCAGGATCTCTGGCCACTGCCTATCTAGCTTTATGTGGGTGCTGGTTAATGGGACGCTGACCTGGCTGGCTTTGTAAGCAAATGCTTTGAGCTGCTGAGCCATCTTTCATCCTCAGCCTTACATCTTAAAACTTTTAATAAACGTCAACACTAGGGCAATGATGGGAAATTTTGAAAAGGAAAAAAAAAATCCTCATGGACTTACTGCTCCGAAGTCTTTTTTGAGCTGTGATATGGCTTGTGGTGGCATTTTTAAATTATCGCTGCTGCCGTGAACAAAACTGGACAAACCTTCGAGCAGCTGGATCAGATATCTTAGGCCAAAGGCGGATGTTTGGGAGAGAGGAAAAGATGGAGCTGAGCGCTTCACCTCGGCCTCTCCTTGTACGCACTTTCACACTCTCAACCTAGCAGAGCCTCTGCAATTGCTGTCCACCACCAAAAACAACCACAGTACAGCTCACTGCAAGGTAGGGAAAGCTGATCATATTCATTACTTTCTCACCCCTGTGACAGAATACTTTGCAGAAACTGCTTAAGGGAGGAAAGACTTACTTGGGCTCCGACATCTCAGTTCATCATGGCATGGAAGGCATGGTGGACTTAGCTCTAGATGGAACCAGGGACAGGTGTGACCTTCAAAGACACCTAGTGACTGCTTCCGCCAGCCAGGTTCCAGAGACCATAGCTTTCAAGACAGCACAACCAACTGGCCCAAGAGTTCCAAACACGAGCCCGTAGGGGACATTTCAGATTTAAAACTTAATAGTGATGAGCACTCAAGCCCCAGGAAGGGAAAGAGGTTACCTCCTAAGAATTATGATTGCATTGTCTGAGCTGATAGACATTAGATCATGCCCTTTGAGGCAACATTGCTTTTGATGAAATGTCTTCATCATTTTGGTAAATACTTCAGCTTTTTCTTTTTTTTGTTTTCATCAATTTCCTAAGAAGATTTTCAAATTCCCATTGCTTTAAATTTGCCCCTTTTCTGAGATTGCTTTCCTGGTCAATGGTGCTTTTCAAAAGCCCTGCTCAGTACTGAGTCCTCACTCCCTTGGATCAGCTGTTAAACCTACTGATTCCACCAGTGAAGCTGTTCTGGTTGGAGCCCCACCTTGCCATCCTCACAGCTCCAATTAGGATCCAGCCATGCCACTGGGACTTCCACAGTCCCCTTGATCATCGAGGTCATGTGTGAGTCAGGGTTCCCTAGAGGCACGGAGCCCGTAGAATAAACATATGTTACAAAGGGATCAACTATGTTGGTTCGCAGAACATGGGCTGTTGAGGCAGAGAACTTGGTAACTGCTCAGTCCATGTGGCTGAATGCCTCAGCAGCCCAATCTGACACTGAAGACCTGGAGGTTCCTGCAGAGCTGCTGGGTCTGGTGGTGCACACTTGCAATTCCAGCACAGGGAAGCAGAGTCAGGTGGATTTCTGGAGCTCACTGGTCAGCTGGTCTAGTCTAATTAGGCAAGTTCCAAGGCAATGAGAGACCCAGTCTCAAAATAAAATAAAAAGGGCTGGAGAGATGGCTTAGTGGTTAAGCACTTGCCTATGAAGCCTAAGGACCCTGCTTTGAGACTTGATTCCCTAGGACCCATGTAAGCCAGATGCACAAGGTGGTGCATGCATCTGGAGTTCATATGTAGTGGCTGGAGGCCCTGGCACACCTATTTTCTCTCTCTCTCTCCCTTTTCCTGTTGCTCTCAAATAAATAAACAAAAAAATTTAAATAAAATAATAAGGTGGATTGGCCCTGTGGAACAATGTTGTCCTCTGGACTACACACACACACACACACACACACACACACACACACACACCCTCTATCCAATTGTACATATCAAGTGGGTGAATTATATGGCATATGACCCACATCATAATAAAACTTTTAAAAATGGCTAGTGCTAATAACATCCATTCTCCTCTTCTCTAACACTATTTCACTAAAGAAGTACCACGTATGGTCACACAAGGTGACAGCTATGTCCTTGGACATCCTGTGAGTCGGTAAGTGAGACAAGCAGAGGAGAAGGATCATTTTGTTGGGTGAGAAAGCCCGCTATCTACATTTGTGTGCACAGATGTGGTTTGATCCCATTACCTTCCTGAGGATTCTCCAAGAGTATGTTCCAGGACAGTTGGCTGGGGCTTAACCCATGTGTCTGGAACAGTTCGTGTCTAGCTCATTACTGAATTTGTTTTCTCTTCTCCCACTGAGGAAACTTCGCTTGCTTCAATCTAACCACTTATTGGAGCATGTGTACCGATTAATCTTTGCCAAGCATTCCCTTGACTTTGGCATTCCATGGTTTTCCGCCCTTCAGAATAAAGAAAGCTTCCTCAACTTTTCAGCATCTACACTCCAGCCTCACGCCGCTTCTCCTCATCACCCACCCAATCTTTCCCAAAGGAAACTTTAATTTCCAACTGGTTATATATTAATTTGTTGTGCTGGGTGTGGTAGTTTGAACAGATGTTCCCAAGTAGATTCGGGAGTTTTATTCACGCTTGTAAGTTGGTGTCACTGAGCAAATTCTGGGGTCGGGCCCTAAGGTATTTTTTAGTTGGGGGCAGATCTGAATTCCAGCTAAGAGATGCAGCGTGCTTGGGCTCTGCCTGGGGCTCCTGGAGTGTGCCTGTTTCTGGTGCTGATGGTGGCTTTTCTCTCTGCCTGGACCTGTGAAAGGGAGCTGATCTCTTTAACCATTATGGAACTTCTCCTGGATCTGGAAGCTTCAATAGATCCCTTCCTCCCATAACTTGTGCCTGGTTTGGAAGCTCATCCCAGCAATTTGAAGCTGACTGCACCACTGGGTGTCAAACCCAGGGTTTTATACATATAGTTCAGGAAATCTTGTCTCCTGAAATTCAAGAACTCATGAAATGACTTCCTCACTTTGGAAGCAGAAGTCATTCAGTCTGTAGAGTGTCTACATGGAGGAGAGAGAGGGGACTGCACTTGGAAAGCAGAGAAAGTTCAAATGAAGAAATGTTATCTTTGAAGCTTACAAAAGTTCTGACTTCTCCATTCATCCACTCCTGCCCAAGGACACCAACCAGTGCTGTCCCCAGCAAGCCTCTCCCCAGAGAACTCAGGGGCCAGAGCAAGAGAGGGAGATTCAGAGGGAAAAAATGAAGACATATCAGGGTCTCCATCTGACATTACTTCCAGTTCTAGTATCTGTAGAATGGTTTCTTGGTCTGGCTGCTCCCTGTTACTGGAGAAAAAACTTCACCATCTCAGGTGATCTGTTGGGATTGCCAATCTCAACACCTTCCTCCCTCCTGACACATGACCAGGATCTGACCAATCACAGAACTCCTTTTCCTGTCACTAGTGGTTGCCCCAAAAGACCAACAGTGACTCAAGCAGGACCAATGAGAGACTTCTATGGATGCTGTACTTTCATGGGGAGAAAGAGACATGCTATGCTCTTTCTCAAGGATGGTGAGAGACTAGGGTCATATATGTCTATTGCTGCCAGATTAAAAGCATCTGTGAATTTAAGTGGCTCAAGTGTTGGACTTCTAAGTTACATGAACTAGGGGGAAAAAAAAAACCAGATACCTATCACGTGCAACCCAAACAGTCCTGATTGACACAAAGTGCAGACAAAACAAGGTATGAGGTCACACCTGCTCAAGCAATTCAAGAGGCTTTTTTGCAGTGTCATTGCAAGGGAATGTCAAGAGAGCCCAGGGCTGGTCATGGAGAAATAATAAACACAGAAAGTAGCTTTCCTTTCTCTGTGTTCTTGCTAGCTACCTAGAATCAGTGTAACTGTATAACTCAGATTCTAGCCCACAGAAGGTGCACACTAGATCTCCAGGCATCATATAACTGAGCTATTTTTTGAAGACATAGGCTCACCTCAATTCTTAAAATAAAACCCCCCACACTTGTGTCAATCATATAGCCAATTAAGAGGCCTCAGAATGACAAACCACTGGATTCCCAAGGTACATTAATGACACAGAGGAAGTTTCTGATGGTTGGTATAATTAGACTGTCACCTGTTGCCTGGACAGATCTGTTGCCAGAGAGAAATATGTGGGGAGGGATCCAGGATTATTTTAACAGATGGCTTGTGGAGCAGATCCCACCAAGCTCTCATCTGCTTGGCCTACAGCATGAAGACTTGGAGTGAGAGGGGTGTGTGTGTGTGTGAGAGAGAGAGAGAGAGAGAGAGAGGTGAGAGGTGTGTATACAAGAGAGAGAGGTGTGAGGTGTGTGTGTGTGAGAGAGAGAGAGATGTAAGAGGTATGTGTAAGAGAAATGTGAGAGGTATGTGTGAGAGAGAGGTGTGTGTGAGAGAGAGGTGTGTGTGAGAGAGAGGTGTGTGTGTGAGAGAGGTGTGTGTGAGAGAGAGGTGTGTGTGTGTGAGAGAGAGGTGTGTGTGAGAGAGAGGTGTGAGAGGTGTGTGTGTGATCTGAAGATGGTCAAGGTGAGCTTCGATTAAGCCCCATCTGTTTGAAAGCTTCAGACTCCTCCTGTGAGACATCCACCTCCAAGGGCCTTTCTTTAAGATGAGTTTTCCCAGCAGTGACTTCCCACCTTTCCTCCATGCAGCAGTTGCTTTCTCAATGCTGGTACAAAACACTCCATCAGAAGCAGCTTATGGAAGGAAAAGGCTTATTCCTGGCTCACAGTTTTGAGGGGAAGTTCCATCTTGTTGGGGAAAGCATGGCAGGAGCAGATGGACAGACAGGCGTTGTATCTCCACATCCTCAGGGAGTATGTAGAGACAGCTGACTGTGCCAAGTGGGGCTGGACTATAACATCCCAAGGCCACTCCAAGTGACACACTTCCTCCAACAAGGCTCCACCTCCCAAAGGGTCCAAAAGCTTCCTTAACAGTGCCATCATCTGGGGATTAATCACAAACACTGGAGGGTATGGAGTACACTTTACTTTCAAATCACCACACTACAGATTTGAATCTTTGAATGTATCCATTAAGCTCCAAATTTGATTCCTCCCAACCCTACCCTCTTCCCAGCCAGCCCACAGACATCTCTGTGAACCCTGGTTACCACCTTCATCCCAGAGACTAGAAAGCCCCAAGTGAAAGAAGACACTGTCCAACCCCAGAGAGAGGTGGAGAGTTTGCCGAGAACTGGGCCATTCACACCCACGCCCTTCATGGGGGAGGTGGGTCCTTAGTACTAACACCATGAACATGTCTGCATGAGGTCCCAGAGGCGCTTTATAAGACACAATAAACACGTTGGGAACACAGGGAAATAAAGAAAATGCTGTTTTTTTTTTTTTTTGCATCTTCTTGGAGAGGTCTGTGGGTGGTTGGAGGAGATATTTTAGCATTTTGATTGCATCCTGGGATAGAATTTAGCCACCTTCCCAATAATGTGAGGCTTAGTAAGCCCCAGGGCTTTTGTCCATTACGGTGAGGTGTACAGGCCTGGGCTGGAGGGAGATTGTTTCACATGATTGAGGATGTGGAGGGAGGGGCTTCTGAAGCTTGAGCTCACACAGTATATTTCCACTGTGGAAACCAAGGAAGAGGGGAGTGTGTGTGTGGGGGGGTTGCACTTGCAGAATATTCCTCCAAGGAAACAAAGAACAGGCTGTCACTTTATAGTGGGTGACTGAGAGATTGGAGCATGGAATAGAAGTGTTTTTAAAGTTTTTTATCACAGGCATTTATTTCTCTTTTAAAACTACTTTTATTATTTAAGAGAAAGAGAGGGCGAGAAAGAGACAAAGTATGGATGTGCCAGGGTCTCCTGCCAATGCGAATGAACTCTAGACGCAGGTGCAACATTTTTGCATCTGGCTTTATGTGGGCACCAGGGAATGGAACCAAGCTCATCAGGCTTCGCAAGCAAGCACCTTTAACCACTAAGCCATCTTCCCAGCTCATTTATTATTTTTAATTTTAAAAAATGACAAGAGATGGCTTACTGGTTAAGGTGTTTTCCCACGAAGCCTAACTACTTGGGTTTGACTCCCCAGCACCTATGTAAAGCCAGATGCACAAAGTGGTGCAAGCATCTGGAATTCATTTTCAGTGGCTTCTCTCTCTCTCTGTGTCCCTCTCTCTCTCTCTCTCTTTCTCTCTCTCTCTCTCTCCACTTGCAAATGAATAAAATTTTTTTCAAAATGACAAGAATATATGGAGAGAACAGTCATTTAAGAGAGCTGGTAAATCATTGGCTTGTCTGAAGTGCCCATATTTTTGTCTCCTCAGCTCCCCTCTGCCATCGCCAAGGCTAAGGCATCGCCTCTCCCTGCAACCTCCCACAGGCTCACGTTGCTTGTTTCCCTCCAGGGTCCTGTGGGTGTCCTTGGCAACCACATTGATTTCTCCAGGCACAAACAGGACTGAAGGTGAGGATTTCTAGGTGGAGGGTGGAGGACAGCAAAACTATTCTCTCTGGTTACAAACCAAAGTTGGGGGCCGGCAGGCAAGCGTAAGTCATTTGAAGAAATCATTTGCTTGCCCAACGTCATAACAATTTACCTTTTTTTTTTTTTTCTGGGCGTGGTGATACACACCTTTATGAGAGAGAGAATGAGAGATAGAGAGGAAAGAGAGAGAGAATTGGTGCGTCAGGGCCTCAGCCACTGAAATCAAACTCCAGACATGTGCACCATCTTGTATGCATGTGAGATCATATGTGTCACCTTGTGTGTCTGGCTTATGTGGGACCTGGTGAGTGGAACTTGGATCCTTAGGCTTCTCAGGCAAGTGCCTTAGTGGCTAAGCCATCTCTCCAGTTCCGATTTACTTTTATTCTAAGCATTTTAGAGATTTTTCTTATGTGTAGGTTTATGACCACTTTTGAGTTACGTTTTTTATCGGATGTGAGATAGGGGTCCAGTCTTTTCTTTCCCATGGGTATACAGTGGTTCCAGCTACCTCATTGTTAAGAAGACAGTTTTCCGTCCACTGAAATTACTTGGCATTCTTCTCCACAAGCAACCATAGATGAGGTTTATTTTGTGGACCTTCTGGTGCATCCCATTGTTCTATGGGTTTGTCTTCATGTAGAAAAGGCTGCACTTTGAGGTATCAGGAAATATGAGGCTTTCAATTTTATTTTTCTTTCTTAATATTATTTGGCTGCTCTGGGTCCCTTGCTTTTCCATATGGATATTTGCCAATATCTGCAAAAGAAACAGCTGAGGGACAGGAAAGATGGCTTGGTGGTTAAAGGTGCTTGCTTGCAAAGCCTGTTGCCCCAGGTTCAATTCCACAACCAGCCATGTTATTAATCAACATTCATATCATTCAATCACTGACCCACAAGCCTCATGAAAAGATGCTGAATTTCATCAAGTGCTTTTACTGTGGACATAAAGATAACAATAGCTTCCTAGGCACCTCACCATTGTTCTCCTTAGGGAAATGTCCCTGGACCACTTCACTGGTTTTAGCACCAGTACCAAGCAAGGATACCTAAGTTCTGCTGACTGGAAGATTTAACAGGAGACGGGCAATGCTTTTCCATCACACCATTAGCTCCAGCTGAGCTTCCACTTGGGAGCCAATTGAACAATCCTCCAGAGGTTTAAAGGCTCAAGGGTCATGCCTGTAGCTGTGAGTAATCAGGGCCAGGCAAACCAAGAGGTGAGTGAGTTTTGTTACCATCAGATCAGATCTTCTTTGCCCTTTGGGGGATGAGAGCTAGAATAGTTTCTAATTTCTACTCATAAGCATTTGAATCTGAGCCTAAGGAACATTCTCAACTGTCTTGTAAGATTTTCACTGGTGTTTATTTCACCTGTGTAGTCAAGGTTTAAGATTGTTGAGTAAGAGACAAAGCATTAATAAATACATTTTAAAAAATAATCTTTGGGGATGGAAAGATAGCTTAGTGGTAAAGGCATTTGCCTGCAAAGCCAAAGGATCCCAGTTCGACTCTCCAGGACCCACATAAGCCAGATACACAAGAGGGCACATGTGTCTGGAGTTCGTCTACAGTGGCTGGAGGCCCTGGCACACCCATACTCTCTCTCTCTCCATCTTTCCCTCTCTCAAATAAATAAATAAAATATACTTAAAAAATCATTGTGTATATGGAGTGTGTGTGTGTGTGTGTGTGTGTGTGTGTGTGTGCAGGTGCATGCACACCATAACACAAGTGTCAAGGTCAGAGGACATCTTCGGGTTTTGGTCATCAACTTCTACCTTGTTTAGGCAGGGTCTCTCTCTCTCTCTCTCTCTCTCTCTCTGTTTTTCCAAGACAGGGTCTCACTCTGTAGTCCCAAACTGCCCTTGAACTCACTGATCCTCCTACCTCTGCCTCCCAAGGGCTGGGATTAAAGATGTGCACCACCTTATCTGGCTCCTTTTTGAAATATTTTATTTATTTTGCATGTGGGAGAGAGAGAAGGAGGAGGAGGGGAGAGAGAGAGAATGGGCACACCAGGGTCTCTTGGCACTGCAAAGGAACTCTAAATCCATGCACTGCTTTGTACATCTGGCTTTACATGCATACTGGGAAATCAAACCTGAGCCATCAGGCTTTGCCAGCAAGCACCTTTAACTGCTGAACCATCTTTCCAACCTTGTTCACCTCTGTATGTGCCAGGCCAACTGGCCCATGACAATCCAGGGATTCTCCTGTCTGCCTCCCACCTCACCACAGGATCCCTGAGGTTACAGCTGTGTGCCACCATGTCTGACTTTACATGAGTTCTGGGGGTGTGCACTCAGGTCACCACACTTGTTGAGCAATCACTTTTTACCCACTGATCCATCTCCCCAGCCCAAGACCAACCTTTAAATAATTTCTCTTAAATCTTTCATGGAACCAGCTAGAATGTAGCATAGAAATATTGATGATAAACATACTTTACTGGCAATGTCTACCCTTCAGCAAAATTGTCACATGGGGATTTGGCCTGTTAACCATCAAGAAACTGGGATTCACTGTCGCCTGGATACCTGGTTTCAGCTATTCTGTGTGGCTCTATAGCTTCCTCTGCATGACAGGATGGTTTCAGTGAACTGGAAGTGGTGTTGAAGGAAAAGCACTGAAATGACAACTCTTCCCAAGGAAAGCAGGTTGATCCAGAGTCTTTGTCAGTATCTCGTGTGACAATGCAGATCACTCCACACAGTGTCCCCTGTTGCTCACTCCCTAATGGAGAGAGATGTTGACAAATCACAGCAAGATGTTTTGTTCGAGGACACTACCATACAGACCCCCAGGGTATCACAAATACCCACTCTGCTCAGAGAAGCCGCCCTGCCCGAGCTGTCTTCCCACCACAGATGACAATGTGACAACACTCTTGAATGAAAACACTGTCATCTCCGTCAAACTGCCCCCCTTGTCCACAGATTTTGACTCGAGCACCACTAACAGAGTTTCCAGAACACATTCTTCTCATTGAAAACAAAACGACAGTTGACGTGTTAGTGCCTAACCCCAGCACTGGTGCAGCTGAAGCAGGCGGGTGACAGCAAGTTCAAGGCTAGCTTGGGCTACATGGAGAGTTCCAGGCTAGCCAGGACTACACAGTGAGCCTCTGTCTTGAAACCAAAGTCAGTAGTCCATTTTATTTGCAACCCTAAATCAATGTAACTTATTCAGAACCCTCTAAGCAGCATGTTAAATGCACCATGTACACTTTTATTACTGTTATAGTATTTGTCTTTTGAAAATATTTATTTATTTGCAAGCAGATAGAGAGAGACTGAGGAGGCAGAGAATGGGCGCACTGGGGCCTCTTGCCACTGCAGACAAACTCCAGACGCATGTGCCACTTGATGCATCTGGTTTTAGGTGAGTACAGAGGAATTGAACCTGGGCTGCCAGGCTGCTGATCCATCTCTGCAGCCCCTAGACTTTTTGCTTGTTTGTTTGTTTTGCTTGTGTGTGTGGTGTGTGTAGTGTATGGACATACAGGTGCCATGCTGCACCCATTCATTTGCCTGTGGCAAACTGAGCTTCTCTGAAGTGGCCAGAGCAGCACATCACGTGTCACACTCCTTTGCTCTTCCTCCATGTTCTCACGCTGGCCCAGGCTGACCTGGAACTCACTGTGGAGTCTCAGGGTGGTCTCGAACTCATAGTGATCCACCTACCTCTGCCTCCCAACTGCTGGTAATCGATTAAAGGCGTGAGCCACCATGCCCAGCTCTCCACGTTTTTTTCTTTTCTCTTTCTTTCTTTCTTTCTTTCTTCTTCCTTCCTTCCTTCCTTCTTCCTTCCTTCCTTCCTTCCTTCCTTTCTTTCTTTCTTTTAGAAAGAGAGAAAATCCATGTTCATTTTTTGAGCTAGAGTCTCTTGCTGATCTTGAAGCTAGAGCTCGCCAAAGCTTGTTAAAATTTTTTTTTTAAATGAGATGCTGCAATTCTAGGGTCTCTGCTCCGTTATGGGATGAGGATTAGAGATGTTAATGCATGCAGCCATGCCCAGGTGCTTATGTGAGTTCCAGGGATTGAACTCAAATGGCCTCAGACTAGCAAGAAGTGCTCTTAACCACTCAGCCGCTTCTCCAGCCCTAGTCTTGTCAGCGGAACTTCCAGGGTATCTTTCCAGGGATCGGAGCTCTCAAGTTGGACAGTCCTTTGGGCTAGGTTTCTTCCATACAGTGAATGGAGGTCTGTTTTACCTTGGGAAAATAACCAGGGCCCCGTGAGCCCCTGGTGCACTTGGTGCGGTGATGCGCACAGGCGGAGTGCGCTGCTCATCTGCGATGGCCGCGCGGGGGGGCTGAGGAGCTCCAGCAAAACAAGTGCGAAGCCGGGCGTGGTGGCGCACACCTTTCAGCCCAGCGCTTGGAAGGCAGAGGTAGGAGGATCACCATGAGTTCAAGGCCACCCTGAGACTCCATAGTGAATTCCAGGTCAGCCTGGGCTAGATGAGACCCTACTCCCCACCCCCCCCCAAAAAAGCAGGTGCGAATCAAGTCTTCGAGGAAATCAGGTGCCATGGATGCAAATGAGCAGCGGCCACTCTCTCTCAGCAGAGAGGGGAGGCGGGTCACTCCCGATGTGCAGGGCGCGCGCTCCCCTCCTGAGAGGTCAGCAGCAACGCTCCCAAAATGAATGGCGTTCAAGTGAATCTGGAAAGATGAATAATTCGCCAGGAAGGTAAGAAGAGATACAGTCTTGGAATCTGTTTCTTTGCCTGTAATTTGAGAATCAAACAACAGCAACAATAACAATAACAACAACAAAAATACTTTCTCTTTGGGCCCAGAACAATGTAATGGCCAAGAGTATATAGTTATAACAAGCTTGGCTATTGGGAAAAATAATTATAGTAACTGTATTGTTGCTAAATAATAATAGAAAATAATTTTTAAGCCAAAGCTGACTTTAAAAAACTCTTCAACAAGGTGGCAATAGAGGGGCTAAAGAGATGGCTCAGCAGTTAAAGGTGCTGGCTTGGCAAAGCATGCCAGCCTGGGTTCAATTCCCCAGCCACCCACTTGCACCCAGAGGGGCATTTATTTGCAACAGCTAGTGACCCTGGAGCCTTACACACACATGCATGCACACACAAATATTCAAATAAATTAATAAAAACCAAAGAAATAGAGGGCAATTCAGAAGCCATGGTGCACCTCTGTCATTCCAATATGATGGTGAGATAGGAGATGGGAGATGAAGACAGGAAGATTTCCTCAGAAGTTCCCAGTGAGCCCAGCAGAGAAAAACAGCAGAGAAAGATCCAGACAGAGAAACTGCTTGAGATGAGGTAGAAAGATGGTGACAGGACTGAAAAGTTGTCCTCTGACCGCCACACACACGCCATTGTACGTACCTGCCCACACTCACACGTATCTGAACACACACGCATGCTCATACAAAAAGTTGTTAAAAGGGGGCAATAAAAAACCTGCTTAAAGAGGAGGGTGCATGCCAAGGGCAATTGACACAACACTGGGCACAGACAACGTCCTCAGCCCAAGGCAGAGGATTCACACTGGCACAGGGAGTGAGAGGGGACAGAGAGACTAGAGGACTATTTTGTGCAGCCGCATCTCTGGGATCGTTACTTGGAAGCAAAGGGACAATTCGTCCTTTTTTGACTGTGCTTAGGACTGAACTTGAGACCTAGCTCATGCTGGGCAAGGCTTCTGCCTCTGGGCTGCATTCCCAGTTCGGCTGGTTGTTTCTTAAAAGAAGAATCCTTGAGTACAGCACGAAGGAACTGTGCACGATGGGAAGGAAGAGGCATTTGGATGCAATGATGGGCCCTTCAGAGGCCCAAGTCTCGTTTTAATTAACTGGCTATGTGATTAAGCATGTGAAGCACAGAAAATTACAAGAGACAAAATGACTATGGCCATAACTGTGTTTGAATAGAGACTTTTACATTTAATAATGAAACATAAGTGTAATAACACAATATTAATATCTAACATATATTATGAATATTTTTAATTAAATTAAATAGCAATATTCATAGATTCCTGTCACCCAGATTTAACAGATGTCAACATTGTAGGTTTTGCTTTTAGCCCCCAGTTTTGGGATCTAAATATTTTTTTCTATCTCTCTTTCTCTTTCTTTTTTCTTTTTATTAATTTATTTGAAAGAGAGTGAGAGGGAGAGAATCGGCGCACCAGCAGGACCTCCAGCAGCTGCAAACAAACTCTAGACACATGCACCACCTTGTGTATCTGGCCTACGTGGGTACTGGGGAATCGAACCTGGGTCCTTTGGCTTTGCAGGCAAGTGCCTTAACCACTAAGCCATATTTCCAGCCCATCAAGAAACTTTTATGCAACCCTGAAAATACAGTCCTATAATATCAATGCACAAATAAAACATCAATTATGATAAATCACAAAGAAATGTATTTTAACACAATTTTTGGTATACATATAACTTTACCACTTATTAAAGTTGAAAGCAAATTTGCACACTAATGAGATGGATGCGCTTGTTTATTTTACAGAAAGACTAAATCTTGACACAGCAGGAGTCAGAACATCTTCAGTGTTCTTCAGAGTTGATGAATATTGTGATTTCATCATCATCAGTGTTGAAATGCCACTTCACATAAATAGGTAGTACAAAATGGCAGAAGCACATTAAGGACTATTTCAAAAATAGTTGGAAATTGTCTTAATCCCAAGCCAAAATGTATTTAATGATTCTTATGAGACTCTAGTTAGCAACTAAACAGTAATTTTTAACATTAAACATTCTAATACATTACAATACAATGATGTACTAACTTAATACATACTGAGGAATGATGATAGGAAAATGTCTTTGTTTTCTACAATTAAACCATATTTCTATTAACAGCAGGAAACTTTGTATATACAGAAAAAACAACACCTTGATTCAGGGCACACAATGGTCTCAAGTGGGAGGTGAGTTGTCTCAGGCAGCATGCGTTGGTGCTGCGTGGTGTGAAGGCATATGAAATGTGAAGTGTACGTGTGTGCTCAGAACCAAGGCCACAGTGGAGTCACACCTGCAGTCCAGGTGAGGGAGTGCTGTTCTAAACACCATACTCATGGGACATTTGATTTTGAAGTAATGTCATTCGGTGACAGCTTAAGAAGGTGGGAGCTCGAGCAGTCCGTGTGGCCTTTCCCCTTGGCTGTTGAGCTTCCTCACAACGTGGCAGCTCAATGTCAGGAGCACGTGTCCCAAGACAGCAAGGCTGACGGGTTAAACGTTCTTATGATCCAGCCTCGGAGGTTAGAACTATCGTTTTAGTCCCAATCAGCTGGCTGAAGCAGACAGGAAGGCCCACTCACATGAGAACATGGAGAAGTCAGCCCAGACACATCTAGACTCAAGAAGAGCACCGCTGCTACCTTTTAAGAAGAGTCTGTGGGCTAGGTGTGGTGGGGCACACCTTTAATCCTAGTGCTTGGGAGGCAAAGGTAGGAAGATCACTGTGAGTTCGAGGCCAGCCTGAGACCACATAGTGAATTCCAGGTGGACCTGGGCTAGAGTGAGACCCCACCTCAAAAAAAAAACAAAATAGTAACAACAACAATAATAAAAACAAAGAAGTTTGTGGGACGGGATATACTTTGGGTGACCGCAAAGCAGGAGGAGTTCCAAAAGCTAGAAGTACCTTGCGCAAACCCAGACTTGCTCACGAGCCCGACCCCACGGGCACTCGCAGAGCCCACCCAGCCTGCCAGCCATTACGACTTGGATCGCCTCAGAAACTTGTCTCTGTTCCTTTACTGGGGCCGTTGAAATCGTCAAGACAGAAAGGCGTCGCGGACAGGTGGCAGGACTCTCCACCCTATTCGTCCCACACCCCTATTTTGCAGACTGGGAAGCAGCCACACGTCGGTGTGGGAAGACCAACGTCCTCTGATGGGATGTGAATGCTCCTCTGGGATTCCAAGCTTTCCCAGGCCCTGCGCAAGAAAAAGCTCCCGCCTTTCTTAACCAGGTGACCTTGAGGGTATTGCGTTATCTTTTCTAACTGATTTTCCTCAGCTGTAAGTCAAAGACTTTGAGGTTCTTTTTGTGTGTGTGTGTGTGTGAGGAGTCTAGCGTAATGCCCGACCCTCACATGGGTGTTGACCCCCAGGCAACCTGCCGGGTGTGTGTGTGTGTGGGGGGGGGGCTTCCCTGATCTAAAGTGTTCATCCTGGGAAAGAGGACTTGGGGTGACTCCTGCAATCACTGACCCTGGCACACACAATGCCACGCTGGGACCTGAGTGTCCATTGTGACCCAAAGGCAGGTCGGAGTCGCCCAGCTCGGGATGCTGTGTGCCGCCCTGGGTACCCCCCTCGGGAGCTGCGCACTGTACTCACTCCGCTGGGGCCACAGAGGCTGGGACCCTGCGATGTCCAAGGAGGAGAACCACTCCAGCCCGCGATCCGGGGGTGGGGGTGGGGGGTGGGAGGGCTGTTTGTTTGGCTTTTGTTTTCACATGTTTGTTTACCGGTTCCAGCTGGCTACTAGATGCGGCCTCTGATGTCAGGATGCGGAGCCGCCAGATGTCCCTCTCCCGAGCCTTCCATTCGCTCTATACCCAGTAGGCGATGCCCTTCGCCTGGCCCTGGGCGCAGGATGCTCCAGCAGACCCGCGGCGCTTTGATGTCGCGGCCACACGGTGGCGCTGCCGCACCGCCCTCTGGCCCGGGTGGGGAGCCTGCGAGTCAACTCGCGTCCTGCCCGCGGCCACCCCGGGGGCAGGTCCCCCAGCGCCCGCGACTGCACGGTCTCGAGGCAAGGTGCGTCCATAGTCAGGCGTTGGGTCACATTGGGCACCCTGTGCCTGAGCCTCTTGGGGACTTCTAGGCAATGTGGCCTCCTTCACTGCTAAAGAAAGCTGAGGCTCTTGGGATTCTGCGAGTTGGTTTTAGCTGAGCAGCCCAGGTAAGGACAGAGAAGAGAGAGACAGACAGAGAGAGAGAGAGACAGAGACAGAGACAGAGAGAGACAGAGAGAAAGAGCCACAGGGATTTAGTCCCAGCCACAACCTGGAGGTCAAGATGAACCCACTGTGCATAAGAGACCATGCCACAACCTCATGAACTCAGGGTCAGTGGCTGGACGTCTGTGAAGGAACTTCCCACCCACAGCCTCCTACTTCCCTGTTTGTTTGTTTGTTTGTTTTTCAGTCACCTCTATGAATTTTGGCAGTGACCTACAGGATTTAATTTAAAAACATTTTTTAAATTTATTTATTTGCAAAGAGTGAGGGAGGGAGGAAAGGAGACAGAAAGAGAGAATGGATGCTCCAGGATCTCCAAAGGAACTCCAGATACATGAGCCACTTTGTGCATCTGGCTGTATGTGGGTACTGGGGAATCAAACCTGGGTTATTAGGCTTTGCAGACAAGCTCGTTAACCACTGAGCCATGTCTCCAGCCCGAAAATTGTATTTTCTACCCCTAACCTACACACATATCTACATATCCAAATAAAACACTTCTTCAGTATCAGGGCATACTCTTTTATTTTATCATGCATTTTCTCTTTTTGACCTCTTTCTTTCAATGCTGGATGTAATCTTCTAAAATGATGTCAGTATTCACTGATAAGAGCCTTCATCATGGTTTGAAAACACCATAACTACTGTCTGAGCTCTCTCAGTTGTGAAATCAATAGAAAGCTTTCTGCATAAGACACCAAATTCCAGACCAACTCAAGGTGTCAGGAGACTGGAGGTGCTGCTCAGGATTCAGACTCAGTATGTGTAGGTGGTCCTGAGTCCTGCTCCCAGGACATGCCGACCATCCATTCAGAATCCTCCACAAACACTTTGCAATGAGAGCAGCTCTGAGACCCAGTTCCTCC
Source organism: Dipus sagitta (assembly GCA_036346955.1). Lineage (NCBI taxonomy): Eukaryota > Metazoa > Chordata > Mammalia > Rodentia > Dipodidae > Dipus > Dipus sagitta. Next base: position 138,960,931 of record CM070775.1, read on the forward strand.
ATACATACAAGTGTCTGCTAACCAGTGGACACACGAACTACACTCGGTCTCTTCTTGTGAAGTTGCAACTCTTTGTTCCTGTAAGTCCTTCAATGAGAAACTTATGATAGGACTCCGAAGCACAGTTCCCAGCTCTGTCCCCCCCTTCCTTTATGGTAATAGAAGTTAAGGGAGGAAGGTACCAGGGAGCCAGGGATGGTATCTCTGTCCTCTTCCGCCCAGGGTGAATCTGGGATGAAGTGAGCCACTTCGAGGACTTCTGGGAGATGGCCTTGCTTGTCCGATTCAAAAACACACCTCAAAACTTACACTCCTGGGGTAGGGAGATGGCTCAGCAGTTGAAGGTGCTTGCTTGCAAAGCCTGCCGATGTGAGTTTGGTCACCCCCCCAACACCTGTGTAAAGCCACAGGCCAGCTAGTTTGGTGTCCATTTGTAGAGACCCTGTCTCAAAGAAGACGGGAAAGTGCAGACACCTTAAGGTTGCCCTCTGACTATGTGCACACACACCACCCACCCACCCACCCACATACACACACACACACACACACACACACACACACACACACATATCTTTTAAAAACTTTACACTCCAACTTAAAAGATGAAACAAGCTCCTGAATGTCTTTCTCTTCCTTCCTACAAGCAGGGACATGGAAATATCTTAACTTAGCTGTGATCTGGCAGCCAAGGGAAATGACCTTGGGAAGAACAGAGCAGCAAGGTGGAAGGAACCTAGGGATTCTAGATGCAAGCACCACCTTGTGTATCTGGCCTACGTGGGTACTGGGGAATCGAACCTGGGTCCTTTGGCTTTGAATCACAGAGCTACCTGCCAAGTGGGGTCAGGATCTCCTACCTAGAGATGATTGTTCAAGGGAGAACTAAATAGTCTACCAGCCACTGGGTTTGGGGCTTGAGGGATGCACTAGTCCACTTTCCATTGCTATAACAAATACCTGAGTTAAGTCAGCTCATAGAGAGAAAAACTTTATTTTGGCTCACAGGAGGGGAGGTTCCAGTCCGTCATCGGTTGGCTGATGCTTTTAGATCCGAGGTGAGACATCATGTCGTGGTGGCAGCCTGGCAAGAAAGTTTCCTTATGGTGGTCAGGAGAGAGAGAATGAGAATGAGAACGAGAGCAAGGGACAGGCAGAGACCTGGATCCCAATACCATCTTTCAGAGCATGTCCTAATGATTAACTCTCTCCCGCCAGGCCCCACCTCTTAAAGATTCCACCATTTCCCAAAGGCTGAGAACCGAGCCTTGAACATGTGGTCTTTGGGGAGCATTTGCTTACCCTAATTAATTTAGACTCATCTGAGGCAAATACAATAATATTCAGCGATAGGATCAACTAACTTTTTGCATCTGGTTGGGCAACAAGGTCCTCTGTTAAGTAGGAAGGGTGGGGGGGCTAGGAGGGAAGGGGAGGATGGGATGCAGTTTTAAACCTGAGGAACTCGGCTCCGAGGCTGCTTTTCTTTGGGCATCGATGTGTGTCTGTATACTAGCCACACACCGTCTACACCTCTCATTTCACTGACAAAAAAATAAAAATAAAAATAAATAGTTGTACTATTTGTTAATTAACAAACTCTGGGGTGGTTGGCGATTTTCCAAGCTCATGGCCCTTCACACGCTCACCTTCCATGCGTTGGACACCATGTAAAGTCATCTTATCCCGTGTATCTCTTATATCTTTGCTGAAGTAGTTTATTGTTTTAAAAAATGTATTTATTTATTTATTTGCAAGCAAAGATAGACAGAAAGAGAGAAAGAAAGGGAGAATGAGAACAGGTGCAGCAGGGCCTAGTGTTGCTACAAATAAACTCCAGAGACATGCAACACCTTAACCATCACACATACTTCGTATATCTGGCTTATATGGGTACTGGGGAATTGAACCCAGGTCTTCAGGCTTTGCAAGCAAGTACCTTTAACCACTGAGCCATCTCTCCAGTCTCTATTTTATTTTTCAATGTTTTTATTTAGTTGCAAGCAGGGTGAGAGAGAGAAAAGAAAAGAGTGGGCACACCAGGACCTCCTGCTGCTACAAATTCCAGGCACATATGCCACTTTGTGCATCTGGCTTTATGTGGGTACCTGGGCCATCAGGCTTTGCAAGTAAGTGCCTTTAACTGCTGAGCCACCTCTCCAGACCAAATGCTGAAGCATTTTAATGTAATTATGGACAACATCTTACCATGTGTTTTCCAGGTAATTGCTATCGTCTACCCATTTCCTCTCTTCTCTAATTATTTGTATTACATTAAGGAGATTTGGCTCAAATTTCCTTCCCACCCCATCTCCAGTAGTCCCTGATTGAACTCTTGTCACCGCAGACCCCTATTTCTTCTCCCAACGTCTCACTTCGTGGCTGTTCTGGTCACCTCAGTCTACAGCAGTCACTGTCGCTGGGGTTACACTGTGGTGGCACTGCCGATTATTAAACATCTGCTGGTGGACAGCTCTGTTTTCAGACGTCCTTCGCCGCCCTTACTCCAAGATACTGTCCATGTCTGTCTCCCTTAGCTGAGTTCTTTCGCCTTACAGCCAGCTTCTCTTGCCCTCTGGCTCTGTGTAGCTTAGGTTTCCCTCCCTCCACCATTCGCCTCCCCACCTGCTCCTTGGCCGTCACCTCACAAGTGCCCCCACTTTGTTAACAAACATCATCTGCACTCTGTACTTTGCTCTGGGGCCCTTTTGTTTGTGCAGCCTGTGTTCTCAGGGAGTTCTGCTTAACCCAGATAAGCACACAGATACACAAATAAGCACACAGAAAAGTCTTGTGTTGTCTGGCTGGCTCATGAAATCCCTCCTTTCTCCTCTCCAGCCACACACAAGTCTGATCCAGGTATTCCTGCTGAAATCGCTGAGCAACTCTTCGCTGCCTGCACACATCACCATCACCATGGTTACCTTGCCCTTGCCTCCCGCATTTCCTGCCCGCAGCACCCCCTGCCACTCATACCCTGCCACTTGGTGTTCTCTGAAGGGGCCCAGCTCAGCACCTCCTGCATTGCAGTCACACTTCTCCCCTTCGCTCTGCCTAGTGGCTGATGCTGGGGGCTGGGAACCTGACTTCTCATGCTGCGGTGAGGAACTCCCACAATCCCCCTGGACTAACCTGACACTTAAACTCATCTCCAGGTGTTTAGCTTTACTTATCTTCCCCGCAACTGGATGAGATTTCCTAAGGGCAGGAATACACATGGTGCTGTTTCGTAACTGCAGCCGGGCACTCAGGAGGCATGTGTGCGATGCATGTTTGTTGAATGACTGGCGGAAGGTGTGAGCCCATCGCTCATCTACTGAGGCAGAATCTAACCAAGAAACAGTTTGGGGGGCGGAGGGAGTAGCTCAGAGGTAATGTGTATGCATGCGTGAGTCCCTGCACTCAGTCCCCAGCACCATAGAAAACAAATGAACAGGAATACAAAAAGGCTTAGAAAGGGAAGAAAGGAAGGTTTGAGAAGCAACAGTGTCACTGCAGAGCCGCAGAAGAGGGACACCTGAGCACTCAACACATGTATGGGGATGTCCATGTGTCAGTCAGTCAGCCAGGGACACTGGTGTTGAGGAGAAAAATCACCATATGGCTTCCAAGTGCTTTGGCCAAACCTCAGCTGTGATGGCAGCTGAGACTTCATATTGTTGGAGCGTTTGTTGTCTCCCTGAGGGTTACATCTCTCTACACATTTGCTATGGCTAAAGAGGGCCCATTAAAAAAAGAAAAAGAAAAAAATATACTGCAGAGATTGCTTAGTGGTTAAGGCACTTGCCTGCAAAGCCTTAGGACCCATGTTCAACTCTTCAGATTAATCCCACATTAGCCAGACACACAAAGGTGAGGCAAGTGCAAGGTCATACATGTCCACTAGGTGGTGCAAGTGTCTGGAGTTCGATTGCAGTGGCTGAGGCCCTGGCACACCAATTCTCTCTCTCTCTCTCTTTCTAAAAATAAGAAAAAAGAAAAGATGGTCCATGCAGACTTGTATAGAAATTATGATTCTACAGCCATACCATCCTCAACACACCTGATCTCATCAGGAATTATGATTCTATGCAAGTTGTTGAAGGATGAAGAAGGCTGATATCTTTCAGAATACTAATTGATTTTGGAATGTGAAGAATTTCTTTGGTACCCATAACCCCAGGACTAGGGTAGCTGAGGTGGGAAGATTGTAAGGTTAAGGCTAGCCTGGGCTATAAAGCCAGACCCTGCTCCCCCTGCCCCCCTGCCCCCCTGTCCCCCTGCCCCCAATCAAAGGAATTTCTTTAGGTTGAATTCCAAACAAGTTTTTCCACTGGCCTGTGTTCTTGCATTACAAAATCCAAATATGGGGACTAAGGAATAGTTTCTCTTCACAAATAAACAATTATCAAATACTCTGGGGAGAAAAGGCATGAACTCTAAACCTTTGGGTTAGGGTCAACACTTTCTGCTTCCTGGGACAAGTCTGTGTGTCCCTCCCACTTCATCTCCAACACCCTATAACTGAGAGTTTGGGGTAAGTCAAGTAGAATATATCTAACTCCCATGGAGTAGGCTGAAACAACTGGGTAAGGACTGGAGGTGGGTTTGCTCTGAGCCTAGACCTCATTTTCCCAGAAGGGTGTTCCTAACATTCTTGTTGACCATGGACCCCTTAACAGAAGGAACATGGCTTCATGGGGTTTTTAAGTATGTCAGGAGGGAGAGAGGGAGAAATAGAGAGAGAAATTACCGCCTTTCCTCCTGATAAACCTTCCCACCTCAAGGGTATCATGTCTTCTCTGGATAGAGGCGGCATCCAGCAGCGTTATGTAGGTAAATTCTGTTGCCAACATCTCTAGAATAGTGATGTGTTGTTTGTATCCCCTGTGACACACCCACTGTTGTAATCACCTTCATATTGCTGGCACAAAAGCACCTGATGGGAGAGTTTATTTTGGCTTATAGTCTTGAGGGCAAGCCTCTTGATGGCAGGAAAAGAAGGCAGGGCAGAGGCCGGACATCACTCCTTGCTACAGCAGGTGGAAGACAGCATCAAGAGATTGAGTTAGCCGGGCGTGGTGGCGCACGCCTTTAATCCCAGCACTCGGGAGGCAGAGTTAGGAGGATTGCCGTGAGTTCGAGGCCACCCTGAGACTTCATAGTTAATTCCAGGTCAGCCTGGGCCAGAGTGAGACCCTACCTCGAAAAGCCAAAAAAAAAAAAAAAAAAAAAAAAAAGAGATTGAGTTAAACTCTGGCAACACCCCAAAGATTGCCCTCAGAAACACACCTGCTCCTGCAAGGGCTCCAGCTCCCAAATTGCCACCCGCCGGGGACCAAGAACTCAAAACACATGAATATATATGGGGTATCTGATTCAAACCACCAAACCCATGTAAGCCAGCAGAAAGATTCTGCAATCACTGTAGTGGCTCCAGTTGACAGAGCAACCATAACCTCCAGCCAGTTCTTCAAAGAAAATTCTTCAGGGCCCCCATGCTGACAATTGAGTACTCTGATCTATAACCCTTCACTTCTATTCACAGCTCACTGGCTGCATGCAGCAAGCATCCCACCCAAATACAAGGGGCCTAGGAAGTTCGATCACAGCAAAAGTTGGTATACCAGACTCTGAAGTGCTTAGGAGTTGAGCAGAGGAAAGTCTAAAATAAAAGACAGAAGATGACAAGGAAGTTTTCCAAGAATGAGGCATGTCTGGTTCCCCTTGAGACACAATAGCTCCAGCTTCCGACTATCCTTGAATGGAACAGCCAAACACAGCTGTGGTAGTTTGAATGGATGTGTCCCAATGTATTCAGGATTTTATTAAAGTTTGTAATTTCAATCTGCAGCTACCTGGCTGGAGGAGGTGTCACTGTGGGTGGATCCTAGGTTCTAGCCCTAAGGTGTGGGGGCGGGTTTGGAATTCCAGTCTAAAGATATGCAAAGTGCCTGAGCTTTGCCTGGAGTTCCTAAGTGTGCTGTGTGCTGTGGGTTTTTAGGTCTCGGCCTGTGGCTTTTCTCTCTCTCCCTGCTTGGTCCTGTGAGAGGGGACCAACTTCTGCCATTATGGAACTTCCCCTGGATCTGTAAGCTTCAATAAACATCCCTTCCTCCACAGCTGTGCGGCAACATGAAGCTGTCTACTACAAGGGGCGAGGGTGCATCCAGGCTGAAGGAATATGGAGAAGGGAGGAAGCCCCCACACCCCTAACTCTATTTCTACTTCCTTCAATGTCTTATCTCTGGGCCTACCAAAACCCAGGCTCTAAGGACCTAAAATCTCTCCCTGGGAGATATAGCCAGCAGTTCCCTTTCCTTTGGCATGAGATCATACTGACCGTGGCACGAAGCTCTGCGATTTCTAGTGGTCTGCCTTCCTTTTGTGCTGGCCCCACTTCTTCCCAGTGGTGACTCCTTTGAGTTCCCAGTAAACCTCAACTCTGTCTCTGCATTCACTGTTGCAAGGAGCACAAAATTCATTTGACATGTATTGGGTCCTCATAAATGACTCCACCCTGGAAGATAAAAATCAACACACAAAAAAAATGACTGCAAAGTAGAGGTATAAGGTTGAGAAAGATAGAGCCCCATCTTTAGGCTATTAAAGTGTTCAATAAATGCTGACATTAAATCAAGTCAACCTGTTGTCACCAAACACCAGGTTTAGAAGCTCATCCCATGAGGACAAAACCAAAACAAAACAAAAACATCTGATGCACAAGGTGGCACATGCATCTGGAGTTCATTTGCAGCAGCTGGAGGCCCTGATGTGCCCATCCTCTCTCTCTCTCAAATAAATAAAGAAAGAAAGAAAAACAAAAATGCTAAAAAAAACAAACATCTGAGAGACAAGTGCTGGGGAGAAAGAAAACTTTTATCAGCAGCAAAAAAAAAAAAAAAAAAAAAAAGGAAAGAAAGAAAGAAAGAAAAAAGAAAAAGGGGGCTTTTTAAATTTTTTGACTTTCAAAAAATCTTCATTTATTTGAGAGAGAGAGAGAGAGAGAGAGGGAGTATGAGTGCACCAGGGCCTCCTGCCATGCTGGGAATGAATTCCAGACACATGTGCCACTTTGTACATCTGGCTTTACATGGATGTTGGGAATTGAACCCAGGTCAACAGGCTTTGCAAGCAAGTGCCTTTAACCACTGAGCTATGTCCCCAGCTCAAGAGGGGACTTTGATCACAAATCTGCTTCTCAATTCCAGGGTGACAGGAAAAATGATGGAGAAAGATGGGCTAATAAAAGTGAGGACCATTCACATGCTTGCTGGAAGTAGGTGGATGTCTTTTAGGAACTCAGACACCACCCTCTTTTACTGTTTTTTTAAAGTTTATTTTATTTATTTGAGAAAGAAAGTGGGAGGGGGACAGATGGAGAGAGAGAGAGAGAGAGAGAGAGAGAGAGAGAGAGAGAAAGAGAGAATGGGCACATCAGGGCCTCCAGCCACTGCAAATGAACTTTACACTCATGGGCATCTAGCTTACATGGGTACTGGGGAATCGAACCTGGGTACTTAGGCTTCACTAGCAAACACCTTAACTAGTAAGCTATCTCTCCAGCCCTATTTTGATGTTTTGAGACAAGGTGTTACTATGTAGCTCAGACTGGTCTGAAACTTGTGGTCCTCAGCCTCCCCCAGATGGAATTATAGACATATATTACCATATCTGGCTCAAGATCTGGATTTGTAATTGTGCTGACATAGGTTGTAAATATAAAACATGTGCCAACTCTCCAAGACTGAAAAATAAAGAATAAAAAATCCTATTAATTAATATTTAAAAATCATAGCATTTCAGACACATTGCATTAAATAAAGTTTATTATGAAATAAAGTTTACTATTATTATTTCAACTTTTTAAAAAAAAGTCTGGCCTGGGGAAATGGCTTAGTGGTTAAAGGTTTGTAAGCCTTCCAGCCTGAGTTCAATTCTCCAACAGCCACATAAAGCCAGTTGCAAAGTGATGAGATTCACCTGTGAATCCAATGCACCTGTGGCAATGGGAGTGGAGCCAGAGACTCTGGAAGCTTGCAGGCCAGGTAGACTGGCACACACAGTGACAAAACAGAGAAACCCTGTCTCAAAAGAAGGTAGAAGGAAAGGAAAAATACCCTGAGGTTGTCCTCTGACTTCCACACACACACCACTACACACACGTGTATGCATGCACACACAAATAATTTTTTTATATTACGAATAAACTTTGTATGGAAACATCATGTGTTGGTACCATCATTTCCCTCCTCCCTGCCCCCATTCTGCTGAGGGTCTCGAATATTTTTTTTTATTGTTGTCATTTTTTGAAATAAGGTCTTGCTCTAATCCAGGCTGACCTGGATGGAATTCACTATGAGGTCTCACGGTAGCCTCAAACTCACTGTGATCCTCCTACCTCTGCCTCCCAAGTGCTGGGATTAAAGGCATGCGCCATCATGCCCAGTTTTTTTCAAATAAAATTTTTTAAAGTGGTTACTGTAAACTTGAAGATAACTCATGAGTCATGACAGAGGTCTAAGCAGAGCTCTAGAAAGCCTAGGGCAGGATTTGAGTGAGATTAGTTGCTTCCAAATTTTTGTTGACAAGCTGCATGTTATAACACTTGAACAAATCTTCCTTGGGAAAAAAAAATCTCACAAAGCTTTTTTGAAGTTATGTGTGTTTAACTTTTACTTTTCAACTTATCTTTCTGCTTTTCTTCCAAAGTTATGACTACAAATGGAATTAAAAGCATACTTTTTTCAACTGGTGCTGGGGGGTGGAGAGATAGTTTAGCAGTTAAGGCACTTGCCTGAGAAGCCTAGGGACCCAGGTTCAACTCTCCAGAACCCACGTAAGCCGGATGCACAAGGTGTCACACATGTCTGGAGTTCCATTGCAGTGGCAATTGGTATGATAATTCTCTCTCTCTCATTAAAAACAAACTGGTGCTGGGAACTGAACTCAGGGACCTCAAGTATGTTAAGTGTGTACTCCACCACTGAGAAAGACTCCTAGCCCTAAAAGCATCTTGTTTATTCCATAAACTGATCTCCAAATCTAAATTAAGTAGCAATTGTGCTCTGTATTTCACACACACACACACACACACACACACACACACACACTAACACACCCCTACAGGGACCAACTTTTCCCATGTGTAAAGCAATATGCCTGATTGCTAGATTAAGCAACAGAAATTAATTATTACAGTAATTACTCAGCTACTAAATGTTTGAATGCTAGACCTGACATAGCTGTCCTGGGAGCCACCTTCAGCATCTGAATACATTGGCTTTGACAGGGCAGCTGGAGCCAGAGAGGCTGTACTATGCTGGTGTGAGTCAGATACATTTGCTGAGGTTGGAGGAGAGGGGAGGGTTGTACACCTTGTGTCACAAGGGAAAAGACACTGGCTTCTAGCACCGTCTTTCCAGACTTGAAGTCAGATTCTTGAAGAGGACAGCCTTCAACCTTTAGAGTGGCCACTCAGTGGACTGTTGACATGCACCATGTTGGGTAGTGGTAGAAACTAGAAGGTAGCTGGTAAGAAGGGCTAAAGCCCGGGCTGGGGTGATGGCTCAGTGGTTAAAGATGCTTACTTCTGCTGCCAACCTGAATTCAATCCCCAGCACATGTGTAAAGCCAGATGCACCTATGAGAGTGGGAGGCAGAGCCAGAAAAAAAACCCCAAACTCAAGGGGCCAGTTAGAATGGCCTAAACGAGAGAGTTCCCGTTGGGCTGGAGAGATGGCTCAGCAGTTAAGAGCACTTCCTGTGAGAGCATGAGGGCTGAGGAGGTCAGGGAGAACCCCCAAGTTCAATGCCCAGGACCCACATCAGCAGCTGGATGTGGTCACATGTGTAGACGGAGAATTGCCAGAGCTCATGAAAAACTGGCAAGCTCCAGAATCAGTAAGAGACTCTGACTCAAGTTAGAATGGATGGAAGAGGGATGGAGCAGGACATCTGACCTTCCCCTCCAGCCACCAAGGACAAATGCATGGGCACATCCTACACATGCATACACCACACACACACACACACACACACACACACACACACTGGAAGAGCTCAAACACACACCACTGGCTCTGAAGGAAGGTGGCAGTCACCGGGGAATCTCCAATTTGGGGAAAGGTCGGCCAAAGCAGTCCCACATAAGTCCTTGCAAATCAACACCTCTTGTTTTCCGTCTTAATCAGATTTTGGGCATGTGGTCCCCAGGGACCCGCACCTGCCTTCTTATCCTATGTTCCTTTAGGGAGCACATTCGAGTCGGGGGGGGGGCTAAAGCTTTGGAGCTAAAGGCTCCAAAGGACACTGTAGGCTTGCTAACAAGCGAGTAAGGAGTCCCCTTGCCTCCACTTACCTCCTGCCTCTCCCGTGTTTCTGTAGTGTCTTCTTCACTCAGGAGGCTGGACCTGGTCCAGATGCTGCAGGAGCAGTTTTGTGGAATGGAAAACCTTTTAGCCATTGGTCTTTCTGCACCTTGAGCCATGGATAGAGCTTAAACCAAGGGGTGTAGAGTGATGGTTAGAGCTTAAACCAAGGGGTGTGGAGCCACAGCTAGAAATTAAACCACAGGGTGTTGAGACATGGTGAGAGGTTAAACCACGAGGCGTTGCGCCATGGTTAGAGATTGAACCATGGGGTGTTGAGCTGTGGCTAGAGCTTAAACTATGGGGTGCTCAGAACTTAACCCATGGGGTGCTGAGCCGTGGTTACAGCTTAAACTATGGAGTGTTGAGCTATGTTCAGAGCTTAAGCCATGGGGTGTTGCTTATTTTTTTTTGTACTTGTTTTTCAGGAGTCTACCAGTTAAACCATCATTTCAAGACATCTGGGGTCACCAGGTAATTCTCACTGTCACAGTCCCATTGTTTTTGCTTAAAGCTGTCAGTTCAACTCAGAAAATGATCAGGCCACATGTCAAGAAGTATTAAAAGCATTGGCTTCACTCAAAGCCAAATAAGAAATTCCAGCATGTCTGAAAGGCTGGCTTGTCTGCTCGGGAGCTTTTTCTCCGGAGGTGAGGCCACCACTACTTTACCTTCTCCAAATCATTGAGTTTTCCAAGCAAGTACAAAACCTAAAGATTAAAAATTTATCCCAAGCCGGGCGTGGTGGCGCACGCCTTTAATCCCAGCACTCGGGAGGCAGAGGTAGGAGGATCGCCGTGAGTTCGAGGCCACCCTGAGACTCCATAGTGAATTCCAGGTCAGCCTGGGCTAGAGTGAGACCCTACCTCAAAAAACCAAAAAAAAAAAAGAAAAAAAAATTTATCCCAAATAAGTCCCGTTTCTCTTGAAAGGTATCACTGCCTGCTAATAAGGAGAAATTAATAATAGTTACAGGGCTGGCGAGATGGCTCAGTAGTTAAGGCGCTTGCCTGCAAAGCCAAACCCAGGTTTGATTCCCCAGGACCCATGTAAGCCAGATGCACAAGGTGGCGCATGCATCTGGACCTCATTTGCAGTGGCTAGAGGCCCTGGTGCACCCATTCTCTTTCTCTCTCTTTCTGTCTCTCTCTCTCTTCTCTCAAATAAATAAATAAATAAAATATTTTTAAAATAGTTATAGCAGCATCTGATACTTTATTTTCAGAAGCCACTTTATTTAGTCTTTATCTCTTAATTTGCAACCTATTTCTGGACAAGTTAGGGAGTTGATGTGTTCTTCCCTGGAGAAGTTCCACTCCATTCTGCAACATGGGAATATTCAGAGCACACACTCAGGGCTGGAGGCACATCCCCTCTGCCTACTTGTGGCTGCAGCTGCAACAGAAACCAGCTGCCCTCTCCTGTGTCCTCCACCAAGTAAGGGTTATAGGACACTCATCCCAAAAGCAGACACAGCGGGCACAGCAGGGTACCTTGCCTTGAACAATGAAGATGGAGGTGGGGGAGATACTGGCCTTTCACAAGGTTCCACTCAGATAATTCTGAAGTATGGCCCACACCATTCCTACAAGACTCCCCAACAGGAGTGAGCCCTGCTTGGTTCAAAGACTTAGCAGTCCTCACCCTGAGGGACTTTTTCCTTCCTTTGTCCCACCCTCATTGCTTCCCTCCAACTTCCTGGATCATCTCTCACATAAACCATCTGCAATCGCATGCATCCTTGCCTCAGGCTGCTGAGTCATTTACTCCCCCCACCCCGCTCTCCAAACCCCCTCACCAAAGCAGTTGGCAGCCAGGCCAAGGATGCCTAAATGGATCCCAAGGAGCCAAAAACAATATTGTTTTCCATTTTCCCTGTGTTGCAACTGATACATGAGGTAGGTAGTCATTTACATGGTCAATTAGTGGGCGAAGTCTTTGTGTCGGCCTTCTAAACAGAGGCCTCTGAAACTGCCAGACTTGTCTGCTTTCGTAGATTTCACACGGCCCCATGGCAAAGTACCACACTGTTTGGCAATTAAGCTGCGGTGGCAGACGAGAGCGATTCAGGGCCGCCACAAAAGCACAGAAATGTGACCTATTTTTACATGATTTTTCCCAGCAACATGAATGGAGGCTCAAAGCATGACTTCCTACCCTCTGATCTATCCAGCTCTCGTTTAGATTTTTCTTTTTAAAAATTGTATTTTGGGAAATTGAATTCTAGGCACTTACCCCTGGTGGTGTTGGTACGGCAGGCCTCAGATTCCTAGAAAATAAAGCTATGGTCCTGAGCCCAGCTCGCTGCCCCTCTGCTGTGGTCAGCCTAGCCTTGTCCTCAACCCCACTCTTGATGAAACTAAGCCCACAGGCTTTAGCTTTTCCATTGTGACTGGCAAAAGGTGGAACTCAGATTCTCTCAAATTGCCTTCCCCTCATCCATTCATCCATCCATACCCCCTTCTGTCCATTTATTAACTTATTCAATATATGTTAGGAACCTGCTCCATGCTAGGAAGTGTGTTGAGATATGGAAAGTCCTTAAAACACTAGGGTGAACAAAAGCCCCAAATTTCCTCTCTTTTTTGGTTCAGTTTTCCAAAGTAGGGTCTCGTTCTAGCCCAGGCTGACCTGGAATTCACTATGTAGTCTCAGGGTGGCCTCGAACTCATGGCAATCCTCCTGCCTCTGCCTCCTGAGTGCTGGGATTAAAAGTGTGTGCCACCATACCTGGCTTCAAATATCCTCTCTTGAGCCTTCCAGACTGGAAGGAAATAGGTGTCATGCAACATCATCTTACACATAATTAAAATGGTGACAGATGTCCCTAAGGAGAGTCCAAGGTACCATGACAGTTCCCTGAAGAGGTGACATTCAAGCCAAGAGAAGGCAACAACGGATAAGAGATTCTGGAGTGATGGGTCTGCGGGAGGGTCTGCAGGAGGAGGTGCATTCACCTTGAGAGGCCAGTGTGGCCGGGATGAGAAGAGGGTAGTGAGGGGTGCAGAGAGCTGAAATGGGGAGGAAAGCCGTGCTTCTCCATGCAGGATGACCCACCACTCCACGGCAGGGTGGACCAAAGGGAGGGGCAGAGAAATGGGGAAAGCTGTGAAGACACAAGCTCATCTGGTGTGGCGATTACATTTGTAATCCCAGCATTTAGGAGGCTGGGCCAAGAAACTAAAAGGTTCAAGGCATATTTTAGAGGGGGCCCATGAAGACTCCATGCCTCCTTGTGCTTCGTGGGAACCCTCTGGATGTGGCACACAATCCAGCAGCCTCCTGCTTCTCATCGATGACTTCCTGAGGATCATGAGAGAGAGATGACTACCTTCTACCAACCACTCCCTCCTCCATTTTTTTTGTGAGATTGTGGTATTTGGGCAAAGGGCTTGTTCTATAATTGTCTCTTCTGACTTGAATAATTAAAGAGAATCTAAACTTAGAAAAGTTTTTGGACCATCCCTGTCCCTGTTTCCCCATATGCCCATAGTGCTTAGCAGCCCACTGGGCGTGTAGTCTCATTCATTCATTTAGTACTGAGGAATGAGCCGTGACTCCTCAGTCTCAGGGGTGGTGACACTCCACCCTGTTGTTCGTCCCTGTCCCCCTCTGGGCAGCCGTGATGCTGTAACTAAGGAAGGGAATGGTGAGGGAGAGTTCTCTGGACCTTAGGAAACTGGGAAAGTTGGAAAAGCCACTCCACCAGTTCTGTCCCTGAATACAATAACACCCCGCAGGGCACACTGGCTTTGCTTTCTTATATAATAATGCACTCTCTATCTCCCATCTCCTTGTCTAGACCACCTGCATATTAGCACCTGTATATCAACCTGGATATCAGCACCCATCATTCTGCGTTCATGGCAGGCATCACTAGGCAGTCATGATGTTTTTCCTCACACTGAACCTTCAGGACCCGTACAAAGTACAGTACTTTCAGCCTTCCAGTTGACTGAAGTTGATAAAGAACTTGAAACCTATTTGTCAGCCTTGTGCCTGCCTCTCAGCGAAAGAGTCGGCCTGGGAAGACTGTTCAGGTGGCTAATTGCTTGAGGACGCAAGCTTTCTGGCAGGCAAACTAACCAGTCATCCTCGCAGCTGGTTTTTCATTCTTCTTTCTAGGGTTTCCGTGGTGCCCGATACCCACAGCATCCCCCAGTGCCCCTCCTGCCTAGCTTCCCCTCACAACGTATGACCAGGCTACAAGGCACTTGTTCAGAGCTTCCAGACCTCACAGATGTGTCTGAGGTTTGGAACTCCTTGACCCTGGGTGAATTTGTACCCAGGAGACGTGAGTGCACCATTTGTTTTTTTGAGGCAGGGTCTCACTCTAGCCTAGGCTGATCTGGAATTCACTGTGTAGTCTCAGGGTGGCCTTGAACTCACGGCGATCCTGCAACCTCTGCCTTCCCGAGTGCGGGGCCCGCCTTAAGTGCACAATTTGATAACAGCAGTGAAACAAATGGCCTTGGACCATCAGTGTGTCTTCCGTTTACATTCTGTACGTGGGACGAGCCGAGGGAAGTTTTGCTACTGGGTCTTTCCTTTCCCTTCCGTTCCGCAAGTTGCATCACAGCGAGCAGGAAGGGGGGAGAGAACTCCACAAGAGCCGGATGGGAAACGTCCCCTGATCAAACCTCTTGGAATGAGACTGCATCCTTCTGCCCCGCTGTCCAAGTCTCCAGGATGCTTTCGCCCGTGCCACTCACCTGCTCTGGCCTTTTCCCGGGCACAACTTGGACGTGCCCGGGCGCCCTGGACACTAGGGGGCGCGAGCAGGCTTGTGTTCGTGACGGTCCTGCAAGAAAGCGGCAGGAGGAGGAGGAGGAGGCTTGCGCGAGCTGCTGCGCTTTCTCTCTCTGGAAAGTGCTGCGGCTAGGCAGAAGGGTGCCTTGCCATGGGCTCTGAAAGGGGGCAGTGGCATCCGGGTTGACTGCTCGAAGCTGTCTTCCCGTGTTGTTTTGGGAGCCGCCTCTAGAGCTGGGGCTGAGGGGCAGGTTACATTTAAAGCGCCCGGCTGGCAGCCTCCCAGCCGCCGGCGGAGTCAACACCTGGGAGCTGGCATCCAGGGCGGCTCTCTCAAGCTGGCGTCCACTCTGCACGGCCACACTGAGGCCACTGTTCTCACCCGTGCCCACGCCAGCCGGCCGGGAGCTGACCACGTCCCCGGGCAGGGCCTCCCTCCGGCCCTGAGTCCCTTTCCAAAGCCTTAGCTCCGGCTTTTGGAAAATGGGGTCATGCCCTTTGCCCCAGGGCAACAAGAGCTCATTTTACCAAACAGACTTTGCGTGCCACTGGCCTACTTTTTCCCTGTAGGGTGAACCGAAGCCAGCCCAGGAGCTCAGAGCCTTCCTCTCCACCCTGGTCTGCCAGAACCTTCCACGGGGCCCTTGTTATCCCAGGCTAGGGGACTGCGGGTGCTTTCCCAGCCTATCAAGGGGAAACGAGTTCAGGAAATCAAGCGCAGGGGTTTTATTGCCAAATATTTCTTTCCCTAGGAGGACAGCGCATTCAAGCCACCGAGTGAAGATTGGAGTCAGGCCAGCCATAAACTATCTTAATGAACACTAATGGAGAACCGCAATTATTGACTTCAGAATGCAAACAACAACTTCAGACAGGGATCCCTCGCAGCCTGCAGGCCCCGTACAGATGCCTTGCTCTGTTTCGGCCGTTGCTTAGCGATGGAAAATGAACTATTCCTGCCTCTTATCACTGTAGGTAGAGGTAGGACAATGAGTTTTATTGGGCTGAATAGGTATAAAATTAGTTTATTCTCTCTCACTTGGAGAAGGCAATTGGCAGTGCAGGGATGGTCTTGGATGAGGGGTGGGCCGGGGGTTGGGGGTGGTTTCCTTGTTGCCTCAGCCACTCCTAACCGCCCTGTCTTTTCCTCTGCAGATACAAAGTTTAAACTTTTGTTGGGAGTAGCTTTCCAAAGCTATCATTCGAGAAAATATCTACAATTATGGACCCACACACCAGGGCAGAAAATTGAATGAGGCAAGTGAAGTTTTGGAAGCAAACTGGAAGGATACCAAAAAGAAAAAAAAAAAAAAAAAACTGGGCGTGGTGGCACACACCTTTAATCTCGGCACTTGGGAGGCAGAGGTAGGTGGATTGCTGAGAGTTCGAGGCCACCCTGAGACTACATAGTGAGTTCCAGGTCAGTCTGAGCTAGAGTGAGAGCCTACCTCGAAAAACCAAAACAAACAAACAAACAAACAAACAAAAAAACCTTAAGTCAGGATAAATAATAATTTAATGCAATATTAAATGCAGACATCATTGGGGTCCAGTAGTTAGCCAACTATTAATGTTTTAAAATTAAAAAAGTTATTTTTATTATTTATTCAAGAAAGAGAGGGAAGCAAAGAGAGAGAGGGAGAGAGAGAGAAAGAATGGGCACACCAGGGCCTCTAGCCACTGCAAACAAACTCCAGATGCATGTGCCACCTTGCGCATCTGGCTTATACGTGGCTACTGGGGAAATTGAACCTTGGTCCTTTGGCTTTGCAGGCAAGTGCCTTAACCGCTAAGCCATCTCTCCAGCCCCCAACTATAAGCCATATATGCTGACTTTGTATGTCCAAAATGGCTGTGGAAAATCAAAATTGTTGCCACAAAAACATCCACAGTGAGGGGCTAGAAAGATGACTTGTCAGGACAGTGCTTGGCATGCAAACATAAGGATCTGAGTTCAGATCCCCAGCGCCCACTCAACCAGGGAGCTCTGTGTTCAGTGGAAGATCCCGTCTCGACAAAACGAGGGGATGGGGATAGCAGGTGTTGCAGTGAACTTCTTGTTCCTGGGACAAAACACCCCACCAAAGGCAGCGGATGGACAGGAAGGATTTATTTTGACTTACAGTCTTGAGGGGAAGCTTCATGAGGGCAGGGGAAAGCATGGCATGAGCAGAGGCTGGGCATCACCTCTGCCACAGCAGGTAGAAAACAGCAGCAGGAGAGTGAGCCACACAAGGCAACCAGGCAAGGGGGAGCTGGTTGTAACACTCTAAGTCCGCCACCACCAACGCTCCTCTTCCAGAAAGGCCTCCTAAAGGCTACCCGCTGGGAACTCAGCATTCGGAACACATGAGGTTATGGGGATACTTGCTTTTAACCACCACAGCAAGTGAAGATACCCTGTGTCAACCTCTAACCTCCACATACTCGCTCACACACATGCATGTGCACCCACACACACCCACATGCACACATGTACACATGCAAGAAAACCCCACAGAGAATAAAATGTAAAAATTTTCAGTAGAGACAGGACAGTATCCCTGACATCCCCCCTCTGGCCTCCACCTCCAACCTGGCGTCATGCAGCAGAGCCACGCACTCTTCTCCTGCACTCACACATTTAAACACAGAAGACTTCCAAGCGGCTCTTTCCTCAGCACAGTGGTGGTGTTACGGAGTAGAGGGTCTCAGGGCTGGGCACAGGGATGCTCTGATTCCATGGGAAGCGTCTTTTCCTGTACTCACTGTCCAGGCTTCTGAGGCGGCAGGGAGGTAAGTGGCTTCGGTGACACGAATGGACTTCAGCTTCTTGGGCATGGTGTGGGAAGTCCAAAAGAATGAGGAATGGATACTGAGGGTCTAGGTCTCTGCTAACACACACGACCAGCTGGAAATTGTCAGACACATGGTTCCTAAAACAAGACTAGGCCTGGGGCTGGCAGTTCATGGTAACCCCTTGTGGTGGTTTGATTCAGGTGTCCCCCATAAACTTAGGTGTCCTGAACGCCAGGTCTCCAGCTGATGGCAATTTGAAAATTAAAGCCTCCTGGGGGCAGCGTATTGTTGGGGGCGGGCTTATGGGTGCAATAACCAGCTTTCTCTTGCCAGTGTTTGGCACACTCTCCTGTTGCTGATGTCCTCTGATGTGGGCCGGGGGTGATGTCCACCCTCTGCTCATGCCATCATTTCCCCCTGCCACCGTGGAGCTTCCTCTGGAGTCTGTAAGCCAAAAGAGCCAAGCTACTCTTGGTCAGGTGTTTTCTGCCAGCAATGTGGACCTGACTGCAATATTCCCTCCCCCACCTTTCTGAAAGTGAGCCTGACAATCCCCCTGCACCAGCCTTCTGAGAACTACGATCATAGGAAGAGGCCACCACTGCTCAGCATCTGTTTTCTTACTAGCAGTCAGTGACTTGTGTAGACTGAGGAACTTTAGGTGAAATCACACGGGACTGCCAGTATTGAACCACTTTTGACCTACGAACCCTACACATATGGCTTAACTCAGTGCATACCAAGTACAGGAGACTAAAAGTTGGACCCCAAAGATGTCCTTGTCCTAATTCCTGGAATCTGTTCCTATAACTCTACACAGCAAAAGGACTTTACAGATGAAATTAGGTTAAGGATTTTGAGATATAAATCTTGGACTCTTCAGGTGAGCTTAATCAGTAACAAAGGTGCATACGTAGATGGAGAACCATTGCTATAGCTTGAATGTGAAATGTCCCCTTTTGGCTCATGTGTTTGAACGCTCGGTCTCCAGACAGTGGCACTGCTTGGGAAGTGTGTGGAACCTTTAAGAAGTGGAATCTTGCTGGAAGAAATAGGATAGGTCACTGGGAGTGGGCCTGAAGGATTCTATAGTCCAGTCCCACTTCCTACCCTGGCTCTGTTTCCTGACTGTGGATGCAGCGCAACTCTCTGGCTTCCCACTCCTGTTGCCAGGCCTTCCTTGCCACAGTGGAACGTCTCCCCTTGGCCTGTGAGCCAGAGTAAACCCTTTCCTTTCTGAAGGTGCTCCTTGTCAGGATCACCACAATGAGTAAAGTAACTAATGCAGCCGTGTTACAACAGGCATAGAGAGTCACAAGCCAAAGACTGCTGGCAGCGTGTAAGAGCCGAAAGAGCATGTGGATTCTTCGGGCAGCTCACGGTCTCTTTAGCCAAGCGAACATGACAGTGGACTTCCGAGTCTAGAACTACTAGAGAAGGAGTCTAGGGTGTTTCAAGGCACTAAATTTGTAGTGATTTGTTCCAGCAGCAATAGGAACTAACAGACTGGGCAGTGTGCTAGCTCTCTTATGTCTTTAAAGAAGTATATAAGGGGCTGGAGAGATGGCTTAGAGGTTAAGGTGCTTGCCTGAAAAGTCAAAGGACCCAGGTTCAATTGCCAAGGACCCACATAAGCTAGATACACAAGGTGGTGCATGCAATCGAGTTTGTTTGCAGAGGCTGAAGGCCAGGATGCGCCCATTCTCTCCCTCTCTCTCTCACTCTTTCTCTCTCTCAAATAAATAAATAAAAATAAAGTTTTTTTTTTTTTTTGGTTTTTTCGAGGTAGGGTCTCACTGTAGCTTAGGCTGACTTGTAATTCACTGTAGTCTCAGGGTGGCCTTGAACTCACGGCGATCCTCCTACCTCTGCCTCCCAAGTGCTGGGATTAAAGGCGTGCGCCACCACGCCTGGCTCAAAATAAAGTATTTTTAAAAGAAGTATATAAAAATCCCCCCTCTATCTTCCTAAGGACTTAGGTGTTCATGCTAGTCTCTTTTGCATTCTGTTTCTCCTTGGTGCGTTTTTTTTTTTTTTTGCATTGACATATGAATATGTTCTCATATGTTCTCATTATAAGAAAGAATAAAAAAGAACCTCTAGAGAGTTTAAAAACCCTCTGTAACATAATGAAGCATGCCTTTCATGGGCTTGCCAGTCAACAAAACATGGTTGAAGAAAGAATTTATGAGATTGAGGGTGGTCAGACCTCCATATCACTGGGTCCTATATCCATAGATTTGACCAACTCTGGGTTGAAATTAATGCATCTCTACTGAACATGCAAAGACTCTTTTTCCTTGTCATTATTCCCTTAACAACATGGAACAACAACTATTTACATGGCACTAGGAATTACAAGCCATCGAAAAGGGATTTGAAAGACATAGACGATGTGATGTGCACAGCTACGAAAATATTGTGCATTTAAAAACAATGGCATCCATGAGGGGACCTGGAATCAGTGTCTCCTAGGTGCCAAAGGACAACTGTCGATGAGCAGAATCCCCAAAGCTTAAAATAAAAAGAAAAAAAGACTAAAAGCAAAGCCCACAGAACGGAATATTCAAGAACTGTGGGATAACTACAGAAGGTCACTGTCATACTGGCAATCTAGGAATCTCAGAGAATGCCAAGCAGGATAAATGCCAAAACAAAAGAAATAATCACTCCATATCTAAGTGTATCATTTTCTAACTATAGAAAATCAAAGACATCAGGTGTGGTGGCACACTTGGGAGGCAGAGGTAGGAGGATCGCTGTGAGTTCGAGGTCACCCTGAGACTACATAGTGAATTCCAGGTCAGCCTGGGCTAGAGTGAGACCCTACCTCAAAAAAAAATAAATAAATAAATAAATAAATAAATAAAAGAAGAAAATCAAAGAAAAGAAATCCACAAAGAAAATATAGAGGAAGAGCTAATGTTTATTTAGCTGGAAGTTCCCAAAATATATGTAGATTAAACAACACATTACTAAATTACATAGGGCTCAAAGAAGAAATCTCAAAAAAATTAAAACACTTTTAACACAATGAAAATGGAGAGACCAGTTACCAAAAATTATGAGGAATATAAAAAGCAGTTCTTAAGGAAAATTCTGACACTGAATGTATACATTAGAAGAGAAAAATGATCTAAAATCAATAACCTATGCTTCCATCTCTGAAAACTAGAAAAAGAACAACAAATTAAATATCAAGTAATCAGAAGAAAAATATAGAAATTAGAGTAGAAATCAATAAAGAAAATCAATGACTCCAGAAGCTTTTTTTTGGGGGGGGGGGTTTGAGGTAGGGTCTCACTCTAGCCCAGGCTGACCTGGAACTCACTATGTACTCTCAAGGTGCCTTGAACTCACAGTGACCCTCCTACCTCTGCCTCCCGAGTGCTGGGATTAAAGGCATGCACCACCACACCCAGCACCAAAAGCTTTGAAAATATCAATAGCATTTATCAGCTTCTAGCCAGTTTGACAAGAAAGGAGAGGACACAGCCTACTGATATCAGAAATGAGGGGACATCACTACAGATCCCGTGGACATTGAATGTAACTAACTTACGTCCACTTTTGCTACATTTTCCTTTCATTGTACTAAACCCTGATTTATAGTTGACTTGTTCAAGTCCCTTTGCCCTGCGAGACAGTTCTGCACTCGTGGGCAAGGACATATCTAGTGTGTTCAGTCCATATATCCAACCACTATAGTTAATACCGAACACATTGTGCTGCTTAGTAAGTAAGTATTTGTTAAGTAAATGATTTGCTTCATCCATACCCCCAGCCACAAGAGGGGCGTCGTCCTCATCTCTGTTTGCATATGAGCAACCTAAGGCTCAGGAAAGCTTGGAAGTTTTCCGACTGGAGGCCATCTGCTGATCTTCTCCAGGATGATGAGCAGAAAGGGGCTGCCAAGCGGGCTTGGCAGCCGTGGGTTTCCATCTCCAGCTTCCTTCTGAGAAGCTGTTTCCCAAAACAGCCCTTCAGAATCATGCCGCAGCGTCTGTGGGCCTGAGGTCAGAAAACAAACCCTCCACATTCCCTTCCCTTCTCCTAGGAGGCCTCCGTCCCTCTCAGAATCAAAGAGCGTCCCTTGGGCACCCACCTGCTGCAGTGAAGGGCGGGGTTATCCACATGGACCATCTCATCCTCCCCTCACAGGGACTTTATGAGGCAATGGTGCACCTGCGTAGCTGCAGGCTGTCCCCACCCAGCACCTTTCAGACACCCAAATAAGAACAATGGCTTGTTATCAGTATAGCCATGTTTAATAGGAAAGTTGGAAACATAATCCAGAAGCTCAGATACAAATTACTGAAAAAAAAATCCAACTAGACACCCAACCAATCTCTGAAACTATGAACCTAAGCAACCCTTCCCTTTTGTTAAGTAGATTTTCTCAGCTCTTTTGCCATAGAGACAGAAAGCTGACCAACACCCGTGGCTCGTGGTCCTGTCAGTCCAGCTCTGCCTCTGTGGTCATGTGGCTGTCTGCCCTGTACGTGTCTCTATATCTTTATTTAAATTAAATTAAATTGTGTGTGTGTGTGTGTCTGGGCATGCCAGGGCCTCTTGTTTCTTATGAACACCAAATGCTTGCACTACTTCCTGCATCCGACCTACATTGGGTGGCTTTGGAATTGAACCTGGGCCAGCAGGCTTTACAAGTAAGTGCCTTGAACCGCTGAGCCATCTTCTCAGGTCCTGTGTCTCTGTATCTTCATCTTTCTTTTTCTCTTTATAAAGACACTAGCCATGGGATTTATGGCCCTCCCTGATCCAGTATAGCCTCATCTTGATCAACCGTGTTTGCAAAGTCCCTATTTCCAACAGGGTCACACCCGGAGGTTTTAGGTGGATGTGAATTTGGGGAGATACACTTCACCCCACTGCAGACACTAACGTGGGAAATGTATAATGTGGGAAGCATAAGTGTCCCAAGGTCATAGCAGAAGAGGACTGGGGTTCCAACCCAGGCTGTTCTGCCCCAAGTACAGTCTATTATCTTCTTTCACTGCCTTCAGTTGTCTCCATTTGTGGAATTGAATCAGAGTTTTATTACCTTCAAATTGCTGGGCACAAGCATCCTAACAGCGTTTCAGGGACCAGAGCCCTGGAAATCTCATTTCTGCTGCACCAGGCCCTCCAGGGACCAACGGTTTTTACTCTCCTTCCCAAATCTTGGGGACTGGATGTCTGAAGTTCACTTACTGCTAAGCCCTCCTCTTCCCGCGACGTCCTCCAGCCACTCTCCCTCGCTCAACTCCCAGGAACAGGTGTCCATCTTGTACGTCAACATCAGTGGTACCTTGCTATCAGTGGATAACTGGGAAGTTGGAAACATAGCCCAGAGGCTCAGTTACAAAACAGAAAGCCCCTCCCCCAATCCAACAAGTCCAGCGTGTGTGTGTGTGTGTGTGTGTGTGTGTGTGTGTGTGCACTGATCTTCCTTCTCTGAGAACAACTCTATACAACTCCACAGAACAACTTTTTCTCCTTCTACAGAGGATTCACTGATATTTATTACCATTAGAAAACACCCTTTTGTGGTAGTTTGAATTAGATGTCCCCCAGAAACTCATGTATTCCGAATGCTAGGTTCCAGCCGGTGGCAATTTGGGAGTCAGATCCTTGCTGGAGGGGGTGTATTGTTGCGGGGTGGGCTTATGGATGCTACAGCCAGCTTCTCCTCGCCGGTGCTGGCACGCAGCGTAGGCCAGGAGGGGATGTCCCCCCTCTGCTCGTTCGCCGCTCTCTGCTGCCATTGTGGAGCTTCCCCTCAAGACTGTAAGCCAAGATAAACAGCTCTCCTCTCACAAGCTGCTCTTGGTTGGGAGCTTTGTGCCAGCAACACGAAGGAAACTTCAAAGCCTTTGTAATGGAATGGTTTTCCTCTGTTACTGCTCATCTCTGGGCCAGCTAAGATAACCCAGCAGTTCATCTCAATCAGTCGGACACCTCCTCAACCCCAAGCGACTCCTCACTAGACCTTTGAGCTCTGTCCTTCTGCCTGGCACTGTCTTCCCTGGGGATTTTTTTTTTTTTCGAGGTAGGGTTTCACTCTAGCCCAGCAGACCTGGAATTTACTGTGTAGTCTCAGGGTGGCCTCAAACTCACAGCAGTCTTCCTACCTCTGCCTCCTGAGTGCTGGGATTAAAGGTGTGCGCCACTACACCTGGCTAATTTTTTAAAAATATATTTTATTTATTTATTTATTAGAGAGAAAGAGGGAGATGGAGAGGGAGAGAGACAGAATGGGCTTGCTAGGGCCTCCAGCCACTGCAAATGAACTCCAGGTGCACGCGCCCCCTTGTGGTCTGGTTTATGTGGGTTCTGGAGAATCGAACCTGGATCCTTTGTCTTGCTAAGCCATCTCTCCAGTCCCTTCCCTGGGGATTTTTTTATGGTTCATCCCTTCACCTTCTTCAGGTCTCTGCTCACAGGTCACCCGGGACAGAACATTTCCTCTGACCATTCTATCATGCCAGCCTACCCCCAGAGCCCACCCCCTTCCTCGGCCTCCCCCTCAGGGCCACCTGAGTTACCACGAGTTAACTTGGCTTCTGTCTGGCCCCCTAGCTAGAATGCCTGCTCCATGAAAGGGGGACCTGCCTATTGGTCTGTTTTGTCTCCTGTGATAATTGGAGCAGGTTGAGCAGAAGGTAGCATATGCTCAGTGCTCAGGAAAGAGGTGATCTCAAAAATTGCCCGAAATTCAACAGTCATATGACCACGTCTTGGCTTATGCTTCCAAGAGAAGCAAACGGTGCACTTCTGCCTTACACCATCAACTTTCTTTCCTTTGCCAATTGTCCCCAAGGGTTTATGCAGAGCAGTCACTTGAGAAACTTGACTATCAACGTTCACAAGGACTGTCAGTTTTTGTAGGGCAGGCCCCTTCCCCAACATGGCATGGGGTATAAAATTCTTTGCAGAAAGATGTCCACATTCAATACATTTTCCTATGATGGGTGAAGGGACCGCGAGCATCCCCTCAGGCCTTCCTTGCCCGCCTCCTCCCCTCTAAATGCAGTTGCTTTATGGTAAATGTTTGTTGAATGAGTGAATAACATATCATTTCCTAACTATATACCAAATGTGTTTACTTCCTAAGGCTGATATAACAAATTATTACAGATTTAGTTACTAAAAATAAATAGATATTTATCCTCTGACAACGCTGTAAGCCAGATATTCAAAGCCAGTGCCTCTGGGCTGAAAGCAAGGTGTGGGCCTGGATGGCGTCTTCTGGCAGCTGTAGGGGAGAGCTCAGTCCACTGTTTACCTCTTCCGGTGGCTGAGGGCTCCTGGCACTCCTGGGCTTGTGGTCACACCACTCTGCATATCTTTTTATCCCTTCACTGGGGTCACAGCTGACATTCTCCACAACAAAAGATAGGTTAATGATAAATGCATAGTAATACCTGGAGAGATGACCCAGCAGTTAAAGGTTCTTGCTTGCAGAGCTTGCTGGCCCAGGTTCAATTCCCCAATACAGATGCACAAAGTAGTACATGTGTCTGGAGTTTGTTTGCAGCATCAAGAGGCCCTGGTACGCTCATTCACATTCCTTCTCTCTCCCTCTCCCCCTCTCCCTCCCTTCCTCTCTCCCTCCTTCTCTTCATCCTCTCTCCTTCCATCAGTCCCTCATTAATATATATATATGTGAAAAATTTATTTAATCACAGTTTTGTATGACATGGAAGCCTTCAGAATGAAGACCCAAAGACAAGACCCAGTGAACCGTTTCTAGAAGGAGGGGCAGCTGTGTAGAAACGTGTGCGTGATGGTAGAAAGTGAAAAGAAAACCTAGCCAGTCTTCCACGTTGATTCTTCTTGTCTTTTTGGCTATAGGGTTTCTTCCTCCCAAGAATGGAGTGCAATCCCCCTGGAACAAGGTTCTATGACCTACTACCAGACAAGATGGGCCAGAGAAGTTCTGTGTGTGTGAGGCACACATGCATGTGTGTATGAGGGAAGGACCCATCCCTGTCCACGCACCCCAGGCCACCCTCCCCCCACCCCGGGGCTTTGGTTAGAAGTCACAGGAGGAATTTCAGGTTGCTGAAGAGCCAAATATAAATAACAGATACCATGAGGTCTGTCTAAATGACCCTATAACTCCAGTATGTCAACAGAAGGGTGACCATGAGCTGCCTTAATGCACCAATGCCACTTCACTGAGAATTAACAGCGTGTAAGTGTTGCCAGCCAACCCCGTGCCCCAAAGGCTGCACCAATGGTCATCTACCTGCAGTCAGCGTGGCTGCTGTTGAAGAGCAGAAACGGGAGTTAAACCCATTGCTCTGCTGGAAGGCAGCACTGAAGCCAGAGAGCGTGTCCCCAGCTGACTGATGTGGCTTTGGCCACCAACCTTTTCCTGTACAGGGCAGCTGAAATTCCACTCCGTGCTCTCCCACATGCGGTATGTTAATTGAAATAACAAAGGAAACATCATCAATTCAGGAGGATCAGGAGTCCTTTTTGCCCTCTTGGCAAGTTAATGTAGCTTAATATTTGTTTAAAGTCCACCCATCCTTTTAAATAAATGTATTAAGACATTTTATCCAGCCGAGTTTTGACAAGTGCCCGACATCCCTAGCTCCTTTAGGCAATAAGTCAGACCACTTTTTTTTTCTCCTTTTCTGTCCTATAAGCAACCAAAAGAAGACTGGTGGGTGAGAAAGAGATTCTGCCCCCGAGGGTCTCAGAATCAAAGAGCACCCCTTGGGCTCCCATCGTAGACCTGCTGCAGTGAAGGGCGGGCTATCCGCATGGACCATCTCACCCTTCCCTCACAGTGACTTCAAGAGGCCCAGGCAGGCAGTGTGTGGGGTGCAACTTTTCTGGGTGCTTGGAATTCTGTTTCTTTTTTTAAACTTATTTGCAAAGAGAGAGAGAGAGACAGAGAGCGAGAATATGGGTGCACCAGGGCCTCTAGCCACTGCAAATGAACTCCAGATGCATGAGCCACTTTGTGTACCTGGCTTTATGTGGGTACTAGGGAATTGAACTCTGGTTCATTGGGTTTTAACTGCTGAGCCATCTCTCCAGCCTGGAAATCTGTTTTAAAAGCCAACAGAAAACAAACTTCAAATGGGTTGAGTTTAAAGATCTTAAGTGGCTTTATTTGGGATTCTAGAATCAGGCTACACTTTAAATAGCCATGCTGATTGGGCTCCACGCAAGAGGTTGGTTTTATATATTCACTAAAGAGCTAAAGAAAGTAGAAACAAAATCTGGGCGTGGTGGCGCACGCCTTTAATCCCAACACAAGGGAGGCAGAGGTAGGAGGATCACCATGAGATAGAGGCTACCCTGAGACTACATAATGAATTCCAGATCAGCCTGGACTAGAGTGAAACTCTACCAAAAAAAAAAAAAAAAAAAAAAAAAAAAAAAGCAAGTGAGCAGAAACACAGAACAAAAGAAAAATGTTCATTCTAAAGTTACTCTTCATTGTAAGGTGGAAAAGGATAGACGGAACAGGAGACAGAAAGAAAGGTAACAGGTTAAGATCAGGATATAATAGGTTTTTGATTGTGAGGATTAAGGCAGAGGGGACTTCATGCCAACTAAGGCCATCCTGTTTGGAAAAACTGGCTATTATAACACTCTCCAAACTTCTCAGGATAACTACTCAGTTTTGGTTCAGTCATGTGGAACTTTAGCATGAGTGCTTCCATATTGATAGTCTTTTCTTTCCTTTTCTTTCTTTTACAGGCCTAAGTAGGAACCTTACCCAAAAACAATGACCTCCTATCATTTTTATTTAACAAGACTTAGAGCTGGAGGCATCAGGTAATAACTGCCCAATATTGAAAAGAAAGCTGCAGAGAAACCTCTGAGGGCTTCAAGAACTAGGGGAGATGCCATTCTATGTCTGTCAACCCCTGTACTCCTCCAACATACAAAAGACAAGACTAGCGATCTCAGGCGGTTCCTGGAAGCAATGAGGGAGTGGGCAGACGTGGTAGGGAGAAGAATGGCTCTTCCCCCAGACAGGCCCTCGTCTGAAGCCCTGGCAACTGCAAATATGGCCCCTTGCAAGAAAACTAGGCCATTGCGGACATGATAAAGGTTAAGAAGTTTAAGAAGAGGAGATAGTCTTAGATTATTCAAGTGATCCCAATTACTCACATATATCCTTAAATTTGCAGAGTTTTTCTTATATTGTCAGAGAGAGGTGTGACTAAAGAAGAAAGGGAAGGGCTGGAGAGATGACTTAGCAGCTAAGGTGCTTGCCTGCAAAGTCTAAGGACCCAGGTTCAATTCCCTAGTACCCACATAAACCAGATGCACATGGTGGTGCATGCGCATGCGTCTAGAGTTTGTTTGCAGTGGCTAGAGGCCCTGGAATGCCCATTTTCTTTCTTTCTTTCTTTCTTTCTTTCTTTCTTTCTTTCTTTCTCTCTCTCTCTCTCTTTTCATCTTTCTTTCTCTTAAATAATTAAATAAATAAATAAAGGGAAAGGAATGGGGAGGTGGCACAGTCAGTCAAGCACTTGCTTCCCAAACATGACAACCTGAATTTGGAATTTTTTTTTCTTTTGAGGTAGGGTTTCAGTCTAGTTCAGGCTGTCCTGGAATTCACTATGTAGTCTCAGGGTGGCCTCGAACTCACGATGATCCTCCTACCTCTGTCTCCCGAATGCTGAGATTAAAGGCATGCACCACCACTCCCGGCTTAAAATAAACTATTAAAAAAAACTATAAAAAAAACTATTAAAAAAATTATGTATAAGGATTTCAGTTTTTCCTACTAACAGGGTAGTTTCTTTAACAGGACAGGTCACTTCTGTGACCCCCAAATCTGTGTGGGCTTCTCTCTCTCTCTCTCTCTCTCTCTCTCTGCAGCTGGCTCTCCAGCACACACCAAATGAGTGTCTTCCAATTCAATTCTGAAGCTACCTGAGAGAGCCTAAGGCCCGCGTTGTGGCTCAGACCTACCAGTCGGCCCCGCTGCAGACGACAGGCCCTGGTGCGCACTGTGCTTCGCACTGACTGCTTGTTGGTCCTCAGCTTCCTCCTTTGGGTCCACTTAACTTGCTAGAAAAGCACACAGAACTCAGAACACTTCAGAACAGATGTGTAGGGCAAGGTGTGGGACCATGGGCAAGGAGTTTCCATGCCCTTTCTGGCTACGCCATCCTTCTGGAACCCCCGTGTTCTGATATCCAGAAGCCCACAGAATTCGATACTTTCCAGTTTTAATGGATGCATAGGCATGACGGATGACGTCACTGGCCGTTGACTTATCAACTCAACCTCCAGCTCCTCTCCCTCCCTGAAGCATGGGGATGGAGCTAAAAGTCTTAGCCATCGGGTCATGTGATTGGTTCCCATGGCAACCAACTTCCATCCTCAAGCTATCCAGGAGCCTGCAGCCATCACTCAACTCATTAGCATACAAAAGACACTCTTATTACTTCGGCAATTCTGAGGATTTTAGAAGCTGTATGACAGGAAAATAGTCTCAGGCCAAATACACAGTATGATTCATGATATCACCGTGTGCATCGACATACATATATGTTAAAATGATATATTCCCGGTTATTTGAAAAACGACAATAACCTGGACTCCACAATGACTCGGTGGTAGAGAGCTGGCCATTCAACTGACGACCACCTGTATCCAGGTCAATCTGGGCTAGAGCAAGAGCCTACCTTGAAAAAAAAAAATCTAGTAGTTGAGGGCTGGGAAGATGGCTCAACCAGTGAGATCCCAGCACTCAGGCAAATGCTGCTTGGGCATGGCTGCCCACACGTAATTCCAGTGCTCAGAAGGTGGAGACAGGAAGCCCTTGGGCTACATGGGTAACTAGACTAGAGAGCACAGGGTTCGGGTGACAGACCCCGTGTTGTGGTTTGAATGTAGATGTCCCCATAGGCTCATGTGTACGACACTTGTCTGCGGCTGATGGCACTGCTTGGGGAGGTAGTGAAGCCCTGGGAAGTGGAGTCTTGCTGGGGTGAACGGATCCCTGGGTACAGGTTTTGTGGCCTGACCCCACTTCCTGTTCTCGCTCTGCTTCCTGACTGTAAACAAAATGTGAACAGCTCTGCCCCATTCCTGAATCACATTTCCTTTCAATATGTTTTATTTATTTATTTGATACAGAGAAAGAGGCAGAGAGAGGGAAAGAGGGAGAGAATGGGCATGCCAGGGCCTTCAGCCACTGTAAACGAACTTCAGATGCATGCACCCCCTTGTGCATCTGGCTTGCATGGTCCTGGAGAACTGAACCGGGATCCTTTGGCTTTGCAGGCAAATGCCTTAACTGCTAAGCCAACTCTCCAGCCCATGAATCACATTTTCCTTGCAATGTTGGACTCTATTCCCTGAAACTATATGCTGAAAATACACCCCCTTCCTTAGTTCAGTTGCTTCTCACCAAGTATTTGTGCACAACAAGAAAAAAGTAACTAATAGACCCTGCCTCTGTAAGAAAGTTGAGAGCAATTAAAGACACCCAATGTTGACGTCCGACCGCTCCCTGCACATGCACACCTGCAGAGACAAGTGTGCCCACACACAGGTGCACACCAATATGCATATGCATACCACACATACATACACATTTAAAAATCTTTTTTTAAAAAAGAAAGGTTCCATTTCAAGCCCAATGGTGTTCAAAGCCAGCTGCACATTAGAACCATGCCAGAGATTTGTAAAGACCCTTGTGTGGAGCCCCAGCCCCAGAGATTCTGATTAGGCTGAGCTGGAGCAGAGCCGGAGAGCAGTATTTTTTAAAAACACATCCCCAGACAATTCTAATGTGCACCCAGAGTTGAAAAGCACCAGGCCATTGAACTAAATTGCCACACAGCACATAATTCATAACTGTCTTTTAAAACTGCAATGCCAACTGGGCCATCAGCACTCCAGAGTCACGGGGTACCCAGGCTACAGCTCAACAGGTTGTCTTTAATTCTCACTGAAATAAGATGGCCAGAAAGAAATATGCACAGGCTATTCTCTGCAGTACTGCTGCTAATAGCACAAAACTTACAATTTCAATGTCTATCATTAGCAGGAGGGACAGCCCCGCAATGGCTATTGTACGGGAGTTAAAGTGAAGGAACTAGATGTGTAACAACCTCATAAGTTTTCACACAATTTACTGCTGAGTGAAAAGAGTTTCACAAAGCTAAATGGACTGTGATACTATTTGTCTTAAAAGTTCTTTTTTTTAAGCTATGAAGGATTGATGCATTTGTTACTTAATTCATTTCTGTGAGCAAACACCTGACAAGAAGCAGCTTAAAGAAGAGACAGGTTTATTTTTGGCTTAAAGGTACATGCCATCAGGGCACAGAAGGAATGGCGACAGGAACAGGACGCCTGACAGCCGCACTGCACGGCATTCAGGAAGAAGAGATAAACAGGAAGTGGGGCTGAGTTAGGAAACCTCAAGGCCCGCCCCCAGTGACCCACTTCCTCCAGCAAGAGTCAATTTCCCAAAGTTCCACAACCTTCTTAAACAGTGCCGCCAGCTGGAGACTTCAGTGTTCAAACAAGTTCATAGAGTACGTTTTACATTCGAATCACGACAGCTGGGGAGTGGTGGAAGTTAGATGGATATTATAGACTAAAACCAAAATAAATAAACCACACATGCTGTGTGTTGAAGTGATTTCTTCAGAAAAAAAGATGAAAAGCAGTGTAGAGGGGAACAAAAGACTCTGTAATTGTATCAGTCATGTTTGATTAAAAAGCAAGCAGAGCAAATGGGACAAATTATGTGATTTCTCAGTAAGGTATGCGTGGACATTTTTTGTTATCCTCTGCAATTTCCCATGGTTTATAAACATTGCAAATTTTAGAGTCCCACCCTCAGACTGTTTCATTAATACAGTACGTAGACTTGAAGGGCGTATTAATAGAGTGGAGCATTAAAGGAAGCAATCTACCCAGAACACAATGCAACATTCTAAGAGTGGTAATGGGGAGATTAAAAAAAACACGTGAATATTGGGCTGGAGAGATGGCTTAGCAGTTAAGGTGCTTGCCTGCAGAGCCCAAGGACTTATGTTTGATCTCTCTCCAGACCCATGCAAGCCAGATGCACAAACGTGGCACAAACACACAAGGTCGCACGTGCCCACTAGGTGGCACAAGCCTCTGGAGTTCAGTTGCAGTGGCTGAGGCCCTGGTGCACCAATTCTCTCTCTCTCTTAAAAAAAGTGAATATCAAAAAGCAGAATAAGGAGTTCTAGCCTGTGTCTCAAAGTATATCCAGAGGAAGGCAGATAAAGAAAATGATCATATAAGTTATATTTTAAAACTGAAGCTACAAGAAGTCTCAACTCTTCAGATAAAAAGGGCTTTAAAGTAGTGGATAGAAAGAAACATGAGAGGTGGTGAGAGGACTTAGTAGCAGACAGATGAATAGATAAAAGAATAAAGAACAGAAATAAGATATGAAAGGATTAGGTATAAGAAATTTGAGAGAGAAAGAATGTCACTAGTTTAATTTCAAAGGAAGAAAAAAATGGAGATGAAACATTTCAAATGCCATAAATATAAAATGCCATAAAGTTGCACAACATAAAAATATACTTAATTTGGAATTTTGTATGCATGCAAAAGATGATTCAAATGCAAAAGTGGTTTCGACATGGACAAGAAGGAGAAGGTTCGCTTAAATGCTTATCCAGAGGGTATACTCCAACCACTGGGAAAACACATGGAAGAAAGAGGAAACTCGGATATGAGCGACGCCATGTACAGACAAATTAGTAAAGCTTGAGCCCAAATTGCCACTGAAAATTTGCCTGTGAGCTGAATGGACTCTTAGGAAAGAGGTCCATCTATTAAATTTCCAAGGGTTTCAGTAAAATTTGGGAGTGGGTGAAAGGAGTTGATGCATAGAGAGGAAAGAAAGACACAATGAAAACATGTAGTCTGGGCTGGAGAGATGACTCAGTGGTTAAGGTGCTCACCTGCAAAGCCTCACAACCCAGGTTCGAGTCCCTGGTACCCAGGTAAAACCAGATGCACAAAGAAGCACAAGTATCTGTTTGTTTGCAGTGAGTAGAGGCCCTGGCGTGTCCATCCCTCTGTCTCACACTCTCTGTCTCTCTCTGTTTGCAAATAAATAAATAAAAGTATTTTTAAAGTTTTTTTGTTTATTTTTTATTTGTTTATTTGAGAGCAACAGACAGATAAAGAGAGAGAGAGAGGCAGAGAGGTAGAGAATGGGTGTGCCAGGGCCTTCAGCCACTGCAAACAAACTCCAGATGCGTGCGCCACCTTGTACATCTGTCTAACATGGGTCCTGGGGAATCGAGCCTCGAACCAGGGTCCTTAGGCTTCACAGGCAAGTGCTTAACTGCTAAGCCATCTCTCCAGCCCAATAAAAGTATTTTTTTAAAAGGTGTTTTTCAAATGAGGGTAGCTAATAGGTACTGATTAATTTTCAATATTGATGGACAAATAAACCTTCAAATATGCTGAAAAAGTGTTTTTTAAAAATACTAAGAGAAGGTCAGAGAGATGACTCAGTGGTGAAGTGCACTTCCTGCACCAGCAGGAGAGCCTGAGACTCCTGAGTTCCACAGGTAGGGTGGTCCTCCCACCTCAGCCAGCCTATTCTAGAAGACCCCTCACAGACAGGACCAGAGATTTGTTCCCATAATGATTCTAAATCCAGTCAAGTTGACAACCAGACCTTAACTGTCACAAGTCTTTTGACTAGATTTCAGGTCAATGCTGAATATATCAACAATGGAAATGAATAGGAATGAGAACATTTCATAATAAAACCTATGGCATATAGTCAAAGCACAATCCAGAGGAAAGTGCACAGCTTCAATTTGCCAAAAAGTAACAATGGAAACAACTTAGAAAATCACTGGACTCCAGAGGGTAGAACCAACAACAAAATAAGTCAAAAGAAGGCTTAAGGAAGAAATTAATAAAGATAAAATTAAAGGTTAAAATTGAAGTTAGGGGGCTCGAGGGATGGCTTAGTGGTTAAGGCATTTGCCTGCAAAGCCAAAGGACCCAGGTTCAATTCCCCAGGCCCCATGTTAGCCAGATGCACAAGGGGGCGCATGCGTCTGGAGTTCGGTTGCAGCGGCTGGAGGCCCTGTTGCGCCCATTTTCTCTCTCCGTCTTTCTTTGTCAAATAAATAAATGAAAATTATACACACACACACACACACACACACACACACACACATAAATCGAAGTTGAAAAACAGTAAACTTGGTTAAGGAAGGTAGAATCTGGTTCTTCAAATATAATCAAACAAATAATGTAGCTTTGATGTTCGGTCTAAGTAACCCTTGGCAATCAGCTGGAAAAACTCCTGGAAATGACCAGAGAAGTCAGTAAAACACAACCCGAACGTGTAAAAATGAATGGCTTTCCTTTACTCTAGCAACAAGCAGTAAAGGCACTGGGAAATACTGGATTAGTGACAAAAAAAAAAAATACAAAATACTTAATAACAACTAACAAAGGTGTTTAAGGCCTGTAGAAGGAAAACTAAAACCTTTGTTGTAGAAGATTCAACAAATGGAGAGATTCTAAGTTCTACATTATGCATGCAAAACTGTAGAGCTATCAATTTCCTTCATTTGAGTCCATCAGTTCAGTTTCATACCATTTTTGCACGTGTATGAGCGAATGGTGTGTGTGTGCGTGTGTGTGTGCATGTTTGCATATGTGTAGGGGCATGTGTGTATGTGCTGGGGTCTGTGCACATGTGTGTACTTGTGGAGGCAAGAGGTTGACACAGAGTGTCTCCCTCAGTCACACTCCACTTCACTTTGTTGAGACAGGGTGTCTCACTTGAACCCAGTGCTCACCAGTTTGACTAGTCCAGCTAGCCAGCTCGTCCCAGGCATCCCTGTCTCTGCTTCCTCAGCACTGGGGTTATTATATGCAGGCTCCTGTTCTCGTCCAGCATTGAAATAGGGGTTGGGGATCTGAACTTAGGTACTCATGCTGGGGTGGGAAATGTTTTACCCAATGAGCCATCTCTCTGGCCCCATTACTAGTTTTTCTGGAATTAAGGATTTGATTATAAATTTCATTGAGCAAAGAATAGGCACAAGAGAACCCATTTAAGAAACAAACTACCAGACATTTAAGCATAGTAAAATGTTGTTATAGGAATGGCAAAGCCATGGAATGAATTAGAGTTCAGAATGATAAAGAAGGGATTTAAGATCAGTGGAGGAATGATTATTTTAAAATTTGTGAAACTCGCTATCTTGTTGGGGTTATTTACTTAGATCCTTTTTTAAACATAAAAATAAATTTAAGATTATGATGTAAATAATCAAATACTTGCAGTAGAGGTTTTAAAAAATATTTTATTTTTATTTATTTGAGAGAGAAAGAAGGAGAAAGACACAGAGAGAGACAGAGAGAGGAGATAATGGGTACCAGGGCTTCCAGCCACTGCAAACAAACTCCAGACACATATACCACTTTGTGCATCTAGCTTACATGGGTCCTGGGGAATTGAACCAAGGTCCTTTGGCAAATGCCTTAACTGCTAAGCCTTCTCTCCAGGCCCTTGTTTGTTTTTTTTTTAAATTGGCAACAGAAGGCTTTCCTAAATACACAATTTAGATGCCAAAAAAGTTTGTCAACATAAAATTAAAATTTGTATATTGCAAAAAACAAAAAATTGTGTAGACACAAAAATGTTTGCAATTTTTGCAATAATTAGAAAATATATAAATCAGGTGGCTGGAGAGATGGCTTAGTGGTTAAGGTGCTTACCTGAAAACCCTAATGACTGAGTTTGATTCCCCAGTACCTACATAAAGCTACATGCACAAAGTGGTGCATGCATCTGGAGTTCATTTGCAGTGGCTAGAGGCTCTGGCACATCCATTCCCATTCTCTCTCTCTACCCATCTCTCATTTCTCTGTGTCTGGTGGAAAATAAAATAAAATGGAAAAAATTAGGAAAAAAAAAGAAAATACATAAATCAACAACACAAAAGTATATAAATTTGGCAAGAAATTCCATTAGATAAATGGACAATTAACATATGAGAAAATAGTAATGCATTAATGAACACTGAGAATGATGATCACCAGCCTTGTAAGTAATTGAGGAAATATTCAGTAAACAAATATTAAATACAATTTTTCCTCTTATCAGGGAATTAGAACATGAAAATATTGATAATATCCAGTGCTGGTAAGGTTGAGAAAACATGAAGAATGCTATCATGAGACAAAATAGTGCAACAACTCTGCCCATGTCTTCCAGCTCTCAGAGCATGCTTAGTAAGGACATTCAGGTGTCCTGCAGAGAGAAACATGGAGAAAGGGAAGAGAGAAACAGGTAGGAAGGCCTTTCCCATCCTTCTAGGACTGCCACTAGATTCATGCCTCTAGGGAATGGAGGCGAAACCCAGGACCATGAGAAGTGAAGGAACTACAAAGCCTGTTCAGCTGTCTGAACCACAGGATCTAGAAAGTTCTAGGCATCAAAGAGGAGCTGGGCCTGGTAGTGCATGCCTTCAATCTAAGCACTGGGGAAGATAAGGTAGAAGGATCACTGTGTGTTTGAGGCCATCTTGGGGCTGCAGGGTGAGTTCTAAGTCCTCCTGGGCTAGAGTGAGGCCCTGCCTCCAAAACAACAACAGAAGATGAATGGGTGGCCTGGCTCCTGTTCTCAAACAGAAGAGGGCAATGCCTAAAACCAGAATGACTTCACAAGGAGCTCCAGCTTGACTTTCCTCGCAACGGCACCTCCGGTGAGCATCAAGAGGAACCCTTGGGCCAGTGGTTCTCGGGTTTTGCTGAGCATCAGAACTCCATGAATGATTTGGAAAGGAAGAAGTAGCCTGGCCCCACGTGCAGAGTTTAGGACCCAGGGAGTCACCTCTGGGGCTAGAAGTTTACGTTTCTACCAGGACCCCAGGTGATGTTGATGCTGTACCCAGGGTACCCTGTCCATAGTGGATGATGAGTCTTCTCTGCCAACACAGTGATTAGTCCTCCTGGAGAAAGTTATCACACAGCAAAAGGTGAGCCAGTGAGAGGAGGCCAGTCTTACCGGAACAGGGAGGGATCACCACACGGGGACTCTGGATCTGTAACCTTTTTACCTATTAAAACTATACTTTCAGCCGGGCCTGGTGGTGCACACTTTTAATCCAAGCACCCGGGAGGCAGATGTAGGAGGATCACCATGAGTTCCAGGCTACCCTGAGACTACATAGTGAATTCCAGGTCAGCCTGAGCTAAAGTGAGACCCTGCCTTAAAAAACCAAAACCAAAGCCAAAACCAACCAACCAACCAAACAAACAAACAAACAAACAAAAACCCTATACTTTCATGTTGGAGAGATGGTTCAGCAGTTAAGGTGCTTACTTGTAAAGCCTAATGATCCAGGTTCAATGCCTAAGTACCCATGTAAAGCCAGATGCACAAAATGGTGCATGCATCTGGAGTTCCTTTGCAACGGCTGGAGGCCCTGGTGCATGCGTTTCTTTTTTTTTTTTTCTTCTCTTTTCTTTTTGTCCTCTCTCTCTCTCTCTCTCTGTCTGTCTGCTTATAAATAAATAAATAATTTTTTTAAAATATGCTTTCAATAGCTTTGTCTGTCATACAACAGCAGAACAGGCCACAAGGCAGAATGTTTATAAACCATGAGTCTCTGTGACCACACCTAGTGAGGATTTGGTGGCATCACAAATAACAAAGAAAGAGCAGGAATTACCAAAGAACCTAAATAAACCTTCGAGCTTCACTTGTGCTAGCTTTGGAGGTCACACAGCCAAGCAGCGCAACATCAGCTTTCCACTAGCTTGCTGCAAATGACACCTCTGGTACACGGGTCATGATGAAGTCACCTGGATCACCCTGCACAAACTTGAAGACCTTTGCTACAAACAATGACTCTGTCCTACAGCCCCTAGCTGCTGGGATGAAAAGCTGCACATCTCCATCTTCGCCCTGTCCTGTCCCCTTTGGCCCTTGGGCCCTCCTCGGCTCTGCTTGTAGACGTGCTAATCCTTGAAAACTGTCTTGTCCAACCCCTTGGAGCTGGATGAGTCTCTTCTAGCTAACCCTGCACTTCTTCTCAGCTCAAGCGCCTAAGGTCCCTCAGCCTTGTAAAGCCCAGATCGCACCAGGAGGCCACGACATTTATGCAAGATCGTAACGTCAACCACAAGTGGGACTTGGCAGTTCCTGCGGCTGGTCACCACCTGTTAGTCCACCAAGTACATGACCAAGATATGAGTGAGAAACATCTTTTGAAAACTCCCTTTGCTAAGCCAGCAGCCTGACCACCTACTTGATCGAGCCTGGCTCCCTTCTGCTTGCCAGCCTCTCGCCTGTCTTGTTTGTAATGTGGCTTGGTCTCATTTCCGCCATACCCACGCCATAAGAGCCCGCTCTCGTGTCAGCGCTGCTCCTGACTGGGAAGAAGAGACACACAGAAGAAAGTCTTTCAAAGAAGCTTGGTGTTGGTGACAGAACCCCTACAGTAACTGTTTTCTTTTTTAAAAAATATTTTGTTTATTTTTTTATTTATTTGAGAGAGAGAGAGAGAGGAAGAGGCAGATAGAGAGAAAGAGAGAATGGGCGTGCCAGGGCCTCCAGCCACTGCAAACGAACTGCATGCACCCCCCTGTGCATCTAGCTTACGTGGGTCCTGGGGAATCAAACCAGGGTCCTTAAACTTCGCAGGCAAATGCCTTAACCGCTAAGCCATTTCCTCAGCCCACTTTTTTCTTTTTTATTGGGAACTTTAATATATGAACATCCTGGAATTTGATAGTGTTCTCGTCACATTACCCTCTTTTGTCCTAACTCCCGCACCTCCATTCTACTGAGGACCCTCCTCTTTCAAGGAAGCCCTTCTTCTGTTTTCTTGTTTCATTCCTTTTGTCCTTCTCCATCCTGCACGTCAAAATGTTGATGGGCTCAGAACAGGGCAGGTCTTGTGCGAGTATCAGTAGCCACTGTGGGGTGATGAACGCCCCAGTCGGCTCATGCTGGAAGGACAATGCCCCACAGTGCACCTGTGCATCCTGTGGCTCTTACATTCTTCCCACTCCTCCTCCGCAATGTTCCCTGAGCTTTAGAGAGTGTGGAAGATACCTTGTTTAATGTTGAGCTCTTGGCAGCTTCCTATTTTCTGCTGCAATGAGTCTTGAATCTCCTCAATGTGTACCACCATCTCCCTGGAGAAGTTTCTCTGGCGAGCAATGAGGGCAGCATGCATATCCTTTTCACGTGACTACCTTTACAAAAATGACTTGTCCAGTGCTAAACTCTGAGCTTTCTCTTCTTCTCATTTAAAAAATATTTTATTGGGCTGGAGAAATGGCTTAGCGGTTAAGCGCTTGCCTGTGAAGCCTAAGGACACTGGTTTGAGGCTCAATTCCCCAGGACCCACGTTAGCCAGATGCACAAGGGGGCACACGCGTCTGGAGTTCGTTTGCAATGGCTGGAGGCCCTGGCGCGCCCATTCTCTCTCTCTCTCTCTCTCTCTCTCTGCCTTTCTCTGTCTGTCACTCTTAAATAAATAAAAAAATGAACAAAAAAGTGTTAAAAAATATTTTATTTATTATTTATTTTCAAGTACAGAGAAAGAGAGGCGCAATAGGCACACCAGGGCCTCTTGACACTACAGACAAACTCCAAATGCATGCACCAATTTGTACATCTGGATTTTTGGGTACTGGGGAATTGAACCTGGGCCTTCAGACTTTGCAAGCAAGTGCCTAAACCACCGAGCCATCTCTCCAGCCCGTCTCCATCATTTTGATGAGCCTTGGGTCTCCTTATTATTCACTACCATCATAAAATGGAGCTTCTCTAACCCAAAGTGAGAACAACAGTAAGTATAGAGCTTAAATAGAGCTGGGGAATGCTTTGGCAGCTAAGCCACTGCTTGCAAAGCCTCACAGCCTGGGTTACACTCTCCAGAACTTTGGTAGACCTGGATGCACAAAGTTTGTTTGCAGTGGCAGAAGGCCCTGGTGTACTGTATGTTTTCTCTCCCTCTCCAATAAATAAATATTTTTTAAAGGGCTTAAACATATACATTTAGAAGGTTTTTTTTTTTACCAGGCAAGTAATATTTTTCTTATGGAAAAAGAAGAGGGGCAACGTATAGAAGAAACCTCATTATGTAAGTGACATGCTGCTGAAGGTGCCTGAGTAAAGCCTTCTCTAAACTTCCTTGGGCATAATAAAATCCTCTCTCACTTTCGTATCCATACTTCATATGCCATCTTTTTAAAAGTCTGGAGTTGCCAACTGTATTTCACAGAATTCTTTATCATTCTTTAACGTAAATTTAAATGAAACTAAGTGATGTTGCTTAATCAAAGTCCCGAGTTAATGGATTCAAGTATAATGGGTGGTTGTTCCTGGATCAAGACAAGGCTATCAAGTGCCAACTCTGTCTTTCTCCCTCCTAGTGTTTTCCCCGGAATGGCTTCACTCTGGGCGTGCTTGTGTGAGTGGGCACACATGTGCCTCGGTGCATTTGCACATCTGCGTGAGTGTGAAGGCCAGTGGACATTCTCAAATGGAATTCCTCTTTTTACTTTTATTTTTATGTTTTGCAACAGGGTCTCTCTCAATGGCCTGGAGCTCACCATAAGCTAGACTGGCTCACCAGCAAATCCTAGGAAGTAACCTGTCTCCACCTCCCCAACACTGAGGTTACAAGCGCCTCCCATCGTGCCTGGCCTTTTTACATGGCTACTAGATGTCAACCTCAGGTTCTCAGGCTTGCAAGGCAACGACTTTGCGCCATCCCTCAGCCCAGTGGCTTCACTTTTGGAAGGCTTTTGTCATTCAGGCAGGTAGCCAGCCCTATAGCGGGAGGCAAGCCCTCTTCCATCATCAGCAAACATCTCAGGTCCAGAACCAGTTGGCCTATTGTGAATCAGGGACTCATCACCACTGAACCAACTTGATGTCCAGGACAAGGACTGTACTGATTGGCCCAGACAGCTCTGGGCGTGGCCAGCCCTACCCAAAGGTACTGAGACTGGGGAAGTTTGGCTCCACTCAGGAAAATTGTTTGTTGATTCCTAACGTGAATGAGGAACCTGAGCAGGCAAAAATGACAAGTGAATCCAGAGCTGTTTGTCAGATTGACAATAAATTAAAAACAAATAAGATTACCATGAGCTTTCATGTTCATCTTCTAAAAGAAAATCAAACTTAATCATGAAACAAAACAGTCGAGGATCAAAATAGGGCTTTATAAATATTTAAAAGAAAGTAGCTCTATGAAAAACTTGATGAATTTTCTTGTTTTAAAAATTTATAATTATATTTTTTGATTACTTATATTTATTTATTTGACAGAGAAAGAGGGAGAGAGAGAGAAAGAATGGGTGCACCTGGGCCTCCAGCCACTGCAAACAAACTCCAGACATGTGTGCCACCTTGTGCATCTGGCTAACGTGGGTCCTGGGGAATTGAATTAAACCTGGGTCCTTTAGTTTTGCAGACAAATGCCTTAACTGCTAAGCCATCCCTCCAGCCCTCCTTTTTTTTTTTTTCTTTTTCTTTTTTTTGTAGTAGGGTCCCACTCTAACCCAGGCTGACCTGGAATTCACTATGTAGTCTCAGGGTGGCCGCAAACTCACAATGATCCTTCCACCTCTGTCTCCCGAGTACTAGGCTTAAAGGCATGAGCCATCACACCTGGCCTTCTTTTTTTATTTAATAAATAATTCTTTAATTTATTTATTTGAGGGGAGGCAGACAGAGAGAGAGCGAGAGACAGAGAGGATGGGAATGCCAGGGCCTCCAGACATTGCAAATGAACTCCAGATGCATGCACCACCTTGTGCATCTGGCTTACGAGGGTCCTGGAAATCAAACCTGTGTCCTTAGGCTTTGCAGGCAAGTGCCTTAGCTGCTAATCCATCTCTCCAGCTCCATTTTCCTATCTTGATAATAATTTCACTTAGGCAGAAAGGACATTTACTTCCCATGCTCCTAATTCACCCACCAGTGGGAACTGTGCCTAGAGGGACACAAAAATATGCTAATGTTAATTTACTTTAAAATCACAGTAAAATAATTATTAGCAATCCAATAATAATAATTATAATAAATCTAAGCTGTGTCGTGTTCATCTTTATACAAATGCACTTGTAGGATGTCATTTGTAGTTTAAGAAAGAAGTCATGTTGGCAAACGTTGCTTGAGCCACTTTTTCCTATTATAAAATGAAAGTTGTGAAGGTGGTTCTGTCCCCATCTCTTTCCCCTGAAGCCCTGCTCTTAATTCTGGAGGTAAATGCTCTGTCATCAGTGTGCTGCTCCCCTAAAGAAACAGAGTCTGAAGCCAGTTAAACAAACTGTTTCTTTAACAAATTAAATGAGGGGCTGGGAAAGCGGCTCAGCGGATAAAACGCTTGCCAAGCAAACACGAGGGCCTGAGTTTGGATCCCCAGCACCCACGTACCTGCTGGCTGGGCTTAGAGGTCTACCTGCAGGGCCAGCGCTTGGGACACAGGACGCTGAGCAGCAGCCCGCCCTGCCAAGGGGAGAGGGCGACGCTGGCTGGAAGCTGAAATCCAAGAGGCCCCGTCTCACAAAGATGGCTGCTGGACACCGGCCTTTTGTTCTCTCTCTTCCCTCTCAGCTCTCTCAAGAGGCAAGTCCTCACTCGGGGGGAACAGGCCTTTCCGCATCACCAGACCCTGAAACAGGGAGGGCTACATGTGCAACAAGAATAACCACGACGGCATCCCACTCTAACGAGGTCCTTTAGGCCTCCAGAGGCTCCTATCCAAGAATGCCCTTGGGACTGTCTGTACACGCGCTTTAGCCAGAAGGACAAAACATTATTTCCCAACTCCGAACACGGTAGACTAACCTACACTTTTTAGACTAACCTCTCAGATCCATCCCAGTTTGATATCTAACCTGCATATTAGACGCACCTAGCTTCAGAACGTATCAGGCTAACCTCCCAGACCAATCCCAGCTCAATACGTCATTTCTACGTAGGCCAAAGAC
The DNA here is from genome assembly GCA_036346955.1 of Dipus sagitta. Taxonomy (NCBI): domain Eukaryota; kingdom Metazoa; phylum Chordata; class Mammalia; order Rodentia; family Dipodidae; genus Dipus; species Dipus sagitta. The sequence goes on from CM070775.1 coordinate 139,003,791, forward strand.
AAACTCCTCTCGGAAGATATAAAAACCACCCAGAGGAGTACTCCTTGGCATGCTGCCCGAGTACCTCCCAACTTATTGCAGGGAGCCTTGACTTGCAGTCGGCTTTTCAATATACATAGAACTTTGCTTCCTTTTGCTTTCCAGTAAAATGTTTCTTGCCCCTCTTCTGTCCTTGTATGTCACTCTTTGTGACCAGGAGACAGTGAATTCAACCCGAGACAGGAGACAAGTAAACCAGAATAGTCAAACCAGAGAGCTCGGGGTTTAAGTGAGTGGCCCTGCTCCAGCAAAGAAGGTGTTCGAGTGAGGTGCCCGGCATCAACCTCTAGTCTCCACATGCACACACATGCACAAACACCTGTCTACACACATGCACATGCCACAAAAAAGTATAAAAGATTTAAGCCGAGGTGGGGGGGGGAGATAGGGAGATGGAAGGAAGGAAAATAAAGACAAAATTTGTTTAAAAAATACCTTAAGTTCTTCATATGCCAACCAAAATAATAAATAATATATAAGTTAAACAAACGAGAATTAAAAAGTTGTTTAAACTAACAATGTAGACAATGCTGGCCTTGAGCTTCCTGCCTCTGTCTCCTGAGTCCTAGGTATGTGACATCACACCCAGGTAGAGAAATCCTTTATTTGAGGGGGTTCAAGGCAGGGTCTCTCTCTAGTCCAGGCTAACCTGGAAATCACTCTGTAGACTCAGGGTGGCCTCAAAATCATGGCAATCCTCCTACCTTGACCTCCCAAGTGCCTAGATTAAAGGTGTACACCACCACACCTGGAAAGAACTTCTTAATTAAAGAAAGAGAATCTCTTAACATTTTTAAAAGTTGCTCAATTTGTAGTCTGGATGTTGGCACCTAATGAAAGCAAACATCTTGAGGAAAAAATATATATATAATATGTATGTGTGTATTGGAAAAAATTGCTCCACCTAACAGTTCATATGTACCTTCAGATCTCACCTAGAAAAATATTATAACATATTTCACAACAAAACTCATACATTTGTCAAAATTTATCTAATATTCAAGTAAGATTTGCATATTTTATGTTTGAAAGAAAGAACCATGCAAAATATTGAACTTCAATAAATGATATAAATGCTGACAAACAGTGATTTAATGGGAACATTGGAATGGGAGCATTTAATAGGAACTACTGGAAAGGGAGTCAGATGAGGGAAAACCTCGGTGTGTTCTGAAGTAGGATTATAACCCAGAGAACACAGATTTATTAATTGCATTCCGAGCAACCGGTGTTTGCCCGTGTGCCAGGTGTGGTCTAAACATCTCATCTCTGCTTCTCCAGTCAGAGGAGACAACGTTCAGTGGCCACTGGAAGACACTGTGAAACACTTGAGAGGAAAGGAGACTTGCACACGAGGGAGTGGGGTGGAAAGCGGAGTGAGACTACTCTGCAGGGGTGGCGGTGGGGGGCGGGGGCGGCTGGAGCTAGCTCAGTGAGCCCGAGAGCCCCTTTAAGGGGTTAGAACGTCTCTGGACGACAAAGACGCCACCTAAGCAGAGAACTTGCATAAACTGCTTGGCCCTTCTGATGTTCGTTCTGGCTGCCCAGAGGGGTAGGTGGGACGGGGTGTGTCTAGAAGAAGAGGCACAGGCAAGGCTTATAAAGGACGGCACGTGACCAGGCAGAGCTCACGCATGAGCCCTGCTGATGTGGATCTTCCAACACTGTCTACAGGGCCGTTGGTTTCCATTCGCCCAGTCAGTGTCCTGCAAAGGACGGGTTTGCTTAGGGAATCCCGTATTAAGCATCTACCTTCTTAAACCGTTTAGTCTGGAATGCTCCAAAATAACCCCTACTTCAACTACCGTGTTTCTGGAGCTTTCTTTCCATTTCAAGTTCTCACCCTCAGTGACCATTTGGGGGATCAAAGTCTTTGGCCACGGCTTTGGTGGTGGTGGTGGTCTCCTGGCTCAATTCACACAGGACCAGGAGTCGAGAAAGGAAAGATTCAGTCTTGCCTCCCTGGGGAAGGAGGCAGCTGCTGGGCCCTGTCTTGCTTATTCTGCATTTTTTTGGGTGAGCTGTTCTTGTTTAATGTAAGCAGAGCAAATCCATCCATAGCAAAATCAGAGAAAATAACTTGTTGGTGTGTAAACCAGGATGTCACAAATAACCCTGTTTGTTTAATTATAGCAGGCTGAGTGCTGTGATCAGGGAAGGGGGTGGCGGCCGCTGTGGCACTGCTGGGAGGGGAATTCAGGATACTGCTGAAGGCATCTCAGAGGCCTGTGGGTGGGACCTGGAGGGAAATGTGAGTGTCTGGAGCCACGTGGATAAACTGGGGCACATGTGGTGCGTGATTCAAGACCAACTGAGTGAGTAGACAGTATCTGGTGCTAATGGGAGCTGGCTTAGAGTTGCTAGACAGAAGGATAAAATCACAAGTGAAGGGATAAAAAAGATGTGTGGAAATAATAAGGCTGTGCATGCAGGAAATTCTGACTATGAGTAATCGCTTTATGAAAAGTTTGTTCTCTATGAAATGCATCAGTTTATTTTTATTTATTTGAAAGGAAAGAGCAAGAGACAGAGAGAGAGAGAGAGAGAAAGAAGGAGAGAATGGGCATGCCAGGGCCTCTAGCCACTGCAAACTCCAGATGCATGTGCCACTTCATGCATCTGGCTTTACATGAGTATTGGGGAATAGAACCTGGGTCGTTAGGCTTTGCAGGCTAGTGCCTTAACCACTAAGCCATCTCTCCAGGCCTGCATCAGTGTTATAGAGAGCAGAGGACACTGAGTATAGTAAAGAGATGCTCCCACCTCACCTGGCCTACCATTGCCTACCTAACTGTCTTAGTCTGTTTCGTGTTGCTGTATCAGAGTAGCTGAGGCTGTGTCAGTTATACAACAAAGACATTAATTTGGCTCATGATTCTGGTGGCTACAGGGTCCAGATAGTGTGGCACCAGTATCCATGTGAGAAAGAAAGAAAAGTAACCTCATACAGAAGATAACCCTGCAGTGGCCTTACTATATGACAACTTGTGCTCACAAGTACTAACACAGCCCTACAATATGTGGCCCAACCTCACAAGAGAGCATTAATCCATTTCTACAACACCTTCTACTGGGCTCCACATCTTAAAGTTTCTGCTATTGTGTATGGGTTCAGCTTGACATAACTATCTCCACAATTGCCCAGTTGCTTTTTCCTGCATATTTGTTCAGTGTGCTCTAAAATGCAAAGGCACCGCAGGGCTACTGTGGAGCCTGCAAGTGGACTCTGGCTCCAGGGATGTGGCTGGCTCTTTGGCATTAACCTAGGGTCAGCCAGGAAGAGTCCAGCTAGGATGAAGCTCCTTTCATCCTAACCGGCAAGTATGCCCCTGTTGTAGTCAGTTTCATGTTGCTGGGATGAACATGCAAACCAGACACAGTTTATAGGAGCGGAAGGGATTTATTTGACACTTCCAGATCCAAGGGGAAGTTCCATCAGTGGCAGAAGAACCCGGCTCCCATTCATAAATCCAGAGACACCACCCAACAGCCAGCACCACAAGGAAGTTGCCCGCAAAACCAGGTAGCAAAACAGCGAGAACCCAGGCAGAGCTCAAAACCTCTCTGCTCACTTTTGGCCTGGAATTGAGATCCACCCCCAGTAACACCTTAGGGCAGGACCCCAGGATCTGCCCCCCACCCCCGTGACACCTCCTCCAGCCAGGCAGCTGGAGACAAGCTTTAATAAAACACATGAGTGTATTGGGGGACATCTTTCCAACTACCACAGCCCCCTCTTTCTGCCCCAGACACCGGGGACCCAACTGGTCTTGCTGCTGCCCAGGCCCACACTTCCGTCAGCACATGGCTCAGTAAATTGTGTTCAGAAAAATCCTGTCTATCTGCCTCTTTCTCTCTCCAATCTCACAGCACTCTGGGGTTGGCTCTTATTTATTACTAACACTGGTTGTTTTAGAGTACCCAATTGTCTGTACTGGGGTCCAAGTTTCTGGCACCTGAACCTCTGGGGGAATAGTCTACATTCAAACCTTTGCACCTTCCATTTCTGGAGAGACATGGGCACAGGGATCTTAAAGCCAGAAGCAGTGTAACGTAGCGTGTAAGGTCATGGTTAGGTTTAGGTAGACGTTGGAGGGAAGCCTAGGTTCAGACTAATCAGTACAGGGCAGCAGTGGACGTGTCAACACACGTGTGTTCTGTGGAGGAAACTTTCACTCCATGAATGGCATCCTGTGTAGTATGGTTTGCATCAGCAACAGAACCCCTTCTTTCTGGCCACACAGCACCCCCATCTCCTGCTTTGCCCCATCCTAACCACCTACTCTGTGCCAGAAGGGGTGTCTCAAAGGCCACACAGTTCATATCACCTCTCTAGGTAGTTAGAATCCTGGGGATATAGCCCTATGGTAAAAGTGCATGCTCAGCATGCAGAGGCCCTAGGTTCAATCCCTAAGACCAACAAAACAAAACAAACAAACAAACCAAAACAGCTTTCTGGTCCATTAAGCCCCAGCCCCTGCCTGCCCCCTGCAGTGTGGTCTCACCCACTCTTCATCCCATTCTCTAGGCCGCACTAACAAGGCTGTTCAAGTTTTCCGTGTGCCATTTACACAAGCTATTCCTGCTACCCTGAACTCCCCGCTCCCTGCAGCCTCTATTGCTGGCAGCTTCAAGCCTTGGTTTGTCTCTTCCCACGGCAGTTCCAATCTCGCTACATCAAGGACAGGATAAGGACCTCACTAGTGTCTACAAGTCACCTGTCAGAGAGAGGGCAGCTCCACGAGGGCTGAGACACATGAGCTTTGCACACCGTGCTGTGCTGGCCCCTGGCGTGTCATAGGCACTCCTCAGATGTTTGCTGAATGGGTGGCTGCATGAATTAATGACTGACTGAATGAAGGGATGACTCCCTTGTGTTCAGCATCTCCCTTAAAGTGACCGACAGATGCTTTGCCAACATCTGATTCAGCCCCCAACACTGAAAAATAACCCAAATGCCCATCAGCAGTAAATAATGTATTGTATTATATTCCCATGGCAACCATCAGCAGTAGAGTAAAAAAAAAATGAAGTTTAGCATATTCCCATGGCAAAACTCGAAAGGGGAATGAGGACGTCTGGGAGTCCCACCTCATAGAATGGCGGCCTGGCGTGCTGCTAATGCTGACCGTACGCTAGTATCCCCTGGTCTTCCCAAAGACCAGATCAGCCAAACAGCTCAAAGTTGCCTTCTCCAACCACTCCAAAATCTCATAATTGGTCGCAGAAGAGCTGTAACCGTATGTTGTAGTTACCTTCTTGTTGCTGGGACAAAGCACACAGCCAAAAAGAGGAGAGGGGAGGAAGCGTTTTATTGTGCTTTACAGTCTTGAGGGGAAGCTTCATGAGGGCCGGGCAAGCACAGCCCGAGCAGAGGCTGGACGCCAACTCTGCTAATGCAGGCGGAAAACAAGCAAGAGAGTAAGCCAAGTTCTGGCAAGGGGGAGATGGCTCTCACACCCCGAAGCTTGCCCCCAGAAACACACCTCCTCCAGTGAGGCTCCACCTCCCAAACTGCCACCAGCTGGGGTCAGCATTCAAAGCACATGGGCCTGTGGGGGCATCTGATTCAAACGATCATACCATGCCATACCATACTTGGATAGACCTTATCACAAGAAAATGTCCTTAAAGCTTGTTTAAATTCTAAGGAGAATTATTTGACAAGATAATTCTGTCCATGTCCTCATTCTTGTAAGAGTCCTTTGAGATCTCAATTGGTTGCATTCTCTGTCTCCTCTCCTCTAGCGAGGGGGGCATCAGACTGATCTACAGGCAAAGACAGTAAGGGCACTGTGGGACTCTGATCCTCCCAGAAATTCTCATGGTCTTGAGGATGGCTTTGGACTTGAAGCAAATCTTATTTAGATCTTAAGGGGCGGGGGGTAAGAGATCATGGCTGACACCAGGGTCATGTGTTAATGCAGTTAAGTGGCTATTAAAGGTCTCAACTCCCCCACTTGGTTATAAATCCCTTGAAGGCAGAAGCCGAAATTTATCTCAGTGCTTTCCAAAAAGCCAAGAGCTGGGTCTCCACAACACACTGAGGTCCCGAGGGTTAGGATTTAAACATACGTACTTTCAGGGATATAGTTAACCCCTTACATATGTGACCTGAAACAAAGTAATCAATCTCTCACAGGTTGGTTTTTCTACATCTAAAATTAGATATAATTATGGAGAATGATGGACAATGTGAGGGAAGGCCCTTGTATGTATCGGGTAATGACACAGGGTAGTAGCTTAGCAAATACCACGTCCTTCCCTCAGGGACTATCAGAAAAGATACCCAAGGGCCCAGCTCTTATTCTTTTTTCTTCTGTTTTTTTTTTAAACTTTTTATTTTATTTTATTTTATTTTTTTGGTTTTTCAAGCCCAGGCTGACCTGGAATTCATAGTCTCAGGCTGGCCTTGAACTCATGGCAATTCTCCTACCTCTGCCTCCCAAGTACTGGAATTAAAGGTGTATACCACTACGCCTGGCCCCCAGTCCTTATTCTGTTTCCTTAATTTAATTTAATTTAGTTGATTTTATTTGAGAGAGAGAGAGAGAGAATGGGTGTGCCAGGCTTTCAGCCACTGCAATCAAACTCCAGACACATGCACACCCTTGTGCATCTGGCTTATGTGGGTCCTGGGGAATCAAACCTGAGTCCTTTGGCCTTGCAGGCAAGTGCCTTAACCACTAAGCCATCCCTCCAGCCCCTTGTTCTGTGACAGATGGTTTTTCTCTCTCCTTTCCTCCCTCTTCACTACTAAAGTTGACAAAGTGATTAAGTTTAAACTTAAAGGTTGAATCTATTCTCTAAAAGGAAGTTTGCTGTTGAAGTCATCTTGGGGGCATTGCTTTTGAACTCCTGCAGCTGACACATTGGTGACCTGCAAAGCTGGGCCTCCCCATGAAGGTAAAGGATGTGACAGCTGTGTGGAGGGTGACCGCATTTCAAGCACCGCTCAGGACTTTCAGCACAGCTCAGTGTGACTAACTGTAACCTCCTCTCTCCTTACTCCTCTCTCTCTCCCTCCCTTGTCGGCTTCGATTCACAGCCTGTGTAATTCAAGTCATTAATTTTTTTTCCCATTCAGTGCACTGCCAATTTCTTCTCGTTTTTGTTCCTGGAAATCTCTTGTGTGTGTCTTCTAAATTTAAAATAAATACACTGTACATAATGAGATGCTACCCAGACGACACGCACCAATCTTGGTTTTTTCATTGATTCTGCAGATGTACTCGCTCCGACACGAGCAGGAAAGGTCTCTGCGTGTTCTGGAGTAAATGGTAAGTGGGACATGTTGCCCTGATGCTCTTTAGTATCAGTGTCAGCCTTTAGAACATTTCCCCGGTTAGGATCTTGTGGAAGTGAGCTACAAAAGGTTCTTGCGCCAAAAATAGACATCCTCCAATTACCGTGGCTGCTTCTGCTTCATGCTCACTGGATTGAGTGGAAATAGCCTCAGTACAGGCCCAGAGTCAGGAGAGCTGGCTGGATCTCCCACCAGGAGGTACAGGAGCGCTCATATCGTCCACCTCAGCATTCTCTGCTATGCAGTTAAACAATTGGGCCAGATCATTTTTCCCCACAAAGCTTGAGATGCATCGTAAAGATACATTCAAGATGGGCTTAGGAGATGGTTCATCAGATAAGAGCACTTGTGGCAAGCATGAGGGCCTGAGAGAGCCCAAGACTGTCTGAATTCAATTCTCCAGGACCCACAGAAATAGCTAGGTATGGCCATGTATACCTCTAACCCCAGTCCTATGGGAGCAGAGACTGGAGAATCAATGGGGCTTATGAAAACCACAGCCCTAAGTTCAGAAAGAGACTCCATAGCAAAGAAATATGCAGATAAGTAATAAAGGAAGAACAGCCAGCATTCTCCTCTTGTCTCTGTGTACTTGCGTGTGCATCTGCACACTCATGTGCATACACCACACACGCACCATGACCGTGCCACAAATACTACACACGTACCCAAAAAAGAGATACACTCAAGATGATTTTCAAAATATTTTACTTACTTATATGTTTATTTATTTGAGAGAGAGAGGGAAAGAGGCAGAGAGAGAGAGAGGGAGAAAAAGAGGAGAGAATGGGCATGCCAGGGCCTCTAGCCCCTGTAAACTCCAAATGCATGTGCCACCATGTGCATCTGGTTTACATGGGTACTGGAGAATTGAACCTGGGTCCTTAGGCTTTATAGGCAGGTGTCTTAACTTCTAAGCCATCTCTCCAGCCCCCTCAAGGTGATTTTTAACAATACAGGACTATGCTATTAAATAGCATCATATCCTGTGGAAGAGAGAAACACATCCTTACAGGACCCATTTCCACATTCACGTTGCCTAGACCTTGTTACATACTAGGTCAGGTCAAATGACTAGTTCTATTTATTTATTTACTTACTTGCAAGTAGAGAGAGATGCAAACAAACTCCAGATGCATGCACCACCTTGTGCATCTGGCTTTACGTGGGTACTGGGGAACCAAACTCAGGTTACTAGGCTTTAAAGGCAAGTGTCTTAACTGCCGAGCCACCTCTCCAGCACTCAAATGACTACTGGCCAATGAAAGGTAAGAGGAAATTATGGGTGTTACTTGCAGTCTGAGATGGCACGAAGCTCACTTGCAATTCACCAGACTCTTCCACATATATGAGGACAGGGCACACCTTGTATTTCAAATGTTACATGTCCAAGATGGCAAAGCGCTTATCAACTTGGTCCGTTGAGTGACTGGGTACAGCAAAATCCCTGCCAACTTCTGTAGAACATGTACCCTATGTGAGAAATAAGCTTCTAATGTGTAAAGACACAGAAAAAGTTAAAGGACAGTATAGCTCAGCCTGGCTTAGCTCAACCTCAAGATAGAGAGCTTAATTCTTTTTTTTAAAGAAATGAAATGTTCATGTGTGTGTGTGTGTGTGTGTGTGTGTGTGTGTGTGTTTGAGGTAGGGTCTCACTCTAGCTCAGGCTGACCTGGAATTCATTATGTAGTCTCAAGATGGCCTTGAACTCCTAGGGATCCTCCTACCTCTGCCTCCCGAGTGCTGGGATTAAAGGCATGTGCCACCACACCCGGCTTAAAGTATTCTATTTATTTATTTGACAGAGAGAGAGAGAGAGAGAGGCAGATAGAGAGAGGAAATTAGAGAGAGGAAGGGGGAGAGAATGGGTGTGCCACGGCCTTTAGCCACTGCAAACGAACTCCAGATGCATGCACACCTTGTGAACCTTGTGCATCACGTGGGTACTGGGGGATTGAACCTGGGTCCTTAGTGCATTGACTGCTAAGTCATCTCAGCAGCCCAAAAAGTTTAATTTGGCTTCCAGTCAAGATGGTGTCTGCCTAATCATACCTCACCTCTCGGGGAAGGAAAGCCTGCTCTCCATTATCAAGCTCCCACCAATCTTGGGCTACAAGAGGGCCTACACCTATTAAACTCTGTAAACTAACAATGGTTATCCCATTAATCCGGTGCTTACTTCCCTCTCTGTTGGAGAATATGCTTCTCTTTTTCAGATAGACGCAGAACCTGAGGAGAGAATCAGCCCATCGCACCACACCAGGGCCCTACCTGAAACCAAGAGTAATTGAGGAAATGATCAAGAGTGATGCTTTCTCCATGAACCTGGTACCAGCACAAGGGTGAAGGAGATAGACATGGAGGACACTCAGTTCCTACCAAACCAGAGATCCAGAGACACTGAGGCTCCCAAGACCTCATCACTGAAGTAGACCTAAAATGAACCCAACATGGCTCAGGTAAATTCACGGAAGAGGGGGTGGAAAGATTGTTAGAGCCACAAGTTGGGACATTATGTACAGAGACATTGCCTTTTCCCCATAACTGAATGCTACCCCACAATGCACAGTCCCCAACAAGGAGGGTCCCTTTAGAAGGGAGGAGGACAGGGAGGAGGCTAACGATGGTACCAACATGGCTGTTTACACACTGAGTATGTATATAACTAATAAAGAAAAAAAGTTTAATTCTTTTTAAGTTCTGCTTATTCTAGTCTTGTCGAGGAGAAACTAACTCTATGCTGGTGACAGTAAGTATTTAATCTGAGAGCAGACTTTGGGCTCAGCATTTTTTGTAGGAAATAATATCCAGTGTATTAGTTTGTTAATGTCTGCCATTCACGATATACCAAAGCCTGATTTGTTCAAACAATGGATTTACTTTTTCAGTTCTGGAGGCCACAGTTGAAGGTCAAGGCGTTAACAGGTTTCTTCTGAGAACCCTCTTCTGGCTTATAGGCAGCCATCTTCTTCCCAATTCCATGCCCCTGGGCCTGCCCAGGACTTCATTTCTTCTTCCTGTAGGACCCAATCATCTTGGATTAGGGTCCACCCTAATGACCTCTTTCATTTAATTGCCTCTGTAAAGTTCTACATCCAAATTGCATCATCTGAGGTTCTTATGAGCTCGGGGCTCAGCATATGGGTCTTGAAGGAACATAATTCAGTTCATAACTGAATTGTAGGACATTATTTTTCTTTCTTTCTTCTTCATTTTTTTTTTTTTTTGTTTTGTTTTTTTGAGGTAGGGTCTCACTCTAGCCCAGGCTGACCTGGAATTCACCATGTAGTTTCAGGGTGGCCTTGAACTCACAGCACTCCTCCTACTTCTGCCTCCCAAATGCTGGGATTAAAGGCATGCACCACCACACCCAGCTTTTGGACATTATTTTTCAATTGTTTTTGGAGTGGTAGCTATTCACTATTTATGACAAGTCACCATGCTTTTCTGGTTGTGACTGGGATGCAAACTTTTAATGGACCTTATTTTTTTAAATATCTTTATTTATTTATCTGCAAGCAGAGAGAGTCAGAGAGAAGAGAGACAGGCAGAGAGAATGGGCATACCAGGTCCTCTAGCCACTGCAAATCAACTCCAGATATATGCACCACTTTGTGCAGCTGGCTTTACATGGGTATTGGGAAATTGAACTCGGGATATTAGCTTTGGCAGGCAAGCACCTTAACTGCTGAGCCACCTCTCCATCCCTTTTCATTGACTTTAAATGAACATAAGTAGTGGAAAGGTTGACTTAGAGATGAACATAAAAGTTAATCATATGGGGCAGGAGAGATGGCTTATTGATTAAGCACTTGCCTGTGAAGCCTAAGGACCCCGGTTCAAGGCTTGATTCCCCAGGACCCATGTAAGCCAGACGCACAAGGTAGCGTATGCATCTGGAGTTCGTTTGCAGTGGCTGGAGGCCCTGGTGCGCCAATGTGCTCTCTGTCTATCTGCTTCTTTCTCTCTCTGTCTGTCACTCTCAAATAAATAAAAATAAACCAAAATTCTTTTTTAAAAAATCGTATGTCAAAAAATTATGAGGGAAGACAACTTGACTGAATTTAGGGAAATATTCCCAGGTGGCTTCTCAAGTTTGTCCCTGTTCTTAGAGGTTTTTTTTTTCTTATGTAATTTTAATTTTATTCATTGATGCATCCATTTAATGAGTAACTATTAAGTGTCTCATGAATGTAGGCTTGTAGAGTGATGGAAGAATCAAATGAATAGTGTGTCAGAGAAGAGAAAGAATTCATAGAATCCTTCCTGAGAAGGTAGGAAAGGCTTTTCAGAAGTGGGGGCAGTGTATCTTGAGAGGAATGACACTTGAGGCTATCCTCTGGCCCCCACATGCATGTGCATACACACTAATGTGCACCTGCACACACATGTGCATTTATACACACACAAACACACTATCTTGGCCTTCTCAGCCACATGCATGCTCTCTTGATGTTTGACTCAGTATTTCCAAAATTTTGAAGTCACCTAAGGTGTTGTGTGATACATGCTACCTGGAAGATACAAACTTTAAGAAAGGAGAGGAGGCTGGAGAGATGGCTCAGTGGCTAAGGTATTTGGCTGCAAAGCCTAACGACCCAAGTTTGATTTCCCAATACCCAGAAAAAGTCAGATGCACAAGGCTCATCTGCACATGCATCTGGAATTCATTTGCAATGGCTGGAGGCCCTGGCACACCCATCGTTTCTCTTTCTGTCTCTCTCTCTCTCAAATAAATAAATAAAATGTTTTTTAAAAGAAAGGAGAGGCTAATTAGCGACAGAGAAGACCGTGCCTAAAATCCATGACTTGCACCGAAGTTGTGCTTCCCCAAGGCATGATTTTCAACAGAGTTAGTTTTTTTTTCCTCTTGATCATGAACTTTACATTTTCCCAGAATCTAGTTTTCTGATGTGAGATACTGATAGGAAACATTTAGTCATGATTGTTAAAATATCTTTTTCTGAATTAAATGTAACCACAGGGGGAAACTTTCTGTTGAGTGAACCTCTCTAAGGATATAAAGTTTATTTTGGGAATAATTTATTAAGAATTTTCACTATAAGTTCCTGTCTCAAAGGACAAATATTCATTGAGCGCCTGTTAAATGCAAAGATTGTTGTAGATGTTCTATAAGGAATAAGATAGATAAGCACTCTTGAAACTTACACTCTATCAGGGAGATTGGCAGTAAGCAAATAGTCAGATAAATGAGTGAGGATCAGATAGGAAGAAATGCCATATCAGTCTATTCTCTATCTCTGTCACAAAATACCTGAGGCTGAGTAATTTATAATGAAATGAAGTTCACTTAGCTCACAGTCTTGGAGTTCTAAGAAAGTGACATCTGGTTGGCTCTAGTGATTATCTTCTGGCTATGTCATGATATATAGCAAATGACTTCACTATACATATGCTTGCAAGAGAAAAATATCAGGTGGCAATTCAAGGAGAGGGTGGGAAGAAGGAAGGGAGGGAAGGAGAGGAGAAGCTAGATGGAGAAGAACAGCAGCAGAACTCCTTTATAGCAACCCATTATCTTGAGAACTAACCCTCTCCACAAGGTTAGCAGTCATTCCTAATTCTGAAGAACTAACCCTCTCCATGAGGTTAGCAGCTATTCTTAATACTCAAGAACCAACCCTCCCCACGAGATTAGCAGTCATGCCTAATACTCAAGAACTAATCCTTTCCACAAAATTAGCAGTCATGCCTAATACTCAAGAACTAATCCTTTCCATGAAGTTAGCAGTCATTCCTAATACTCAAGAACTAACCTGCCGGGCGTGGTGGCGCACGCCTTTAATCCCAGCACTCGGGAGGCAGAGGTAGAAGGATTGCCGTGAGTTCGAGGCCACCCTGAGACTCCATAGTGAATTCCAGGTCAGCCTGGGCTAGAGTGAGACCCTACCTTGAAAAACCAAAAAAAAAAAAAAAAAAAAAAAAAAAAAAAGAACTAACCCTCTCCACGAGGTTAGCAGTCAACCCTAATACTCACGAACTAACCCTCTCCATGAGATTATCAGTCATTTCTAATACTCAAGAGCTAACCCTCTCCACGAGGTTAACAGTCATCCCTAATACTCACGAACTAACCCTCTCCATGAGATTATCAGTCATACCTAATACTCAAGAACTAATCCTCTCCATGAGGTTAGCAGTCATCCCTAATACTCAAGAACTAATCCTCTCCATGAGGTTAGCAGTCATCCCTAATACTCAAGAACTAATCCTCTCCATGAGATTAGTGGACATTCCTAATACTTGAGAACTAATCCTCTCTGTGAGATTAGCAGGCATTCCTAATACTCAAGAATTTATCCTGTTCGTGAGATTAGCATTCATTCCTCCTGAGAGCAGTGGCCTGTTATTCAGTTACCTTTCATTATGCCTTGTGTTAATTTTGTCAATGCTGGCACAATACCTGACAGAAACTATGTAAAGGAGGCAAGGCTGTTTTGGGTCAGGGTTTCACAGATTCTACTACTGGCTCCATTGCTCTGCCTATGGCAAGGCTGAACACCGTGGAAGGGAGCGTGGGGCTCAGCCAAGCTCAGGTCGGACAGGAAGCAGAGAAAGTGAAAGGACAAGGGAGATCTTTCCAGAACACACCACTAGTGGAACACCACCCCCAACGAGGTCTCACCTTCCACAACCTCTTGATAGTCTATTCAAATTTTGAATCCATCAGTTGATTGACCCATTAGTGAAGGCTCAGTCTCCATGATCCAATCACTTCCTTCAAAGCCTCACCTCTGAACAGTGCTTACATCTCAGACCAAGCCTTCAATACATGAGCCTTTATAGAGGGAACTGTGTGTGTCCACACTATGACAATCCTCATGACTTGTATGCATGTGTGGCTTGTATTCATGTACGTATGTATGTTTGTATGTGTATACGCACATATGTGTGTAGGGGCACTTGTAGATGTGCGCATGTGTGTGAAGACTTATAGGCCAGGGTAAGCAGTTGTCCTGCGCCAAGTATGAGGAAAGCCACTGGGTTTCTGAGCAGAAATGACACCTTCATGTTCAGCATATTGGCTGCCTTTGTGAGCACAGAGGCTAACGGATCCTTCTGTTGCCTCTGAAATTTAGCAATTCTACCAGCAGTGGAGAGCCATAGACAACCTCTCCAAGGTAGGGTCAAATCCACCTCATCAGATGAGCAGCAAAGCTATATAATTTCTCCACAGTAGGAGTTGGCATGTTTTTTTTTTTTCCTACAGAGGGCCTATTATTAGATGTAACTGTAAGACTTTCAGAGTTATATGTTGCGTTCTAGCCCCTAATGCCTCAGAATGTGACCTTATTTGGAAATAGGGATGTTGTAGACATCATCCAAGAGTAGGGTGGGCCCTAAGCCAATATGACTAGACTTCTGAGAAAAGGAGAAATTCTGATTTGGTCATGCACAGGGCAAAAAACATGTGAAGAAGAAGACAGAGGTCAGAGCAAGACTTCTACAAGCAACCAAGGGGCAGCCAAGGATAGCCAGCAAGCTACCAGAAGCCAGATTCCCTCACAGAGCCTCGGGAAGAACCAGCCTTGATTTCAGATGTCCAGCCTTCAGACTGTGTGAGACGCTAGACTGCGGGGAAAGCCACACATTGCGGTTGTCTCGGCACACTAACACAACGCTCCAAAGAGACAAGGTGGGGAGCTGCAGGCCAGATGGTCTCTGCCATGTTGCCCACCTCCAGATCTGTCATACAAAAGCAGCCAAGGACAAAACAACCAAGTGAGCATCACGGTGTTCTAGTAAAACTGTTCAAAATCACAGGTGGTGAGCAAGCCGGATTTAACCTGTAATCACAGCTTGCTATGTGAGCCCTGTGTAGTAGTTATTGTCTGGTTGCTGGGACAAAACACCCAAGCAGAAGCAGTTTATAGAAGGAAAGTGTTTATTTCCAGCTTACAGTTTTTATTAAATATTTTATTTATTTATTTATATTTGACAGAGGGAGAGAGACAGAGAGAATGGGCAGGGCCTCCAGCTACCACAAACAAATTCCAGACACATGTGTTTGTACATCTGGTTTATGTGGGTCCAAACTTGGGTCCTTGGGCCTTGCAGGCAAGTACCTTAACTGCTAAGCCTTCTCTCCAGCCCTGCAGCTTACAGTTTTGAGGGGAAGTTTTATCATGACTTCGTGACTGGGAAAACATGGCAGGAGCAGAGAGCCAGGCATCACATCTTCCCATCAGCAGGGAGAAGACAGAGTGAGACCTGAGGGGAATGAGTTGGACTAAACTCTAATCCCCAAAGCCCATCCCTGAGTGATATACTTGCTCCAGCAAGTCCCATCCTCCCAAAAGCTCCACAATATTCCTGAATAGTGCCACCAGTTGGGGCCTAAGGCATTCATGGGGGACGTTTTACATTCAAGCCACCACACCCTGTCTTTAAAAATATGGCTGCTTCGTCTTACTCACCAAAAGGCTGAGTTGCTGCCTTTTCTCCATGCAGAACTTTGCCTTTGTTTAGAATTCTGTGACAATGAGAACTAATCTTTACAGACCTGTACCAGGCACTGTGCTCATTAATTACTTCATGTGAATTCCATGACTTGCTCCCAATAGCTCAACAATGTAGGAACTGCTCTCTTCAACTCTGCGGCGAGCCCCCTGACCCGCAGGGAAGAACGACCACAAGACGAGGATCCTTCTTGATCACACTTTTATTGGAGAGCTCTTGGTTAACAGGAAGGTTGATGGCGAGGGGCGCGAGGCGGAATGTGCAGCTACTTTTATAGCGGGGAGTGCAATGAGGCGCCCACTGATTGGTTGCTACCAGCTTGCCACCACCAGGCGCCACGGGATAGGCTCGGGACAGGTTGCGTCAAGCGCATGCGCATACCTTGAACACGGTTGGCGCCAAGGCACTGCCTAATATGGAGTTGTTTGCCTCAACACAGACAGGAAGCCAGCGCCATCTTGTAATGGCGACTGCTTGCAGCTCCCTGCAGTTCCCCCTTCTTGTTTAAACGCAACAGGCAAGGGTAGAGGTCTGATCTCTGATGCTCGAAAGGACATTGTGATGACCCCAGGCCTAGTGGCCAGCCAGGCTGGTGTCACACCCGTCCGGTACCTTTTCTCAGAGATGGGATTACAGTACCAACCCATATGCAATCAGACATGCCCTCCATGAGGCTGCTAAGAGCTCGCCCCACGTGCAGTACTTTGTCTCACATCCTGAGCGTGATGAGTGCCATGCTCCCAACACCAACCCTCTGCCCATCCTTGTGCAATGGGCACTTCAGGCCCTAAGGGTGCAAGGGCCAGGGGAAACTAGGTGCTCTTTAGGGCCGACAGCCAAATCTGGGGGGAGGACCCACACTCCAAAGCGGCAAGTGCCTGAGAAATGACCACCTTGTCCCGCCTGGTCTGGGCTCGCAGGCGGCAAACCAACCAGAGGCAAAGCACACATCCTCCCAAAAGTATATATGACTTTCTCAATACCCCCAGAAGTATTAAGACGCGTCCAGGACGGTCCGTATAATTTGCAAAAGATATTGAGAAGTACTATTTTCTGCACCAAATCTGGAATTACGTCTCTCTTGGGAAATTTTTCCCCATATCCTATTATCCTTAAACCAACCAAAGGCCTGTTTTCTCAGCCCTATACAAAAATTACGGGGTGAATCAATTGTGAAGCAAAGGGCTCCGATTTTCTCAAAACTCCGATCTTCCCCTAAGCTGGTGGTATCCCCAATCACAGTGGGGAGACCCAGCTCCTTCTGAGTTGTGAAGAAGTGAGGGAAGACCGCTGCAGCCCAGTAGGAGGGTTGTCTATGCCCAGGTGCCTGGACTTAGCTGTTCCCAGCACTGGAACTTTCTGAGCAGAATTAGAGCCCACACCTGACAATTACTAGTGGCGTTCCTACTCAGGTGCCGGATTTCAGCTATTCACAGCTCACAGACACAAGAAAACAAGGCCAGAGGTGAGGGGCCACTCATGCAATAGGGAGGCCACCCCGGTCAGGATGCTTCTGATGAGGCCTTTGTTTGACAATAGCAGGTTCAGTAACCTAAAACCAGTCTCAGTTCCTATAATTTTAACTTGCTTGAGGTTTTCCAGCTTAAAATCTTAAATCTTTCAGTCCAATATCTTTAGCCAAGCACATCAGTCCATTACAAATTTAACCTTGATCAAACTCTCTGGGCCTCAGCAGCAGAACGCAGCCAGCCCTTATTCCAATAGCCCAGTTCCAACAAAGTCCTCTGCAGTCTTTCCTTCCCCTTAGAAAGCTTAATGAGGGCATACTCTACCGGCGCATGGACGCGGCCTCCATCCGCAGCCTCAAACACCGGGAAGGCTTGTAAGAACCTCCTTCTGTCCCCCTCTGAAAGGAAGGAATCTGAACAATGCTTGCCGGCATAAGGCGGAGGAGCACTGGGAATGGCAGGGGCGGCAGATTGAAAAGCCGCGCGGTTCTTATCTCCTATCTTCTTTTGCTTTCGATTTTGCGGTAGCGGCTGCTCATCAAGATAGTATCTCTCGGGCTGGAGAGATGGCTTAGCGGTTAAGCGCTTGCCTGTGAAGCCTAAGGATCCCGGTTCTAGGCTTGATTCTCCAGGTCCCACGTTAGCCAGATGCACAAGAGGGCACACGCGTCTGGAGTTCGTTTGCAGTGGCTGGAGGCCCTGGCGTGCCCATTCTCTCTCTGTCTCTCCATCTACCTCTTTCTCTATCTGTCACTCTCAAATAAATAAAAATGAACAAAAAATTAAAAAAAAAAAAAAGATAGTATCTCTCCTCCCCATAGCGAGCCACTTTCCCATCTAATTCTTCCTCCTCAGAGGGACTAAGATCCTCAGACTTGTCCCTGTTGATGGGTGAGCAATCATAAACTTCACCCATTTCTCTAAGCTCATCTTGTAAGCTTTTATCCTTTTTTTTCCTTTGTATTTCCTTTTTTGTTTCTTTTCTTTTCCTAGGCCTAGCTGGAGTTTCCCCATTTGTATCTGACTCAGAAAGACTATCCTGATGCCTTGCCAACGCTCTCCGTCCCTGTCTAATAATGTCTGTGTGGCTACTTTGACTTAGACAAGAATGAATAACAAAGGCAATAAAAAACAAAACCCAGAAGGGAAGAAAAACGGCAAGGATCAGATTAAAGTCCAGGTCAGAAAACTGCATGACTGGGGATGACTTACCGACGTCTTCCTTTCCGTGTGTCAAGTTCTGAATCCTCTTCGACCCCTCGCCTGGTGACCACAAGGCTCCCGGCATCCCGGGCTTTCGGCACCAGTTTGCGGCGAGCCCCCCTGACCCGCAGGGAAGAACAGCCACAAGACGAAGATTCTTCTCGATCACACTTTTATTGGAGAGCTCTTGGTTAACAGGAGGGTTGATGGCGAAGGGCAAGGAGGCGGAATGTGCAGCTACTTTTATAGCGGGGAGTGCAACGAGGCGCCCACTGATTGGTTGCTACCAGCTTGCCACCACCAGGCGCCACGGGATAGGCTCGGGACAGGTTGCGTCAAGCGCATGCACATACCTTGAACACGGTTGGCGCCAAGGCACTGCCTAATATGGAGTTGTTTACCTCAACACAGACAGGAAGCCAGCGCCATCTTGTAATGGCGACTGCTTGCAGCTCCCTGCACAACTCCATCTTCCAGATGAGCCAACGGAACACAATTCAGTGAAGCAAGATGCACAAACTCTCCCAGCTGATACTGCAAAGCAGGGCCAACTTTGGCCAGTCTGATTGCTCTTCTAGCAAAACACACAGGGGGGTGTCTCCCCAGTGCTTCCAAAAAAAAAAAAAAAAAAAAACCACTGCCAGACCCTCTCTTTCCTCTCACATGAGTCTTCTACCCTTTGACACCCCCCCCCCCTGTATTCCAGCATAATAATATTTAAGTACATTTCCCTTCTGAATGTCAGTCAACAGCTGGAAATGATTTTTGGAAAGTTGTTCATTTGTGTCACATCTAAGTAATGGAGTGATTGTTCCTTTTCCTTGCAAACATTATTTAAGTCACACCATAGCCTTAATGATCTCACCAGTATTGTTATTGGTGGAGCTGGCTGCAAAAACTTCTGAGCTTTGGGAAGAGCAGTTGAACTGGCAAACTGTACTGGTTGAACTGGTGGTTGACTGTTGCTCTTCATTTCCACAGCCTCCGTATTCACCGGTTTCTCCCCACTCCCACTGGCCCCATCCAAGATGAGATCTCTTTATTTCACGGCTGCTTGTTGCAATGGTTGGTCCCCATGCCTCTGAGCTATTTTATTTCTCATTTCTTCTGTGTGCTACTCTCAGATTCATCTTCCTAACACACCTCTTCAGTCATAATCGTTCCGCTGCTGGAGACCAGGCCAATGGCTCCCTATTGCCCCCCAAATCAAACTCCTCTATCTGGCCTCCACCCTCGCCCAAAGAGCCCTTTAGATTTATGAGAATAAATAGGATATTTCTTTTGAGGCAAATGTGTTCCAAGCTCCAGCAGAGCACCTCTGATTTGCGTAAAACATTTCTCTTGCTAAAAATGTCAGCATCACCCATAAGAATTCACGCAAGTGGAGGAACAAACAAAATTAATAGTACATAGAAGTAAGCAGTCTCACCAAACTCACCAATCAGTTTTGACAGGTGGGACTCACCCAGCACAGCTCCTTCCTTCCTTCCAAGCACAGAGGTAAGGAAATGGAGCTCATGGTTGAGCCCAAACAAAGGACATGTTCTCCTCCCACTGAAGTGTTGGCAGTGTACTGTGTGAGCAAGAAAGCACTTAGATCTATTTTTCAAATACATGCATTAGAGCCACACAGCTGCCAAAGCAAATAGGTCTCCACGATCCCATAGTTTAGTCCCGTAGTTTATTTCTGGCTCATATAACAATGCATAGGTGGCCATGGTGGGCATTCTTGGTTGGTGGACAATATTCTTCCATGTGGTCAGCCAGGGTCCTGGCTTCCTACACTTTGTGGCTCCACTACAAGAAAATTCACGCTGTCACCTTTACCCACTGATAGGAGGGTAAGGAGCCAACATGGAGAAGGCACTCCTCTTTCTTCTCCTCCTCCTTCCCCTCCTCCTTCTATTTGTAAATGTGTGTGAAGGGAGCACAAGTGCCACAGCCTATATGTGGAGGCCACAGGAACAACTTTGAGGTGTGTGTACTCCACCTTCTTTGAGACAGAGTCTCTTGCCACTGGAAACAGCAGCCAGACTGAAAGGAACTCAGACTAGCTGGCCCGCTTGCTTCCGATGCTCCAGGCCCCACTCCCCGCTGTCTAGGGGTGTTGGGATCACAGATGCATGCGCCACTTTGCACCCGCAGGCGCTGGGGAATTGAGTCTGGGCTGGCAGGCTTTACAACCAAGTGCTTTTAATCACTGAGCCATCTCCCCAGTCCCCATGCCTGTTTCGTTTCCTTCTTCCTTTCTTTCTTCCTTTCTTTTTTGCTTTGTTTTTTTTTGTTTTGTTTTGTTTTATTGTTTTCCGAGGTAGGGTCTCCCTCTAGCCCAGGCTAACCTGGAATTCACTATGTAGTCTCAGGGTGACCTTGAACCACGGTGATCCTCCTACCTCTGCCTCCAGAGTGCTGGGATTAAAGGCGTGCGCCACCACGCCCAGCCCCATGCCTGTTTCTTAATGAACACGGTCCCCCAAACAGCACCCACTATTTAGCTTCAGTCCTATTGGCAACAACACTGGACTTTAACACAAGAGGTCCAGGAAATCAGTTCCAGGTTTGGCAACCACTTCCCCAAACAGCCTTATCCTATGGGAGGTGGCTGGCAAGACCCAGGGCACAGTGAGGTTTCTCGGGGATACAGAAAGACTATGAATATCAAGAAGCAACTTGATTCTCAGGTAAGGATAATCTGTTTGGGGTATGGCAGTCAGGCTGAGTCTGAAAAATAAAAGCAAAGCAAATTTCCCTAACGATTCCAATGACATCATTTTTCCTTGACCAGCTCCCGGTCCGTCTCCACATCTCACCACGTCATTCCTTCCTCAGTGGACACGTCCTGATGTTTCTGTCCAAGTCACATTTCTATTCTCCGCGCACAGTCCTAGTGTCTCGCACCTCCTGTGTGTAACACCTAACACAGTTGCAATTTCCATGTGTATGCTAATTACACAAATGCCTGTCACTTCTCTTCGACTCTAAGCTCCCTAAGTGCATGAGAATTGATTGCTTTATTCCCAGCATCCTAGTACAGGGTTAAACTTAAAGTAGGTTCTCAAAACATTACAATTGGCTGGATAAGTTGAATGATGCTTATTCACAGTAGAAAAGACTGGAAATACAGATCTAGAAAAACAAGTAAGCCGGGTGTGGTGATTCACACCTGTAATTCCAGCTGTGGTGGTTTGATTCAGGTGTCCCCCATAAACTTAGGTGTTTGGAAGGCTAGATTCCCAGCTGATGGAGATTTGGGAATTAATGCCTCCTGGAGGGAGTGTATTGTTGGGGTGGGCTTATGGGTGTTATAGCCAGCTTCCCCTTGTCAGTGTTTGGCACACTCTCCTGTTGCTATTGTCCACCTGATGTTGGCCAGGGGGTGATGTCCACCCTCTGCTCATGTCATTGTTTTCCCCTGCCATCGTGGAGCTTCCCCTCAAGCCGAAAAGCCAAAATAAACCTCTTTTCCCACAAGCTGCTCTTGGTTGGGTGATTTCTGCCAGCAACGCGGACCTGACTGCAACGCCAGCCATCAGGAGGAAGAGGCAGAAAGAATGCCCAGAGCTTGAGGTCAGCCTGGGGTACAGAGTGAGTCACAAGTCAGTCTGGGCTACCCTATGAGACCCTCTATCAAAGAAAATGAACTTCACAAACCACCTGTAAGCTCTTTTATGTGCACGTATGCATATTTGAGGGCATACCAGAGCACATGTGTGCACATGCATGTGGAGGCGAGAGGATGACTTCACGTGCTGTTCCTTGGACACAGAGTCTCTCATTGGCTTGCTACTCACCAAGTAGGCTCTACTGGCTGGCCAGCGAGCCCAGGATCTGCTGGCCTCTGCCTCCCAGCTCTGGGGCTGCAAACACACATCACCAGAACCGGCTTTTTATTTGGTGTGTGTATGAGTGGTGTGCATGTGTTTGTGCATGCATGTTCACATGTGTGTGGGCACACATGCATGCATGTGGTGGCTGGAGGTTGACATCCGGTGTCTTCCGCAGTTGCTTTCTACCTTATTCTTTGAGACAGGGTCTCTCATTGAGATTAGCACTCACAAATTCAGCTAGACTAGATATTCAGTAAACTCTAGGGACCCTCCTGCCTCTACTTCCCCAGTACTGGGGTTACAGGCATGTGCTGACACACCCAGCATTTACATCTAGCTTTTTATATGTGGGTTCAGGTGATTGAATGCAGGTCCTCATGCTTGCAAGGTAAACACTTTAGCAACCAAGCTGTCTCCCCAGCCCAGTAAGCTGTTATATTAGTCAGTAATTGCTGAGTTGATGTTTGGTAACAAACACCCTCCAAATCTCAGAGACTTGTAACCAAATATTTATGTCCCACTCAAAGAACTGTGAGTTGGTTACTGTGGCTTTGTACTGGGTTTCAGATAAGGTCACCCCATATATATATACCAAGGCTAAAAGATCAGCGCCCTCTAGGGGTTGGATTCATCTCCAAGCGACAGTCAGGGGAACCAATAGACAAACCATCCATATTGGATTCTCAGTGTTCAGTCTCTTGGCCAGAGCAATATGGCCATGCAAGACAGGGAAGGATTCCATTCTAGAAAATCTTAGCAGGCATGTGAGCGATAGGATAATTGTTTGAAAAGAATAGAACAATCTACCCTACACCTTTTGCTGCATGTATGTTTAAATATTGTAGTAGATAGTTCCATGTCACTGGGACGAACATCCAAACCAGACACAGTTTATAGGAGGAATGGGATTTATTCCAGCTTACAGGTCCATGGGAAGTTCCTTTAATGGCAGAAGAAGCTGGCTCTCATGCATGACTCCAAACAGAGACAAACTGCCACCAGCCAGCAAACACCAAAAAGCAGCAAGCAGGACCCCCCTGCCCATTGATACCTCCTGTCTGGAGACCCAAGTTACAAGCTTTTTTCCCTTCATTTTTATTTTGAGAGAGAGAGGGAATTGATATACCAGGACCTCAGCCACTGCAATTGAACTCCAGATGCTTGTGCCACCTAGTGGGCATGTACAACATTGCCCTTGCCTCACCTTTGTGCATCTGGCTTTTGTGGGATCTGGAGAGTAGAACATGGGTCCTTAGGCTTTGCAGGCAAATGCCTTAACTGCTAAGCCATCTCTCCAACCCCCAAGTTATAAGCTTTAATAAAACATCTGAGTCTATGTGGGACTTACATTCAAACTACCACAAATATCATATATTTATACATATATCAGACAAACCATAATGTCTCCCAAAGGCAGAACATTTAAAGTTAGATCCTTAGGTGAGAGGCATTGTCAATGCATGAGTTCCAATGTATCCATAGTATTTTATATTTTATTAGTTGCTGCAGTGTGGTATTTATTTTTTAAAAAACTGAAAAAGGATCTTCACATCTAAACAGTGGTAGAACCAGGCCTTAGCTTTATTTATAGCTCCTCTCAAGAATAAATGAATTGTGACTCATTAATAAGTGTAGCAGGAATAACAAGGCTGAGACTTCCTGCCTTCAAGTATAACCATGCCCAGACCATTCTAGAAAACACACACACATGCCCAAGAACATTTCATCAGCAGTCAAGCCGGTGCTGGTGCTTAACAAATCTGAGAGAGGAGACATCTTTTCATCTCTCAGCAGTTTAAGTCTTTTTCAGTTGCTATAAAGAGCAACAGGTCATCCCTACCATGAGAATTTCCTTCAAGCTAGCTGTACGTGTCTTGTGAGTGACAAGAGCTGATTATTTCTACAGACCAACAATAGCCAAGTACTTAAAAGTCAGCCACTCTTTTTCTCTCTCTCCTCTCTCTTTCTCTCCCTTTAATCTTTTGGTGTATCCAAATACAACTGATACCTTCAATCCTGATTATTCAATAAGAAGAGAACAGTTTACTATGATCTTATATGGAAGCTACTCAGATATCAGGGTGTGAATCAAAAAAATCAAGGAAAGATGAAAGAGGAAAATGCAGTTGTTCAAACATTTATGTGGCTACGTTTCCACTTTTACCAAAGGTAATAAATACGTAAGTGGATTCTCCCACTCTGACATATTCTTCCTTTCTTGAATTTAAAATTGGCTAAATGAGGATGAATATAACATGAGACTCGAGGTTCAAGTTGACAACTATAGACTTTACCACAAAAGCCAACCTGAGTGTCCAAACACCTCCTCTCTGTAGACTGGCAATAGGTAGTGTGTGGGAGGATGGCTGGAACCATGCGTGACTCTATAAGCATTCCATAAGTTCCTTCCTCTCTAAGGAGGAGCTGGCATTAAGCCACATGATTCTGTCTTGAGACACTGGCAGGAAAAATGATGTCAAGTCAGCCAAAGGATTCACCTGGGGTATTCCTTAGCTTTGTGTTGCTACAACAAAATGCTTGAGGCAACCAACTTCCACATAGAAAAGGTTTACTTAGCTCACAGTTTTGGAGGTCCAAACGCACAGTGCCTATATTAGTTCAGTTCTGGTGAAGGCAGCAGATGTTGGCCCATGGTGGCGAAAGTGAATGCTCACATCTTCCAGCCAGAAGGAAGAAGGAGATAAGATGGAATGGGGTCTCACGATCCCCACTGAGTGTATACCCCCAGTTACCAAAGGCTCTTCCACTCAGCCCTACCTCTTCACATTCTTTATGACCTCCCATAGTGCCACCAAGGGACCACAGGTTTCACAACATGTTACTCTGGGGTACATTTAACATCCAGACAACAGCACCTGCCTTCCTAGACTTTCTTGTAGAAAAATATTTATTTATTAGAAAAAGAGAAAGAAAGAGATAATGAGCTCACCAGGGCCTCTCGCCACTGCAAACAAACTCCAGACACATGACCTCCCTTGTGCATCTGGCTTCGTATGGGTACTGGGAATAAAACTTGGGTCATCATGCTTTACAATCAAACACCCTGCAAGGGCTGAGCCATCTCCCTGGCCTTTCCCAGACTTTCTTTGGGCCAGTTTGCTTAGAACTGGGGCCCCTGTCTATGTCAGCAGCCTGAATTCCTCCCTGGGATGTGCTACCTAGTTGTCCCAAAGAGACCCACCCAGGTTGAGAAAAAGTGGCCCCTCTGCTCAGGGGTGGTAATCTGCTGACTGCGGAAAGCAAACACAGCAAGGCCAATGTGGGCGTGCAGGGGGCTGCACACGGCTGGGTACCAGCACTCAATAAACACGCTCTGTTTCTACGGAGCTAAGGTTTTGGATTAAAAGAAAAAAATACCCCCAGGGCTGCAGAAATGGCTTAGTAGTTAAGGCACTTGCTTGCAAAACCTAAGGACCCCCAGGTTCAATTCCCTAGTACCCCATGTAAGCCAGATGCACAAGATGGTGCATGCATCTGGAGTTAATTTGCTGTGGCTTAAGGACCTGGTACACCCATTCTCTCTCTCTCTCTCTCTCTCTCTCTCTGCCTCTTGCTCTTTCTCTGACTCTCTCTCAAATAAATAAATAAAAATAAAACTACTCCCCAAATTTGTCAGCTGAACACAATGGCAATGAATTCTCTCTCCATTCTGGAGGGTGACCAGGTAGCTCTCTGCTCGACCGGTTTGCAGTTGTGAGCGCTTGCAGCCTGATGGCCGCCGGGTCTCCAGTCATCTGAATGTTCTACCTGGAACGCTAGGCCTCCCTCCTCTACGGAGCTCAGAGTCCTCTCTTTCCTACTTGGCTTCCTCAGTGAGGTAGCCAGACTTCTTCCCTGACAGTTCCAGGGTCCCAAAAGGCAGAAGGGACCTGTTGTAGTCATCTCCACATTGTTGGGATGATCTTCCAAACCAGACACAGTGTATGGGAGGAAAGGATTTATTTCGGTTTACAGATCCAGGGGAAGTTCCATAGTGGCACAAGAAGCTGGCCCCCTTTCACAGGCCCGCGCAGAGGGAGATACCCCCCATCCCGCAGTACCACCAGCGAGCACCAAACCAACAGCAAAACAACAGGGACCCAGGCAGAGCTCATTCTGTATACCTTAGGCTGGAATTCAGATATCCGCCCCCAAATACACCTTTGGCCTGGACCACACGGTCTGCCCCCAGTGCCGCCTTTTCCAGCCAGCTGGGTGGCTGGAAATCCAAGTTACAAGCTGTAATAAAACTTCTGAGTCTATTGGGGGTCATAAATTCAAACTACCACAGAGCTATTCAGGGTTCAATGTCCAGCCAGAAATTCAAGGTCATCCTTGGCTACATATTAAGGCCCGTCTGGAACACATGAGGCTCTCACCCCCACCCCCACCCCCGCCGGCACAAGCTAAAACCTAATCCCTAATAGGATAGTAGTAAGAAGTGACGCCTTTGGGAAGTGATTGATTCCCTTGTGAAATAGGTCCCTGAGAGCTGTTTGAGTCCTTTAGCTGGGTAAGGACTTAGCAAAAGGCACCATATAAGAACGAGGAGGCTCTCTCATCAGACATCCAGTTTGCTGGGCTTTGATCTTGAACTTTCCAGCCTCCAGAATCATGAAAAATAAATATAAGTTATTTAAAAGCTAGTGCCTTCATGGGTCATTGTTATTACAGCTCAATGAAAACACCGCTGGGCCGACTGAGGGCTCAGCATTGCTGCTGGCTCACGGCCAGTTCTCTCCGGACTGAAGCAATCCCAGGGCCAGTTACAAGAGAAAAAAGAGACTGCAAGTTCTTGATGGAAGTGTGGCAAGAGGGGAACAAAGGAGTCCTAGCCATTTTCATTTATTTTTTTATGGATTTCTTTTTCTTTCTCTTTTGGCATTTTTGAGGCACAGTCCTGCTCTGTAACCCAGGATGGCCTCAAATTTGCCTCAGTTTAATGAGTGCTGGGATTACAGCCATGCCCCCACCTCCATGCCTGGCTGGATCCACCATTAATCTACTGCAGGGGGATTGTGGGAGGTCTTGTTTCTTTACACTGTTCTGCAGTGGAGTTTGCCTTGTCCTGGTCTCTTGTTGCTCAGGCGCATTTCTGTTGGCTGTGTTCTCATGCCTGGCCTGGCATTTTTATTCACTTATTATTTCCTTACTTATTTGTGTGCGTCTGGGCGCATGCCCCATGGCGTGCACGTGGAGGTCTGAGGACAACTTGGACCACACGGAGGTGTCTGTCTTGCACTGCAAACTGCCGGACTGCAAACAAACATCAGACCATTTGGCCGGAAACCTTTGGATTCTCCTGATCCCACCTCCCCTTGTCATGGGCACAGTGGGTTCACAGATACCTGCGTCACTTTGCACCCAGATTTCTGCGGGGACCTAGGGAACTGAACATGGGCCAACGGACTCTGCAGGCAAGAGCCCTTAACCACTAAACCATCTTCCCGGCCGCCGGTTAGTCTGTAGCGTGCGGACACATCTGCTCGGCCCCACTATCTTCACTATTGTGAACTTCCAGCCCATTTGCAGTCATGTGGTGTTTTTTTTTTTTTTTTTGGATGACAAAGTATGTGCATTGTATGAGTGCACATGTGTGTACATCTACATGTGTCTTTGTTCACGCATGCTGTGTGCCTGTGTGTATGTTGTCACCGGAGAATAAAACAAAAAAGAAATTATCTGGGTGCTAGGTGATGTGGGCACCATCTAACAAAGCAGATTCTGGGACTTCACACTGTTTTCTGAGGTAATGTTTGTTAGGTCCATAAGGAAATAAATAGGGAGGTAGTGGGGCATTTCTGTCAATCATTAGCATGCCCTACTGGTTTCAGGGACTGTTTTGAGCTGCGAACATATTGCGCGAGGAAATTCCCATCTCGCCACCCTTTTCAACGGGCCTATTAAGCTAATGATTTTATTTTAACAATGGCTTTCCCCACAGCCAGTCTGTCTTGGGTATAGGCTGCCAGACATGGTTACTAAACACCCAGAGACTCAAGCAATTATAGAAAATGCTATTTTTAAGTTCTCTTATATAGTCAGTCTCCTGGGTGGTGAGCCAGCTATTATCTGCCACACAGAGTCCAGAAACTTCTATTCCACCAGTGTGAGCTTGATTTCTTCAGATACCTCTGGAAGCTTCTGTCTAGAACTTACCCAAAAGCTGGAAGCCAGAGAAAGCCATCCTTCACAGGGACATGGGGCGCTGCTAATCTGCCGAGGGCTCTCGGGGCTGTGCCAACACGGCACCCGCTTCTCTTTCTGTAGATGCCATTGGCTTGTGTGCCAAAAGGTCCCCTCCCCTGCACCACATGTGTGCAGTTTCTGAGCCAGGTGAAGGCTGATGCTCTTAGGCAAACTTTCAAAGCAGATGAGGTTACTGGTTTCTGGCATCACCTCCCTTTGGGGGATTTTCTTCCTCTGGACCAACTCTGCCAGAAGTTTACTTGTTACTCGCAGAGTCCTGGCTCCCCTCCGGTCTCCAGCTCTCTCCTCTAGTTCAAGGAGGTGCACCTTCAGACAGTCCCACCCTGTGCTCCTCTCGACCCCCATCTGCGCTTGAATTTCTAACTGGGCCTTAAGGCAAGATGCTGCCTTGTGTGTACCCATGCTGTGGGACTTAGACACAGCCATGGCAGGTTAAAGAGCACCTGAGGAAGACGTGTGGGGTGATCCGGTGGGAGGGAAGCCTGGCTCACTCTGAGCCCCTTTGAGGCAGGTGCCCCGTGTGTGCAGACAATCCTCTCTTCGCTCTCCTCTGGGAGAAACAGTGCAGGCATGCAACCTTGCTTCAGTGATGACCAAAGGCCGGGGACAACCCTTTTGCCTGGTGGCTGTCAACTCTGGCCTCCTCTTTATTGTTGCTTGTTTTAAGAGAGGGTCTCATGTATCCTAGGCTGGCCTAGAACTCCCATGGAGCTGAGAATAACCTTGAATTTCTGACCTTCCTGCTTCTACTTCTGAGATTACAGGTCTGCACCACAACAACAGATTATATGTTATTATTATATGTTATTAACATTATATGCAGTGCCAGAGATCACACCAGGGCTTCATCCATGCTGGGCAAGCGCTCTACTGACTGAGCTGTATCCCCAGCCCTGCACTGCTTGCTTGCTTGCTTGCTTGCTTTCTTTCTTTCTTTCTTTCTTTCTTTCTTTCTTTCTTTCTTTCTTTCTTTCCTCCTTTCTTTCTTCTCTTTTGTTCTCTCAGTGCTTTTTAAAGAGTCCCTACAGGGCCTGGGGAGGTGGCTTGGTGGGGAAAGTATTTGTCTTGTAAGTATCAGGACCTGAGTTCAGATCCCCAGCCCCCACAAGCAGGCATGGTGACTTGCAGCTGTAATCCCAGCCCTGGGAAACCGAAGACAGGGGGATCCCTGGGGCTCGCTGGGCTGGTTTATCTATCTGGATTGGTGAGGACCAGGTTCAGAGAGACTCTGTCTCAAAAACTAAGGTGGAAAGCCAGCTGTGGTGGCGCATGCCTTTAATCTCAGCCCTCAGAAGGCAGAGGTAGGAGGATCTCTGTGAGTTCGAGGCCAGCCTAGGACTAAAGTGTGAGTTGTAGGTCAGCCTAGGCTAGCGTGAGACCCTACCTTGAAAACTATTGAACGAGCAAACAAAAAACTAAGGTGCACAAGCAATTGAGGAAGACACCCAACATCAACCTTTGGCCTCTACACACTTGCCCAGTCCCAAGCAGCCTTACACATGTGAACAAACATGAACACACGAATGCACACTACATACGGAAGTGAAACAGAGAAACAGAGTCCACATAGGCCTAGCAGGAAAAAACAAAATCACCTCTCTTCTTGCAAGAAGATAGACTCCACATGGAAGGGGATGAAATGCGGTATTCATTCCACCCACGTCAGGTCAACCACGGTAATTGGTAAAAGGGGGGAGAAGGGGGATCCTCCCCGACCGCTCAGCCCACATTGCCCTGAGCAAGTCCTCAGCAACCAGCCACTTACAAGACAGGTTCATGCTGCCCACTGTGGGGCTCCAGGATCTGTTGCAGCCCCTGGGCCCTCTCTTCTGAGTGCTCACTGCGGAGCCCTGTAGCCCTACCCTGCTGCTGCCCTGGCCTCCAGAGCGGTGCTCGGTGCGTGGGAGCCCTCCAGACATATTTGTTGAGTGAATGAGCATCGAGCAATGGGCATAAACATATTCCAGCTTCCTTTTGTTAATGGAGCATGGGGACGAGCCAGGCCCGGGCTAAGGAGCCTGCTGTTGCACAGAGGAAGGGCGCTGAACCAAAAAGCTTTAGCCACTGTCAAAAATAAACAAACAAGCTGGGCGTGGTGGTGCTCACATTTAATCCCAGCCCTTGGGAGGCAGAGGTAGGAGGATCGCCATGAGTTCAAGGGCAACCTGAGACTACATAGTGAATTCCAGGTCAGCCTGGGCTAGAGTGAGATCCTACCTCGAAAAACCAAAAAAGAAAAACCAATAATAATAATAATAATCATAAAATAAACAAACAAAGAAAAACCAGGATGGCAATTCTTTTGGACCAGAGGATGAGGGTGGACAGCCCAGGCAGGAGCCATTCCAAGGAGGACACGGTCAATCTCACTTGAATTCAAAGTCTCAAGGCAGCTGGTGGCCCACACCAGAGCCCAGGTCACCCCACCCACATCCCTAGACCAAGCTGAGGTGAGAAATAGTGCTGACCTTGAAAGAAGGGCCCTGGAGAGGGTGAGATGAAGCCTAACCTTAAATTTCTCCTGTTTCTTCCTTCCTTCCTTCCTTCCTTCCTTCCTTCCTTCCTTCCTTCCTTTCTTCCTTTCTCTCACTTTCTTTTTTTCCTTTTTCTTTTCCCTTGGTGCTAGTCTGTAACTCCCAGTACCAGGATGCGGTTAACACCCACAATGAGCTGTTGATCAGAGAGACCTACAAGGACTCCCAAAACAAGACAGACTTCTGTCAGAGCACTTGATTACCCACCAGAGGTTAATGGTAAGACCCTACTGCTGAAGACACCATATGCTGCCATCACTGAACATGGAGAGACCTGGCTGGAATCCATAAGAGAGCCAGATCCCAGGCAGTTAACCCATCTAGTGCTGGAAGGCACTGCATAAGCTACCAGGGGAAAGTGGCCAACGTCTGTCCAAGCAACTCAAAGTCTAAGTGACTCAGAAGCAAACAACCTGACATGATGCTCACACAAGTGCAATAGTGGCACACAGCCATGGTGGGTAACCAACTGATCCTGGATTGGCTAACAGATCCACTCAGTGGAAAGGAAACCATATCTGGAACTGGGAAACAAGTCAGAATTGCATCCAGATAATGACTTTGCTTTCCAATATCAAGCTCTCACTAATCTTGGGCTATAAGAGGGACTACACCCATTAAATTCTCTCTAAATTAATAATGCTTACCCCATTTAACCTGTGCTGATTTCACTCTCCATTGGAGAATCTGCTTCTCCTTTTCAGATGGGAGCTGGACCTGAGGAGATAAATGACCCATCACACTTCAGCCTGGCCCCAGCTGAAGCCACAGAGTAACTGGGGAAATGAGAAAGAGTGCTACTTTCTCAGTGAATCTGATATCAGCACAAGGGTGAGGGAGATAGACACTGAGGACATTCAACATCTACCAAACCAGAGATCCAGAAGCTCCTAAGAGCTCATCACTGAAGTAGACTTAAAACGCACCCAAGGTGCCTCAGGAAATTTTGCAGAAGAGGGGGCAGAAAGATTGTTAGAGCCACAAGTTGGGACATTAGGCACCGAGACATTGCCTCTCCCCTGTAATGGATGGCTGCCCCCACAATGCACGACCCACGATCCCCATGGGGATGACCTGCATCCCCAACAAGGGGGCTCCCTTTGGAAAAGGGGCAGGGAAGAGGGAAAGGACGGTACCAATGTGTCTTGTTTACATGCTAAGTATGTCCATAACTAATAAAAATAAATTTTAAAAGGAAAAAGAAATAATGCTGACAACATGCTAATCACCGTGAACAGCTGACATTAACATCCAACTCGATTAACGTTCACCCTGTGAACACTGATATTTGCAGGAAATAGGAGGGATGTCAGCCTCCTCACCCCACCTTTTCTCTGCTCTTTCTTTCTTTCCTTCTTTCTTAAAAAAAAAAAAAAAAGAAACATTCAGAAGTGTTTTAATGGCTGTTGAAGGAAATGATTGCGGCAGCAATCAGGGCTCACTGTGGGAAACGCCTTCACTAGTCTGTGGCCTCCCTCACAAGGCGGGGGGACATTTGGATATTAAGATGCCACTGAGCTACATCTGCCGAGGAGCAGCCACTAATCATCTCTTAAGGCAGTAGGGGGCATACCCCAGGTCCTCAGCCCACCAGTACCTGCCTTGGGCGGGTTGGGGCCAGATGGTGGTGCTTTGGCAAGGACAAAACAGAGGAGGAAGAACAAGGAGATGAAGAGCGTCTGGCAGGCAGCCGGCCGAGCACAGGCAGATCCATTTGCTCCTCCTCTGCCCCAGGTGAGAGCAGGCGGGAGGGAGGTCCGATTCTGAGTCAAGTGGCATCTCAGAGGAAACTGCTGCCTTCTCGCTCACAGTTACATCCAGAGACTACAAATGCTTTGTTAAAAGAAGAAATCAAGTGCTCCAGAAAGCCGAGTGGCTAGGTCAGGGTATATAGTCCTTGGCCCTCTGCCTCCTCCTTCGAACTCACCTGTCTGGACACATCCTTTTCCTTCCTCTGGAGTTTGGTCCACTGGAGGAGCAGTGGGAGGAGGGGGAGGGAATGAGATCAGGATAGCTTTTCCCAGCTCACTTGCCACAGGTATGGGCACACCACTGGCGTTGGCTTCCTGCTTAGCACAAGTCTCTAGTCCTCCCAAGTGACCCTCTCCGTCCAGCCCCTTGGGTGTGAAGAGGGCTTTGCACTCTGACAGCTGCTCCCTCCTTTCCCCTGAGGACTGCGGGAAGTAGTGGTCACTTCCGCTGCATGTGCCCCATTGCTACAGGTACGGCGCTGTCCCTTGGGAGCGTTCCTGCCCTGCCGCACCTTTGTGAAAAGTCCATTTCATTCTCCTCCAACCACCCACGTGCCATGTTCTGCCAGGCACACGATGACTGTAGTTCTTTCTGTGGCTTCTCAAAGGCCTCCACACCAAGCCTGCGATGCTACTGCAGGACTCTTGCTTTGCAGAGGCTGCTGCCCAATCCATCTCAGGTCAACCAACTAACGTCTGTGACACTAAGCACCAGAAGCATTTCTGTTTCTTTTCTAAGTTTAGGCCCAGATTACTGCTCGCTGGGGCCTGTGTTATGTTTCACAGGGCTCCCTGGATTCCTGCCACAACCTCTCCACTCTAGCAGAGATCCAGAAATCTCCAGGCAGGGAGCCAGGGCCTTATCACACCTCAGTGTATAGCATCAGACAGTGGATGGTCAGGAACGTCATGTAGAGGTGCCTATAGCACTGTCCCGGGCAAGTGGAGGCAACATGTCTGTAGCTTGGGCTACAGTGTGGGGGTCAATCAAAATTGACTCTTCTCACTCATACATGGCATTCCCTGTCAGGGTAAAACATCCTGCCCTAACCCTAAGCAATCGATACTGAGGTGTAGTGGTTGAAGATAATCTGTATTTTCTCTTTTACGTAAGGAGCTGATTGAATTCTAGGCCACTTTGCTGCACACAGCACTCAGGAGCCCCGTTACCAGCCATCTTGTCTCCGTACCTCCTGAGGTGGGGCTGCTTAGAGTGTGGAGAATACAAGCACCAGTCTGCAGACTTCTTAGGAACAGTCCACCATGTATTGAGCCCTTGAGAGTAAGATTTAAGAAGTATTGTCTGCAATTTGACATTGCCGTGGCATTTAAGCACAGGACTGGTGACATCATTTTACTGGACAAATGACAGACCAAAAGTTTGGTCCATAATGGGTTAGAGCTAGAGTAAGATAGAAACATAGTGTGTGTGTGTGTGTGTGTGTGTGTTATGTGTGGTGTGATGGATGCACATGTATGTGCATATGTGTGCAGCCCATTTGTGAACATGTGTAGGTCAAAAGAGAATATTAGATATCTTCCTCTATAACTCATCCTTATATTTTGTTGAGATAGGCTCTCTTTCCAAACTAAGAGCTGCAGTTTTCATAACTCCCATCAATGCTTCAGTCTCTGCTCCCCATGGCACCGGGCTTACAGACATATGTGGTGTTGCAGTTAGGCTTACACTGATAGCAGAAAAGACCTGATCAAGAGCAGCTTGGGGGGAAAAGGGGTTTATTTTGGCTTATAGACTCAAGGGGAAGCTCCACAATGGCAGAGGAGAATAATGGCATGAGCAGAGGGTGAACATCACCCTTTGGCCAACATAAGGTGGACAACAGCAACAGAAAAGTGTGCCAAATGCTGGTAAGGGGAAACTGGCTATAACAGCCATAAGCCCACCCTCAACAATACTTGGCCTCCAGGAGGCTTTAATTTCTAAATTGCCATCAGCTGGGGACATGGCATTCAGAACACATGCGTTTATGGGGAACACCTGAATCAAACCACCACACGTGTCCACACCTATCTACTTATATTGGTGTTGGAGAATCAAACTCAGGCAATCTCAGGCCTTTTCAGACCCTCATGCTTGTACAGCAAGTGCTCTTAACCCCTGAGCCACCTCCTCAGCTCAGAACCCCAGATCTTAAACAAAATAAAGAGCACCACCTATTACCTACCACACTAATTGGTTCCCAGATAGCAAGAAAGGGGAAACATACATGAAAGAAACACACCTGTGTTAAAGTGACCAGGTTAGGTCCATCTCTTTGCTTTACAATGCTCAGGTGACAGCTTTTCAATATGGCCACCAATGCTAACACAGGGGAAGCTGGGAAATGTAGTTCCTAGGTGAGAAGCGGATGCCCAGCTACAACTGTGTCACCGTGGCAGATAAGGAGAATGGATTTGGGTGGATATTCATTCTTTGTTGTCCTTCCTTGCCACCCATTCCTGAGTGCAGTCTACTCAATTCCAAATCAAACAAACTCATTTGTTTCTACAAACAATCTTTTCCAGCAGTCTTTCCTACTCACTCTAAACTCCCATTTGGAATGTAATAGGAACGACCTGTCTTCCAATCCTGCCTATGCCACGAAAGTACTTGTTGGCCTGGAGAAGGCTGCTTCTTTTCTGTGCTTCTAACACGGGATTTCCTTCCATGACAACCTTCCTCCACAAGGTAAAACAACTGCTGACCAAGCACCCATGCATTAATTGCACCATGCATTAATTGCAAGAGCTACTATGGAGGGGATCACTGATCGGAGTGGCCCATGTGTCAAAGGCTTAGTGCTTTAGGAGGTGGAGTCTAGTAGGATGTATTAATCACTGTTTGCTGTGACACAGGACTGAGAGAACGACTTAGAAGGAGGAAAGATTTCCTTTGGTTCACAGTTTCAGAGGTTGCAGCCAGGCTTGGCTGGCTCATTGCTGTGGGCCTGTGGGGAGGCAGAAGATCATGGTGGCAGGAGCAGAGCTGCTAGCAAGGATGAGGGGTGGTTAAAGGATGGAGGGAGAGAGGAGAGAGAGGAGAGAGAGAGAGAGCACCTGGTGACAAGATAAGCATCGGAGGCATACCCCAAGTGCCTCCACTTCTAACTAGGCACCACCTCCTGATTTCTACCACCTCACAATAATGTCATCATACTACAAATCCGTCAGTGAGCGAATTCACTCATGAAGGCTCAGCTCTCATGATCCAGTCACTTCTCAAAAGCTCCATCATAGATGAACACTGCTTACACTGGCAACCAAGTCTTTAACACATGAGACTGGAGGCAGGGGGACATCTTATACCTAAGTAGTGAAAAATGTCATCTCACTATTCCAGAAATGCCCTTAAAAGTGACCATGAGGGCTGGAGAGATGGCTCAGTGGTTAAGTGCTTGCCTGTGAAGGCTAAGGACCCCAGTTGGATTCCCCAGTACCCACATAAGCCAGATGCACAAGGTGGCATGTGTATCTGGAGTTTGTTTGCAGTGGCTGGAAGCCCTGGTGTGTCCATTCTCTTTCTCTCTCTCTCTCTTTGTCTGTCGCTCTCAAATAGACAAATAAATAAAAATAAACACTTTTTTAAAAAAGGGACCACAGCTCTCTTAGCCCTCTTCTTCCCCTCTCCCTCATGTCTACGGCATGCATGAGGTGAACAGCTTGGCACTGCCACGTGCTGCCACCACGATGTGCTGCCGCAAGCTCAAGCAACAGGACCAAGCAACCATGCCCCGAGCCTCCAAAACTATGAGAATGGAACCAGACTTTTCCCTTCGTAAGTCGATTTAGCACCGGTATCGGTTACAGTAACAGATAGCAAATGAGCACAGAAGCTAACATTTATTGTGGACCAGGCGTAGTCCTAGGTGTGTTCCATGTGTGAATCCATATAACCTTCATGCCAGCCACTATTACTATCTTCATTCTCTGGTGGAAGGAAAGCGAGGCACAGAGCAGGATGGAAGCCTGCCGAGCGTAGCTGTGAGGAGGGCTGGAGCCCAAGGTCCTAACCACAGGTAGGCTGCGGCTTTACCACGCACAGTGGTTTCAGGGTATTCCTTGAACTTCTTGGATTTTTTGACTTTAATTTATGGGCCATCTGGTTTACCTTCCTGTGAGATGCAAAGAATTCCTTGGGGAAGGGACCATTCATTTTCTATCCTCTTACCCCCGGCCCCCGACTTGCACATCTTGATGATTTGACATATGGGAAGCTTCCTGCTGCATGTGGCTGGGGCTAGGTAGATAAACGGTCGATTTTTCTCGAACTCACGATGCTGTCAAAGAAACAACATAAATCTGCCATCACTAAACCTAGATTCAAATCCCCTTTCTCCTATGCCAACATGAGCAGATTATTCACCTAGACTTTTGGAGCATAGAGATCCTCATCCTTATCCTACCTCAAAAAAAAATGGATGTAATAGAGAAAAAAGGTTTAGTTCTTGGAGCCAAGGCTGGCTGTGGTAGACTGCTTCTGCCACAGCGATGGAGTCACTTGTGCTATCACTAGTCCACGCTTCTCCCAAGGACAGTGTGACTGGGAGAAGGGAAAGAATAAGATGCAAAGCCAAGGCAGTTCTTCCCTGCTGCTCAAGAGAAGAAGGTCCCTGGGCTGGAGGGATTGCTTAGTGGTTAAGGTGCTTGCCTGCAAAGCCAAAGGACCCAGGTTCAATTCCCTAGGACCCACGTAAGCCAGATGCACAAGGTGACGCATGCTTCTGGAGTTTGTTTACAGCAGCTGGAGGCCTTGGCATGCCCGTTCTCTCTCTCTCTCTCTCTCTCTCTTTCAAATAAAAATAAATAAATATTTTTTTAAAAAGCGAGAGAAGAAGGTCCCTGTTAATCATCTCTATGGACCTATTGTCACTTGACTGAATCAGAAATCAAGGGACACACCTCTTGGTCAACCCTCCTGCAGAGTGGGCAGCCCTTCTGATGGCAACCCCCACACAAAGGGGGCTAAGGGAGGACTGGAGAGATGGCCCAGTGGTTAAGGCACTTGCCTGCAAAGCCTAAATCCTGGGTTCAATTCCCCAGTACCTACGTGAAGCCAAACGCACAAAGTGGCTCATGCATCTGGAATTCATTTGCAGAGGTTAGAGGCCCTAGTACACTTATCACTCCCTCCCCCCATCTCACCTTGGAAAAAAATAAATAAAATATTAAGGGGAAAAACAGAGATCTAAGAGGAAAACAATGCTGCCCTTGCCTGCCTGCCCTTGCTCCTTGTTGGTAAGGACATCTACCCTGTTCTGCCATCTCTCACTGGCACAGAAACCCAGCTTCTTCAGCCTTACAACACGGACCAAGGATCAATGACTCGCCAAGAATCCCGCTGAGGCCTCCAGCCTTGTGGACTTAGTGAAGCAGGTTCTCAGCCTCTCCAGCATGCAGACTTCCCAGCTCGTACTATGTAAGCCAATCTACTACATCCCCTTTGTAATATGTGCTCATCTTATCAGCTCTGTTCCCCTATAGAACCATGACTGATGCAGCCCTACTGATAAGCAGACACATGACCAAACTCTCAGATCAGCCTTGGGGCAGCAATTGAGTAGGGTCAGCAGCTCGCATTTTCTCCTTGTGTTAGTACTCAGGAATTACGTGGCAAAAAAAAAAAAAACAAAAATGAAAAGATGAGGTAAGAACAACCCTGGAGTAGTAGGGCAGGGCTAGGGGTGTGGACAGAGAGGCCTTAGAAACAGGGTTAGGGAGTGAAAAAACACATGTCAACAGAGGGAGGAGACATGACCTTCGCTTCCTTTTGTTACTGTTAGGGTTTGGACATGGATTTTCCCTGATATGCCCGTATTTTTGGACACTTGGTCCCAGTTGATGGTGCTGTTTGGGGGAGGTTGTGGAACCCACAGAGAGTATAACCTTGCTGGGGAAAGTGGGACACTAGGGAATGGGCCTTAAAGATTTAGAGATTGGCTCCATTTCCTGTGAGTGCTCTGCTTCCTGATTGTAAATGCAATGTTACCAGTTGCCACCCACTCCTGCCGCCATGCCTCCCCTGCTGTGATGGTCTGCATCCCCTCAAGCTGTGGAAATAGGGTTAAGTATCAGAGCTGTCAATATTCACCTCTTGGAGGAATAAAACCTACATGAATACGACATACATGAAAATTCAACGTATGTATAATCTGACACATGTAGGCCCTTAATAAGACCAGCATCCCCGAACTCCAGAAAGGGGCAAAAGGGCTAAACAATTCAGGGAGCTGGGCTGGGAGAGGGTGAGCAAGAATTTGAAAGGGGTTGTAAGTTTGCAGTCTCTCACCGCGGTACACCCATTTCAGGGGTCTCGGGGTAGGCACTGCCCTCCCCCATACTGGAAAGCCAGAGGTTCTAGTACTGTTCTGACAGAAGGTGGATGTGAAGTGAGTGTTGGCGGGGAGGGGTACAGCTTTCATGGTTGTGCCATTGACTTTAAGATATCCAAAATCCGGGGATGACTCAGAAGTTAAGAGTGCTTGCCACTTAAGTATGCAGGCTTCTCAGGCAGGAGACACCTGACTCCACAGGACCCGTGTAAAAAGGCTGAGTGTAACATCAGCCCACGAGAGGTGGAGCAGAGACCAGAGAATCACTGGCGCTTGTAGACAGTAGCTCCAGATTGAGGGAGACCCTGCATCAAGGAAATGCGTGAGTGAGCGGTAAGAGAAGGACACCCGGCTTTCTCCTCTGGCCTCTGCCTGCGTCCATGACAGCCACATACATCTGCACATACATGGTATGAATCATACATCACACACCAACACCACACACATAGTCCACACACACACACACACACACACTCACACACACAGAGATCATCCAAAATGGTTTAGGCAAAAAGAAGGATGTATTGGCTCGAATAAATTCAAGTACCAAGGATTATGATGTTTCGAAACACTGTGGGAATCAGTGTCTAAAGACTCAAGCCGTGTCTCCTATCTCTGGGCTCCACTGTTCTCGAATTTGTCCTTATCTTTAGATTTCACACAGGTCACCCTGCCTATATCCTTCGTATTTATATTGCTGGTCCATCCCTGAACCAATCACTGTGGCCAAGGGAAGGAAATACACTGACTGGCTTTTATTTTTCTATGTTTTTAAATATTTTATTTTTATTTATTTTATTTATTTATTTTATTTATTTGACAGAGAAAGAGGGAGGGAGAGAGAGAGAGAATGGGTGCACCAGGGCCTCCAGCCACCGCAAACAAACTCCAGACGCATGCGGCCCCCTGGTGCATCTGGCTAAAGTGGGTCCTAGAGAATCGAACCTGGGTCCTTTGGCTTTGCAGGCGAGTGCCTTAACAGCAAAGCCATCCCTCCAGCCCCACTGATTG
The DNA here is from genome assembly GCA_036346955.1 of Dipus sagitta. Lineage (NCBI taxonomy): Eukaryota > Metazoa > Chordata > Mammalia > Rodentia > Dipodidae > Dipus > Dipus sagitta. The sequence goes on from CM070775.1 coordinate 139,043,951, forward strand.
GCTTTTGACTTCGTTTGGTGCTTATGACCTCCTGCTTTGCACTGTCTGATTCTACCTCTGGCTGGCTCCATCACAGACACGTTCCTTCCACACAGACAGGAGCACCGATGGGGACGAGAGGGATCAACTGCCCCTCCTTACAGCGTGGAGCCATCCATCCCCTCTCCGAGTCACAGCTGGAGCTCGCAGAAGCTATTCTCTGTGCTAATGCAGCACCTCTACTAGCACACCCCGCCTGCCTCCAACTCCATCTCAGGCCAACCCTGCCACAAGACCACAGCTCGGCTCCTCCTATGGGAACGGGGATGAATTCCTCTTCTCCAATCCACCTCGATCCCTGTGTCCCCTCTGCCCCTCCACCTCACTCCCCTTTGTGCCCTTTTACATGGCAATCAATGCAGGCTGGGCTTTGGGGGATATTATGGGAGACCCGACTGCAACTTCTAACATTATAATCCACAGGGCTGCGAAGAGCATTAATACATCCTGGATAAATTAATTCAGTATATAAGTAAGCACTTTGAAGCTGAGCACATCGCCCGGCTTTTGAAGCTTAAGCCCTGTTTAGATTACTTGATTAAAGTGGGCCCAAAGCTTCGGCGATCAATATATTTTGCTTAAGAGCAGTGTTGCTACCCAGGCAGGTTTAATTGCATCCGTGGTGCCCTGTGCTGCAGATGGCTCTTTAGAATATCATGAGATATTACAGGAGCCAAAAGCCGAGGGCAGGAGGGAGGGAGGGAGGAGGGACAGTCACTGGAGTCACTGCTCTGGGAAAGCAGGGGATAAGGAGTTGCATAAATAATCTCTGAAGATGAGAAGTTGGGAAATATAAAGGTGGAAATCATTGCTTATGCAATCTTGGCCCACACGACGCGGAAGAGAAACCAGCTGTCTGGCTGCTTTAAGGATGGATCCCTGCGCTGTGACCATGGGGATCTATTGGGTTTTTAATAATGTGGCATTATTTTTTTTAGGATTATAACCTGGCACTTGATCAAAGTCATTGTGGTTAATGAGGAGACTGACCTGTTGAACCCCACAAGGCAGGAAACAGTGTTATCTCTAATAACGGGGATAGACCTGCTAGTCAGCTGCAAGCAGCTGGAGAGGCATCCAGCATGCCTAAGAAGACAGGAAGGACGTCACTTGTATGTCAGACCTACTGTGTGCTGGTTGCTATTCCAGGAGCTTGCTTGCTTGGTTATTTGCTTTGAGACAGGGTCTCACGTAGCTCAGGCTGGTTTGGACCTTGCTATGTAGTCGAGGATGACCTTGAACTTCAGATCCTTCTGTCTCCACCTCCTGAGTGCTTGGTTTACAGGGGTACCACCATGCCTGGCTTATATGGTGCTGGGGACCACACCTATGGCTTGGTGCATGCCAAGCAAGCACTCCACCAACTGAGCTACGTCCTTAGACCAGTTCAATGTTTTCTCATATTCTATTTCATTTAGTTCTTAAAGCCATGCAATTACACAGGTGCCCCTTGTTCATTTTTTTTTTCTTTCTTTTTTTTTTTTTTTTCGAGGTAGGGTTTCACTCTAGCCCAGGCTGACCTGGAATTCACTATGGAGTCTCAGGGTGGCCTCGAACTCACGGCGATCCTCCTACCTCTGCCTCCCGAGTGCTGGGATTAAAGGCGTGCGCCACCACGCCCAGCTTCCCCTTGTTCATTTTACAGGAGTGGGCTGGTGAGGAAGGATGTGAATAAGAAGTTTGAGTTTCTCTGGCTTTCAAAGAAGCACTCTGACAGTTCTGGTCTCCCCCTTGGCCATTGACCAATCTCAGCTCTACTTCCCTCTGCTGGAAAATGAGATGGATCCTGGAGTCCCTCATGGTTAGAAATCCTTAGTGTAGACTACTTCTGGCTTGGGAGCCAGGTTGCCTGGTTTCAGTCTGCAATCAGCCCTGTGGTATCAGTCATCATTTCTCTCTTTCCCATGCTTACTCATGTGTGATGTGAGCAGTGACAGCCATTGGATTTAGGTACAGCAACAAATGAGGTGTCAGGTGGAGACCCTGACAAGATGTAAATACATAAATATTTGGTGAAGGGTATTGTTTAAAAATTATTTATTTATTTATAAGCAGAGAAAGATAGAAGAGAGACAAATAGAAAGAATGGGCATGCCAGGGCCTCCAGCCTCTGCAAACGAACTCCAGATGCATGTGCCACTTTGTGTATCTGGCTTTGGGTAGGTACTGGGGAGACGAACCCTGGTCATTATGCTTTGCAGGCAAGTGATTTAACTTCTGAGCTACCTCTCCAGCCATGGTGTGGGATTTTTTTGTTTGGTGTTCTTGTTTAAAACAAGCTTGTTATATAGCTCTAGCTGGCCTGGAACTTGCTATATGTAGACCAAGCTGGTCTGGAACGTGTTCAAATCCTCACACCTCTGCCTCCAAAGTGGCATGTCCAGCTTGAAGGAATGTATTTGAAACAGCTCAAGCAGATGGGCCAGCTGTTCATCTCCATTAAAGGTGCAGGTGGCTCTGTGATGTCCCACCAACTCAGGTAGAGCCATAGTGGACTTCCATGACTGGTGATGGGAGAAGAGCTTTCAACCCACCAATAGGTGAGGTTCCCCTCATCCCAGGAGTTCTTGATCCTCACAGACTTCTAGAAGATTCACATGTCAACTCTGAATCCTCCATATTCCTTCCTAACTCAAACCCAATTGCCTTGGGGACCAGACTGGGAGAGGAGGACATGAGATAGACTGCCTACAGGCAGGGAGCAGAGGGGCCCTTGAACTTCCAAACCAGCCACAGTTATCGAGGAAGGGATTTATTAAAGCTTACAGATCCAGGGGAAGTCCCATAATGGTAGAAGAAGTTGGCCCTTCTTAAAGGACCAGGTAGAGGGAGAGAGAAACCATAAGCCCAAAAGCCAAAAGCCAAAAGACCAAAGCCACAGCCATACAGCAGCCTTCAGGAACTCTAGCTAGGCACACTTTGCATATCATTAGATTGGAATTTCAAATCCACCACCACACCTTAAGGTCCACCCGAGTGACACCTCCTCCAGCCAGGTGGCTGCAGATCCAAACTACAAATTAATAAAACACAGAATATATTGGGGGCCATTTATTCAAACTACCACATTCCACCCCTGGCCCCCAATAAATTCAAAACCATCACACATTGTAAATTGTATTCAGTCCAATTTCAAAGGTCCCCACAGTCTTGACCAACTTAAGATAGTTCCAAAGTCCCAAGTCTCCTCTGAGATTTAAGATTTTTCTCTTAGATGTGAGTCCTGTAAAATTAAACAAGTTAAATACTTTCAACATATAAAAGCACAGCATAAACATTTTCAACCTGTATAAGGCATAACAGAGAGAGACTAGAACAATGTAAACTCAACAACCATCAAACTTCTGCAAATCAAGTTCAACACAGCCAGAGACTGACAGTCTCCAGATTTTCCAGTTCCGCCCCTCCAGATGGGCAGAATAGCCAGGGAACATTTCCATTCCAGGCCAACAGTGCCTTCCATGGTAGCCCTTGTACAGTCCTGGCAAATCCAAAACATCTATGGGTCTCCATGCAAACCACGGTCCATCTTCCAAAGTCTCTTCCAGCCTATCAGGGTCATCATGCCCTGCCTCATGCCACAACTCAGCAGCGGCTCCTGGAATTGTGGGCACTTCTTGACCCACTCCATGCATTTTTCATGCTTCTAAAACTAATACCAGGTGTGCAGGACACAGCCATATTCTTCATTCAGGGATGAAATAAATCATGACCTTGAAAAGCAGGTTCCTTCTCCTCTTTCAACTCTTTCCAAGAGTTTCCATTTCTATCATAGTCTTTCCTTGGGCATCCTCTCCATTGTTTTAACATAAAGCAGTTGGGCCATCTTCCTTAAGGTTGCTAATGTGTTGACAATAACAGCTTCAGCAACCTAAAACCAGTCTCAGTGTCTGTAATTTTAACTTGCTTGAGGTTTCCCAACTTAAAATCTTAAATCTCTCAGTCCTATATCTTTAGCCAAGCACATCAGTCCATTACCAATTTAACCTTGATCAAACTCTCTGGGCCTGGGCAGCAGAACACAGCCAGCCCGTATGCCAGTAGTCCAGTTCCAACAAAGTCATCTGCAGTCTTTCCTTGCACTTAGAAAGCTCATAAGCCAAGCCTCCAAGTTTAATAATACTTGGCTTACCACTCTAGAAGGCATCTTCCATTGCAAGCACCACGTCCATGCCTATTGCTCCAAAACAAAAGTTCCAAAAGACCAAAATCCACATGGTCAGGTTCATCTCACCCCATATTCTGATACCAATTTCTGTGGCAGACAGCCTCAGGCTCACTGAGATGAGCTTCCAAACCAGCTACAATTATGGAGGAAGGGATTTATTAAAGCTTACAGATCCAGGGGAAGTCCCATAAAGATAGAAGAACTTGGCACCTTCTTAAAGTAACAGGCAGAGGGAAAGAGAAGCCACAAGCCTCAAAGCCAGAAGCCAAAAGCTACAGCCACAGAGCAGCCTTCAGGAACTCCAGCTAGGCACACTTTGCATTTCTTTAGATTGGAATTTCAAATCCACCACCACACCTTAAGATCCACCCAGTGATAGACACCTCCTCCAGGCAAGTGGCTGCAGATCCAAACTACAAACTAATAAAACACTGAATATATCAGGGGCCATCTATTCAAACTACTACACCTCCCTAACTCAAACCCAATTGCCTTGGGGACCAGACTGGGAGAGGAGGACATGAGGAAGACCACCTATAAGCAGGGAGGAGAGAGGGCCTTCCAGCAGCTTCATACTGTGGCGATTGAGATGCCGGACACATCCTTCCCTTCCCAAGCTGTGGAGTGGGATGGGGAAGAGAGCATCCATCTCTTAGTGTTCATGTGAAAAAGTTACATTCATGTTATCACAATATGACACAGAACCATGTGCCCATGAATCAGACGCAGCATGTCCTCCCACAGGAGCTGAGCTGAAAACAGTCTTCAGAAAACAGTAAAGGACACACATCAGACTCAGATGCAGGCAACGGACCCCTGACGGGTGCTTTGCAGCTTCTTGGGTGGGAGTCCAAAAGTAAACCAGTATTTCTCAAGATCTCATTTACTCTCATTTCAGTGATTCAGGGTTCGTTTTGGCCACCAAATATCTAAAAGTCCTTTCAGGGTATGGGAAACTCACCACCCTTTTGAATATTGGTGGGTGGGTGGGCGGTAACTGTTGCTTCTCCCTCTTAAAGTTGGCATTACCAGCCTTTCTCAGCCTCCTTTGCAGCTAGAACAGGGGTGCATGCCATGAGCTATCCTCATCAGAGATACCTAACCGGACTTTGACTCCAGGACTGACGACGTAAGAAAGCAAGAGCAGAAGACACAGCAAGATGAAATCATGAAGGCCGACGGTGGCCAGAGCTAGGAGTAGCACCCACCCTGGTGGTGCTGGAGGTGCCAACTGAAGGACCCAGAAACTGAATGATGCCATGACAGGCTTCAGTAGAGTGCTGCCCTGGTTAGGCCTAAATTACAAGTTTCAGCTTAAACAAAGGGCAGCTGCCCTGCCCCCTGTCCAGGACACCTGAGACTTGTCCCTCCTACCTCCCTGTCTCGGCCAATCGAAATACATACAAATGTTATTGCTGCTTGTTTAGCCAATCGCAACAGAGGTTGCTTAGTTACCTAGCTCCCGCCCACCAACCTTGCCTGCCAAAATCCTCCTGCCTCCCTCCTGCCCCCAATTTTGCCTGGGGAAATCCCAAGCCAATCAGAAGAATACAAGTGCATTTACTGTTTAAATCAACCAATCATGTACCCATCCCCTTCTTCTATGTTCAAGTCCCTATAAAACCCTACCCTCCCACTACTCGGGGCTCTTGCACGGATCCACTGCATTGGTGAAGTCAAGAGACTGAGTTTAAGCCCGAATTAAAGCTCCTTGCCCTTGCATACGTGTTTGGTTCTCCTTGGTGGTCACTGGGGTGCCGAGAACTGGGCAGAACACCAACGATGAGTGCAGCGCTCAGCGGTGGTGAAGCGGGATCCAGCAAGCCAGGTCTGCAGCATGACCAGGGCACCGCGTTGTCTCAGCTAGGTTCTCTCTAGAAACTCAGCGAGCTCTTCTCTAATGATTCAGTGTTGCCCAATATTCATGCATTGGAAAGTTAAAGACCAATGTAACAAGGTTGGGAGCTAGCACCCGGTTAAGAAGAGACGAAGTCATAAGAGGTCTGCCCTTGTGAACAAATTATATCCTTACCATGGAAGTGGTTAATTATCTTGAGAATGGGCTTGTTTTAATAGCAGCCTCCACTGTCCCACGATTTACTGCCCCTTCACCTTCTGTCATGGCATGATACAACAAGAAGGCCCTATCAGGTACAGCCCCTTCGTGCTGTGCTTCTAGCACCATAATAATGAATACATTTCTGTTTGTTATAAATGACTCAGCCTCAGGGACTCTGTGACAGCAGTGTAAAATGAAAGACCCATTTCTTTGGTTTATATTTCTGGGCTTCCCCTCAGGAGCTCTGAGAGATACAGAATAAAAGAAAGCTGGGACAATGTCCTAATTCTAGTGGGTCTCAGGAAAGTGGAACAGTTGGAATCTATAATCTGTGCCTTGTCCAACTCTCACATGCCCCGACAGGAGAGGAAACCCTGGCACAAGGGCAGCCTCCAGGTAGGGCACCTTCAAACTCTCCAGTGAGAGCGGACTTCTGTCCTCCTGCCTCCACCCCCCACTGTGCTCCTTGGTGTAGTTACTGATCTCATACAGCCTCAGTTCCTTTCTCTTTGACACAGAACTACTGGTCCCTGTGGTATGGAGTTAGATAATTCAATGAGACAATCCAGGTAAACAACCCAGTGAATACCAGGCCTAACTCAGCACAGCAAAAGATTTATACAAGAAAGTGCCCAAAACACTCTAAAAATGAATTCCTGAAAGCAAATTACGCTTCCACACTAACTTAAATAAATAATATAAATGCCACTCACATTGCATTTAAAGTATTTTAAGCTACAGGCCTGGTGGTACAGGCCTGATAACTAGACTGCTCAGGCTGCTGAGGCAGGGGGATCCCAAGTTCAAAGCCAAACCAGGCCTATAGAGTGAGTTCAAAGACAGTCTGGGCAACTTTTAAAAATGTGGTTTTATTTATTTATTTGCAAGCAGAGAAAGACAAAGGAAAAGAGAGAGAGAGAAAGAAAAAGAGAGAGAGAATGGGTATGCCAATGCCTCCAGCCACTGCAAAGGAACTCCAGGTGCATGCACCACTTTGTGCATCTGCTTCATGTGAGTACTGGGGAATAGATCCAGAGTTGTTGGGCTTTGAAAGCAAGTGCTTTAACTGCTGAGCCATCTCTCCAGCCCCTGGGAAACGTTTTAAAATAAAAATAAAACAAAAAGTGAAATGAGAGCTGGTGATACAGCTCAATGGTGGAACTCTTGTCTAGCTTGCACAAGAACCTAGGTTCAATCCTGGGTATGGTTTTTTTAGAGTACATTTCATGATGATGGTACTTTGTACATTTTTACCTCTTTTCAGCTTTTCAATCACCCTGTCTCAGAATAGTATGCAAAATACCATAGGCTCAGAAGCTATAAATAACAGAAATGTATTTCTCATGGCTCTGAAGGCTGGGAAATCCAAGATCAAGTAACTGGCAGGTGGGAGTCTACTTCCTGGTTCATGGATGGCATCTCTAAGTGCCCTTTGTTCCTGAAAAGAAACAAAGTTGCCTCCAGTGAAGTCAATTGGCCTAATTTTAAAAAATTTTTTCTAATTAATTTATTGATTTGTGTGTGTGTGTGTGTGTGTTTATGGGCCAGGGTCTCTTGCCACTGCAAACAAACTCTAGATGCATGTTCCACTTTTCATCTGGCTTTACATGTATACTGAAGAATTGAGCCTGGGCCAGTAGGCTTTGCAAGCAAGTGCCTTTAACCACTGAGCCATCTCCCCTTGCCCTCATTTGCCTAGTTTTAAAAGACACTAGTCGAGACTTAATTACTTGCCAGGTGTGATGGCACATGCCTTTCATCCCAACACTAAGGAGGCTGAGGTAGGAGGGTCTCTGCATATTCAAGGCCAGCCTGGGGCTACAGAGTGAGTTCCAAGTCATCCAAAGCTAGAGTGATACCCTACATTGGAGACAAAAAAGAAAGGCTTCCACCGTCACCTAACACCATCACCTTGAAGGTGAAGATTCTGACATTGAAATTTTGCAGGAACATCAAATTCAGACCATCACATACCCTATGTGCAAACAAAATACTCTCTTATTTCTGCTCTTAAGGAATAAAGCCAGAGATTATATAGAGTGACTCACACAAGGTCAATAAACTTGGAAGACTGAGGCAGTATTGGAAACCCAGGTGTTCTTATGTTGAAACATAGCACCTATCCATCCCCGCTGAGGCATGGGCTCCTAACAAGCAAACCACTTTTTTTTGTTGTTGTTGTTTTTCAAGGCAGGGTCTCACTCTGGCCCAGACTGACCTGGAATTCACTATGTAGTCTCAGGGTGGCCTCTAACTCACAGCGATCCTCCTACCTCTGCCTCCCGAGTGCTGGGATTAAAGGCGTGCGCCACCACGCCTGGCCAAACCACTATTTGCTGCAGTGGTTTGTGCCCTGACAGTTTCCACGAGCCCTCGGAATCTAGTCACATTAGAAAGCAGCTCCAATCCTGGACCCGCAGTCATAGGAGTCTCAAACTTGGCTCAAGTTAATTCGAGTTTGTATTTGTCACCTGTCACCAAGATTTCCAACTAGTCCAGAAGTATCACCTCTAATGTTGACTCTTTTATTAGATGGCTATTCCTTGAATTGTTGTGATGAGCCAGGGGCCACATCGGGTCCTGGGGATGTAGCAATGAGTTGGATACAGCCTTTAACACAGATGCCCCAGAGCTGGAGCTGGACGGAGGCTCAGCCTCTGTTTGCTAGACTGGGAAACGTAGGCGCGGAGACAGGGTATGACTTTTGTCGGGGTCATAGTATTTTCATGACTAAGCCAAGAAAGAGCCCCAGCAGAGAAGTTTCTATGGAAAACATTACCTCCCCGTTGGAGTCCACAGCTGACAGATGAAGGAAGAATTTAACCATAAGTCTCCAGGGTTGCCTCTACCCTTTGGAATCCAATAAAGTCTGAAAGAATAAATAAGTTCCAGAAGGGCTTCAAGGAGCTCACATGAATGATACAGCCAGAATGAGTTATCACTGGGCAAGTTAAAGAGGCTCACATCTCTAACCTTTAGAAATTGACTTCACTGGAGGCAACTACTGTGGGCCTCCCATAAAACATCTATGCCCATGACTGTCAGAGACAGCATCAAGGGATGGAACCAACTTGACTCTGTTCTCACTTACTGTGCCTCGCATTTCAAAGGTTTGGGTCTCTACCTCCCTCAAGAAATAGGATCCAAGTGCCTCAGAACTTAAAAATCTGAAGACTGAATTCCTCTCAGTATAGAAGGGGGAGGGTAAGGGAGAAAGAGATTTATTTGCTCCTGAGGTGAGTAAAACAGGCATGGAAATTCCCTCCTTGGGCCCTTGCTTACAGCTCCAGAGGTAGTACCGATAGTCGGGATGAGAACAAAGAGGGAGATGGTCACAGCACAAGTGCACACATCCTGCCACCCAGCTATCACCATGGTAACATCCTCCCTGTGAAACTGGGAAAAGGATGCTGCTGCTGCTGCCATTTCCTGCCTCACAGAAAACGAGTGGCAGGCTCGAGGTCAAAGGAACGTGGCGGGGAGCTATCCAAGTACTTGCGCTCAGTTCTGTCCCAAGGCCATCTGGTTTCTCCAACTCTTACCTGACCTCCTTCGTCCTTTCTCCTAATTCTCCTAAACATGACCCTCAACAAAGATCTTTCTCCTTCCTCCCAGAAGCCTGTTGTAGTGACTTACTTTTCAAGCTTAGCATTTCTCAGAACATCTGAGATGGATGGAGCCCCAGGGTTCACTCTATTTCATATGCTTCTCCATGGCATGTCACATGGTTTGTCAAGGTCCTACATGTGTCTGAGGAGAGCTCTCTGGGTCTCTGTCACATTATGATACAATCTGTAACCTCCCATTTTTCATCCTCTTCTCCCATCCAGTCCCCTTAGTGAGTAAAGAATGGGCTGGGGAGATGGCTCATCAGTTAAAGACACTTGCTTGCAACGCCTGCTGGCCCAGGTTCAACTACCCAGCCACCTACCTGAGGCTAGACACAAAAAGTGGTACAAGCATGTAGCACTGGTTTGCAGTGGCAAGATTCTCTCTCTCTCATACATACACATGTTCACATAAATAAGTAAGTTTTAAACAGATCTTTTAAGGGCTAGACAGATGGCTTAGCAGTTAAGGCACTTGACTACAAAGCCTAAGGACCCAGGTTTGATTCCCCAGGACCCACGTAAGCCAGATGCACAAGGTGGCATATGCATCTGGAGTTCGTTTGCAACAGCTGAAGGCCACGGCGTGCTCTCTCTCTCTCTCTCTAATAAATAAATAAAATATGTTTTAAAAATCTTTTTAAAAAAGAAGGCCAGGGCCCAAAGACACCCCTTCACTCCTCCACATCTTCTGTTCCTCTTACAGTGGGGCACCCGGGTCAACAGTACTGACAAAGAAGGCAACAGAAGAAAGATAATAGCACAGGAGTACAGCTTCAGAGTCTGTTAAAGAACTCTCCATGGGCTGGAGAGATAGATGGTTTAGTGGTTAAGGCACTTGCTTGCAAAGCCAAAGAATCCCAGTTCAACTCTCTAGGACCCATGTAAGCCAGATACACAAAGGGATGCATGCATCTGGAATTCGTTTGTAGTGGCTGGAGGCCCTGGTGTGCCCATTCTCTCTCTCTCTCTCTCTTCCTCTCTCTTTCTCTCAAATAGATAAATAAATAAAATATATTTTTAAAAAACTCTCCAAAACAAAAAGGCACCATAGATATTTAGACTGTCATTTCGGTGCTAGGCATGTAGTTGAATTGGTAATGTTTGCCTTACATGCAGGAAGCCCTGCATTATCTCCAGCACCGCATATACTAAGAGTGTCATTGCTTGCCAGCACTTGGGAAGTAGAGACAGGGGGGTCAGGATTCAAGGTCACTCTCCACTGCATAGAGTTTGAGGCCAGGCTAGGATACATGAGACCCTGTCTCAAAATAAAAATAAAAATTTAAACTCTCTTCTATTTTTAGCTCTTTTTAACAGAACAACTATCTCCATTTCCCCCATCCCTTTTTTGTTATCCACAAAAGACCTGGAAGCCAAGTGATCCATCCTTCACATGCCCAAAATATTTTGGTATGGAATCTCTCCCCCAAGAGAAGCCAAGAATCCACGTGACACGAACCCTGTTCTGAAGAGAGACTCTGCCCTACTTCCCTCTGTGACAACACTTGCCTGAGCCTGTGAGTCCAAGCTGCCAACATGTCAGGGGCCGGCAGTTCTCCATCTAACCTGCATACTCAAATCCCACGGATATTAGTGTAGCTTTTTAAAACTCTCCAGGACGGTCCCATGGGCAGATGGAGTTGAGCCTACTGCTCCTCGGCTCCGAAGTGATGGTGCCTCAGCAGGCGACAGGGAAGGGATAAGGGCCAATCCTCACGTGTCAGAGCCATCTGCCACCTGGAGCCTTTGCAACGACTCCTTCTACAGTGAGAATGATACATGAAATTAAAAATAAAAATATATGTTCTATGTTATATATTAAATATAAATTTTACATGAGAAGATTACCACGGTGGCAGATAATGTTTATTCATGTTTATTATGTTGTGTCTCCATAAATTCTGTGTATTACACAAAATATAATAAATTATAAAAATAAATATATGTGTTATTTTTAATTTTAATGATTTTTTATTATTTTGTCTTACTGATGACATGCAGGTCTAGAAGTCCATATTTATAAACTATCAAGGGTATGAAACAACATGCTCGTGAATTAAAATGAAAATGCTACAGGCACTAAATGCTTCTGGTAGCGGGGACATCTGAGAGACTGCAACAAGGTGTGGGGAATCCCACAGAGCGCCCACAACTCAGGTGAGGACCACACCCAGCCAGGGCACTGGCCCCTGTCTCCTCTTGCCGACTGGAGACTTCATTCCTTCCCTGCTCCTGGGATCTGGGGGAGTATGTCCTCAACCCCCCACCCCTAACGGTCCACAGGACATGCCTATGCCGAAAGACAGCTTCACCTCCTGGGAGGGACTGAAAGAAAGGCTGTTTCTGAAATCCAGAATCCTCCATCTGTGCATCATCTGTTCTTAGTCTACGGACCGTGGCTGTCCTTGTGGCTGTGACCAAGGGCCTGACCAGAAGCAGCTCAGGGGAGGAAGGGTTTCTTCCGGCTCCCAGTTCTGGGGGTGCAGCCCATCGTGGTGGGGAAAGCAGGAGCAGGAGTCCAGCTGGTCACATCACATCCGCAGTCACGGGGAGAAAATGAACAGGAAGTGTGCCCAGGCCTCAAAGCCTCAAGGCGCAGCCCTGATGACCAACTTTCTCAGTCAAGTCTCTGCCCTCCTGCAGGTTTCACAGGTTTCCCAAGCAGCGCCACCAGCTGGGGACCCAGTGTTCAAACATGTTAACCTATGGGGGACACTTTATATTGAAACCACAATCTACTTTTCTGATTTAACTTTTTATTGAGGTGAAATGAACATAAGCTATAATGAACCAAATAAAAGATATGATGAACCATTTTCATTTTTATTTGAGAGAGAGAAAGAGACAGATGGGGGTAGAGAATGGGTGACAGGGCCTCCAGCCACTGCATACTAACTGCAGACACATGCTCCACGTGTGCATATGGCTCACATGGGACGGGGGAACCAAACCTGGGTCCTTTGGCTTTGCAGGCAAGTGTCTTACATGCTAGGCCATCTCTGCAGCCCAAATGAACCATTTTTAAAAGAACAATTTGGTGGGATTTAGTACATTCACTATGTTATATGATCACACACTATTCCCAAAAACATTTTCATTATCACCAAAAAGAAAAAAAAAACTCTGTCTCATTAAATGGTTAGTCCCCGCGTTAGTCCACTTCTGTTGCTAGGACTGAGTACCTGAGGTAATCACATAAGAAGGAACAGTTTAGTTTTGGCTCATGCTGTCAGAGATTTCAACACACGGTAGCTTGGTCAGCTGCTCCGAGCCTGTGGCAGTTCGTGGTGGAGCATGTGGGAAAGGAGGCATAGTCACCTCATGGTGACCCCAATGCAAGAGAAAAAAAAAACAGGGTCAGAGTTTCCATTTTTCCTTCAAAGTCACACCCCAGTGGCCTACGTTCTTTCCACCGGACCTGCCTCCTAAGGTTCCCCACCTTTTCATGGCACCAGAGGCTGGCAACCAAGCCTGCACTGTCTCCACCTCTAGTGAACATTTAGGGTCCACAGCCCAGCATCCCCCACTCTTCCCTCCCTCCTCATGCAGCAGCCTTCTAGTCCACCTTTGTTCTTCCCCTCAGCAAGTCTTTGGAGTTCATCCCTGATGATGGGGAAGCTGGGGTTCAGGCACCTCACGTAAACCGAGTGTTTGCATGTAACAGGGTGAGTGGTCACTTGGTTTCCAAGGTGACACTTTAATGGTTGGGGGTTGAAGAGTCTGAGGGTTGGAGGGTCCTAAGTTGGGGAACTCAAGTATAGTTGGGGAGTACCTGGACTTAGATTCTGGTAGAGCTCCAGATCTCCATTTTGGATGTCTGAATGAGTTGGGAATTTCTGCCTTCTATTGATGTTCATGGTCCCCTGGCCAGGGAACACAGGGGACCATGAACATTGCCACAGCAGGGGAGCTCCTAGGTAGCAGGCCTTCCCAGGCCAAGCTCCGAGTGAAAGCCGCGCATCTGCTGTTCCTCTCTGCTCACACCCGCTGGAGGGCAGCTGTCCCTGCGTCAGAGCCCACACTCCTGGCATGAGGGTGGAGGCGTCCAGCCCCACACCAGTGACCGCTCTGAGTAAAGGAGCCTGTGGCCGTCATTCAAGAACCTTCTCCCACTCCTAGCCTTCTGCCCTCCACCCTGGCCAGTTGCTGGGAGGACTCGGCCTGTCAGCAGATGCTCGGCCAGATGCAAAGCCAGCTCCTCTCCAGCCCTGGGGTCTTATGCAGGCAAGTGGAGACCGGCCAAGTAGGACCAGGCCACATGCAAGGGGGGGGGGGGGCTGAGCTGAGCCAGTCCGACACCCAGCGGGCACTCCTCCTTCCTTGGTCTGGTGAGCTTGCTTTCCAGTGCACCAGGGTCCCTGCGGCCATCTCCTTTGGGGACAAAGCAAATGGCCATCACTAAGCTGAACATTTTCTAGAACTTAAGAAAAGCTTGGTGAAATGTGGTTCTAGACCCTCTAGTACCCTCAAGATTGGAGTTTCTCATGAGTATGGACAAACTCCTATTTATCTGAATGAAGAGGCATAAACATGTAAAATTCTGGATTAGGAAGGGATGTTACGGGGGCCTGGTTGTGGCACGGCAACCACGCCGGGCACAAGGCTGGAGGATTTCTGTTCCCATTCCTATGACAGACATCAATAGTCAGTCGCTGCTTTTCTTCTTGTGACAGACATTACAAATCAACTATAGAAGTCTCGCCAACCATCCAGATTCAGTTCTGGACTTCCAAGATGTCTTTAGCACTATGCCCAACTTCAGTACAGTTGATGTAAGATGGATTCTAATATATTGTTTAATTTCTTATTTAAATATTAGGAAACTGGGCCACGCGTGGTGGCGCACGCCTTTAATCCCAGCACTCAGGAGGCAGAGGAAGGAGGATCACCATGAATTTGAGGCCACCCTGAGACTACATAGTGAATTCCAGGTCAGCCTAGGCTAGAGTGAGACCCTACCTCGAAAAAAAAATTAGGAAACCAGTACCCAGAGATTTGTTGTGGATCATTAATTGCTGGCTGGTCCCAGTAGTTTTTGCTTGTTTGTTTGTTTGCTTCTTTCTTTCTTTTGTTGAGACAGGGTCTTGTGTATCCCAGGCTGGCCTCATACTCATTTCATAGCCAAGGATAGTCCCAGTGTTTGGATCTGCTGATACCTGAGCCTCAACTTCCCACGGTAGTTTCCAAGCATGAGGGCCTTATGGGTTGAGGAAATGGGCAGAAGGGATTAACAATAGCAGGTGCTGAGCTGCTAGGGTCTTTTGTTTTCTTAAGAAAAAAGAAAATTACAAGCATCTAAATGCATCTCATAAAGCCAGGAAGCAAACCCCAGGCACCCACAATGAAGCTTATTTTCACAAGGAAAAGGAGAAGGCAATCACATCTGGTGTTTGGTTGTAGTATATGTTTCAAAAGGGACGAATGGGCACAACAGAACATGGGAAAACATGTGAAAGTACAAAGAAGAGAATAAAACCTTCTGCAACTCCACCTCCCAAAGATAACCAATCCATTCTGATTCACAAGTTTTATACTTTGGTGGGGGGGGGAGGAGGTGTGTATGTATGTTTATATAAACACATACGTAGCTTGCCAAAGTAAGTACACGTGTGTGTACACACACACAGACACACACACACATTTGTTACTAAATCTTTGAGACTGTGCTCTGCATCACCGAATGTGTAGTCGTGCGGGGAGCAGATCTCTCCTGAACAGCATGGTGAGGGTTTTGGATGGATTCTTTCCTTTGGGCTGTTCTGTATTTATAGAGATGCAGCTTCAAGCATGAGGCAGGGAGGCAAAAACACGCTGTTACCTCAACCTTTGATAACACTGCTAATTCCCCTTCTATGGCCATTGAGTCAGAATTATATCTTAACATATTACTGTTTTAGTTCATTAGCTAAGAGTATTTTTTAAAAAACTTTATTTTTATTTATTTGAGAGTGACAGACAGACAGAGAAAGAAAGAGGCAGAGAGAGAGAGAGAGAGAGAGAGAGAATGGGCACATCAGGGCCTCCAGCCACTGCAAACCAACTCCAGATGCATGTGCCACCTTGTGCATCTGGCTTAGGTGGGTCCTGGGGAATAAAGCCTCGAACTGGGGTCCTTAGGCTTCACAGGCAAGTGCTTAACCACTAAGCCATCTCTCCAGTCCAGCATTTGAAAATACAGCCATCACTGGATAGCCATGAGCGATCAGTTCCAGGACCCCCTTGGATACTGAAATCCACAGATGTTTAAGTCCCTTATATAAAAGTGGCATAGTATTTGCATAAAGCCCTTACGTATCTGCTCATAGGTTTTCAATCATCTCTATATCACTTGTGATGTGATGAAATGATAAGCATTCTATCAGTGTCTGTTATACTGGATGGTTTCGTGGATAATGGTAAGAAGATTGTGTACGCTCACTACAGGTGCGGTCTTATCTTTCAAGTATTTCTGATGTGTGGTTGGTTAGGTTAAGGATGTGGACCCCAGGTATACGAGGGGCTGACCATATCTGCATAGCCAGTTTTGGGAGGTGTGAGGAGGGGACCAGCGCTCTTGCACTGGCTGGAAGAAGTATTCATGTCTTGTAGGTATTTCTCAATAATTATCGAAACCTGGAAACACATACTTCCAAGTGCTGGGAAACGCTCTCCTGTGCTGCCTCCCCTGGTGCTGCAATATTAAGCCCCACAGAAGGCTTCTCCAGAGCCAGCATTCCTTGCTTGCTTTTGGTAGGTAGGCTAAGCTGGTAACATGAAGAACAGGAACGACAGTGCAGAGCACAGGCAGGGAATGTGCAGTCCCCAGGCCTCCTAACACCAAGAAAGGCAGCTGAACAGTTTGAGAGTGGAGAGAGAAAAAGAGAGGGAGGAAGGGAGAGAAAGAGAGATGGGGAGAGAAAGAGAGAGAGAGAGACTTAGCAGTCCTAGCCAAGGGAATTACTTTAGGGAAATAAAAGTCAAAACAGTAAAAAATATACACAAATGTATTCATTATGATAGCAAAGAATTAGGGCTCCTTTAAATATCCAACAATGTGACTGAGAACAATGTACCCATTAAAATGTGTTACATAGAAGTCAGGCATGGCAGAGCCTCAGAGGCCCCCAACACCTCATCACTGAAGCAGACCAAAAATGAACCCAACATGGCTCCGGGAAATTTTGCGGAAGAGGGGGCGGAAAGAATGTGCCACATGTTAGGGTCATGATATGCAGGGACATTTATCTTACCCATAACTGTGGGCTAACTCCACAATTCATGACCCATATACCTCAACAAGGAGGGGCCAAGGGGAGGGGGTAGGTCACGGATGAGCCTAATAATGGTACCAAACTGACTGTATTTGCTGAATACAAAACTAACTAATAAAGATAAAAAGAAAAGAAAAAAGAAGTCAGGCATGGTGGTGCATGCTGTAATCCCAGCACTGGGGAGACTGAGGCTGAAGGATCCAGACTTCAGGGCCATTCAGGGCAATATAACAACCCTGTCTCAATAAATTTTTTTTTCTTAAAAAGATTACCTAGATATATTTGCTTACCACATATTGCAGAGTAACAATATATAGATTGCAAAGTAGTATGGCCAGAACTATCCTATTATTTTATGTGTGCAAGTGTGTCTGGGTCTATGCCCTTGTGTGTGTGTGTGTGTGTGTGTGTGTGTGCGCGCGTGCCTGCCGTAGGCTGGAGGTGCGATCTCAAGTGAGCAGCTTGCTCAGGAACAGAACGCCAAGGTTCTGGGTGAGTCTTTTTCTTTAGGTTCTTCTGAATTTATCATCTTTTCATCAATGAATATGCATTACTCCGGTAACTTGAAATTAAAAAAAAAAGTTTTAAAAAGTACCAGCCCATTTGCCACCCAACAGATGGGAAGCTGTTCAACCGTAGAGAAAAACAATTGCTTTAGAGTTTGAAAAGTAAACTGAATATTGCTTTAAAAATCAGATTGAAGTCTAAAAAGTATGCTACAGACAAGTTAGTTAAGGTGGCTCTGTGATTTTAAAATTCTAGAAGAGTTTGGAATACAACTCATTCAATTCAACTCACTATTTGCTAAATGAATTTAAAAACAAACAAACAAACAAACAAATAAATGCTTTGGATTTCAACTCACATTAAATGAACCCCTTGGCTTTCTAGTCTGGCCCTGACTCCGGGTTCTTCTCTGGCTGGGCAAGCCATTCTGCATCAGGCCAGTTTGTGGACAATTTGTCTATAAATTTTGCAGGATACCTAATAAAGCATGATTAGCTGAAAACCTTAAACAGGCATTTCTGGCTTTGTTTTTAGGGGGACCAACGAAAGAAAACAAAATATAGGAGGCTCATACCTACAACCCCAACAACTGGGAGGCTGAGACAGGTGGATCAGGAATTCTGTGCCTATTCTACTTTCAGATTATTCTTAAAATCCAAGGAAAAGAAATCCTAAAATACAAATGTAAATGAACAATGCCCATAATCTGGTTACCTTGAGTTAGCTTCTGTTGCACATATACAAACACATGCATTTAGAAAGACTCATAGTAGTGAGGGGGAATTAGTCAGGAGAGAGCCCAAAGGAGGATGAGAAAGATGTAACAAGACCTGTCTGCTCCCACAGGACTGGGATTCAGTGTTGGATCAAGTTTCATCCAATCAGTTCTCTCTCCCTTCCTGAGCCCAGAGCCATCAGCTCTATCTCAAGCTCACCTGTGCCTGAGGGTAAAGCCCACCACATGAGATGATAAATAGGTCCTGGGCTGGAGAGATGGCTTAGTGGTTAAGGAGCTTGCCTGCAAAGCCGAAGGACGCAGGTTCAATTCACGAGGACCCACATAAGCCAGATGCACAAGGTGGCGCATGCTTCTGCAGTTTGTTTACAGCTGTTGAAGGCCTTGGTGCACCCATTCTCTTTCTCTCTCTCTCTCTCTCTCTTAAATAAACAAATTAAATTAAAATATTTAAATAGATCCTTACCAGGTGGGCAAGACCTTTTTTGGCTTTTCACCTTTCCTTGTATGCTTGCACCACTGTGTGTCTGGCTTATGTGGGACCTGGAGAATCGAACATGAGTACTTAGGCTTCACAGGCAAATGCCTAACCACTAAGACATCTCTCCAGCCCCAAAGTTTTTTTTTTTTTAAGATTTTAAAATATTTTATTTATTTATTATTTTTTTTCAAAGGGAGAGAGAGAATGAGAATGAGTGCTCCAGGGCCTTCCGCCACTGAAAAGAAACTCCAGACCCATGTGCCACTTTAATGCACCTGGCTTTATGTGAGTACTGAGGAATCAAACCCAGGCTATCAAGCTTTGCAAGCAAGTGCCTTTAACCACTGAGCCATCGCTCCAACCCTTAAAAAGATATTTTTTTAATGAAATGTAAAAGTTCATCCCAAAAGTTGTCCTCTGGACTCCACACATGCACTGTGACACATGCATATTTGCACACATTAACATATATACACACAAGATCACACACACATGAACGTTCACACACAAAAGAATATATTGTGAAATTTTTCTCATTTAATAAATACTCTTCAATATGACCCCTTTAAAAAGGCCTGTTACATTCTCATGCATGGCTTTCCTCAACTTATATTAACCAATGCATTTCCAGTTATTATAAGTCATATGTGATAAATATCATCACTGCTAAATCTATTTTTTTTTACTGCTAAATCTTTAAGTACATACACAACCACATACTTAGGCGAAAATCCTTGGAGCAAAATTCCTGTCAAAGGGCATGCACTTTTGACATTTTTATCACATCATCCTACCCGAAGACTCCTCTTTCAGCAGCTGTGCACTCTTAGCAAAACTAGCTAGCATTACAATTAATTTTTAAAAGTAGGAGTTGGGAGATGGCTCAGTGGTTAAAGGTGCTTGTTCCACAAGTTTGCCAACCTGAGTTGGGTCCTCAGCACCCATGTAAAGCTGGACACAAACTGGCACACATGGCTCTGATGCCAATATGCCTATGGCAATGGGAGACAGAGCCAAGGAATACAAGAGATTGAAGGTCAGTTAGCCTGGCCTCCCCAGGGACGAAACCAATAAGAGAGATGCTATCTCAAAGAAGGTGGAAGGAGAGGACATGACTCAAGGGTGTCCTCTGATCTCAACACTCATGCATGGCATGTATACACACACACACACACTCACACATGCACACACTCACACACACATCTATAAACTCACATACACATTCACATATCCACACATATCCACATGCACACATATCCACACACACATTCACACATCCACACGTACACATCCACACACCCACACATATCCATATGTCCACACACATCCACACCCCCCACACACATCCACACCCCCACACACAAATGACTTGTGACTTTTTTTTTTTCAAGGTAGGGTCTCACTCTAGCCCAGGCTGACCTGGAATTCACTCTGTATTCTCAGAGTGGCCTCAAACTCATGGAGACCCTCCTATCTCAGCTTCCTTAGTGCTGGGATTAAAGGGATGCACCACCACGCCTGGCAGTTTGTGGCTTTTTATGGCCAAACAATGCATGCATCATGGGGCAGTGATGTACATCTTTGATTGTATGCAGGCAATCAAAGGGTGCATTTTTTTTTTTTTTTTTTGTGGAGAATGCCAAACCAGGAATAAACCTACTGAAGTTACTCAGCTTAAAAAATTTTTTTAAACATTTTATTTATTTATTTATTAAATACAGAGGGAGAGAGAGAGATAATGAGCACACCAGGACCTCTAGCCACTGCAAACGAACTCCAGACGCATGTGCCATGATGTGCATCTGGCTAATGTGGGACCTGGAGAATTGAACCTGGGTCCTTAGGCTTCGCAGGCAAGTGCCATAACCGCTAAGCCATCTCTCCAGCCCGTTACTTGGCTTTTTATTAGCATCCTCTGTCAGCATTGTCAGACTTTGTTGGTGACACTCAAAAACATTTCTTTGGCCTGAGTGGCTATGATTATTTGGGGTTTTAATAAGTGATACATAAGCTCGTGAAAATTTTCATGCTCATGCTACGTGGAAATTAACTTGATGATTCTCCATCTCCGTTCCGTGGTCATCTCCACCTAGGACATGAGTGGAGTACTCAGATCATGACGGCTTGGAAGCATGCCCGCTTCCTCAGGACACAGTTCATATCCCCACCTGCCACAGCACCACGGATGTTTGTGTTTAGACAGAGATGTGAAACTGCCCATGACTAGAAATAAATAATGATAGCGTGATTATCACAACGACAAAAACAGAAGTTGAATGACTTCATTTTGTGTGACCACTCAAAGTTTTTACTTATGGCTAAATTCAAAATGAAACTATGCACACTGGAGCTGTAGTAATTTCATCTTGAAAATGAAATTTTCAGTTGATGTCTGAATTGCTAAATTATTTACTGAATTTAAATGCAATCTTTAAGACTGAACTATGTTCTTTTAAAATTGCGGATTATTTAAAACCTAAAGGGCCAGTTGAGAAAACGAAGCACTAATGAACAATTTTTAGTTATTGCATAACTATTTTTCATAAAATATCATTATACTGGTGCTGTAATCTCAAAGTTTGTGTCTCCCTGAAGTTTATGTGCTGGAATCCTAACTCCCAAGGTGATGGAATTAAGAGGTTGCTCATGCTTTTAATCCCAGCACTTGGAAGGAAGAGGATTGCTGAGTTTGAGGCCAGCCTTGAGCTAGAGACCTTACATCAAAAAAAAAAAAAAAAAAAAGGCTGGAGAGATGGCTTAGCGGTTAAGCACTTGCCTGTGAAGCCTAAGGACCCCGGTTCGAGGCTCGATTCCCCAGGACCCATGTTAGCCAGATGCACAAGGGGGCACATGCATCTGCAGTTCGTTTGCAGTGGCTGGAGGCCCTGGCGTGCCCATTCTCTCTCTTTCTATCTGCCTCTTTCTCTGTCTGTCATTCTCAAATAAATAAATAAAAATAAACCAAAAAAATTTTTTTAAAAACTTAAAAAAAAGAGGTAGAACCTAAGAGGGAGGGATTAGGTCATAAGAATGGAGCGCTCATGAGTGTGTTTCTGTCTTTATCAACAGGCCCCAGGAACCCTTGCTCTTCTGCCACGTAAAGACACAGTGACAGAGCCGTCTGAGAACCAGGAAGTGGGTTTCCACCAAACCCCACATCTGCCATCACCTTGATTTTGGGCTTCTCAGCCTCTAGAATTGTGAGAAATAAATTCTATTGGTTATAGTTAACAGTCTGTAGTATTCAGTTATAATGTTCTAAACAGGATTAAATAATCAGCTTATAAACAAAGGAACCAGGCACAAAAACTGTTAGGTACATATAAAAATTACTCACCAGTCGAGCTCCCCATTTTGGCTACTGTAATAACTCTTTGTTGTTTATTTTTTAATTGTTAAAAAAGTTACTTATACATTTTACAAAGTTAAGTTAAAAAAATTCACTTCTCCTCTTGCCATTGTCATTTTTTTGTTTCATTTCCTGATTATGGCTGAATACTGTTGTCATACAGAGGTGAGAGAGAAAGAAATGAATAATCTACTCTAGACTAGCTGTGTAATTTCAAAGGCCGAGGGCAGGGGTCCTTTTATAAGATGATGGAGCGTAATGGACAGTTATTTCAAGATGGGGGACGGTAGCACATGACACCGTGCAGTGACCATTCTGAAAAGCAGATGGACAGGCCACGTGCCCATTAAAGCTGGTTCTGGCTCCAAGCGCGGCATCCTCTGGTACCAGCACCTTTCCTGACTCCTGGGGACGCTGTCCTGTGTGCATGCGCAGTGGCATGGCTCCAGTGGGCTTCAGAGTCCCCTGTCACTCTTCACAGACAGGTCGACTCTGCCTCCCCCAGGCCACGCCAACACCAAGACAGCCCAGCACCTCAGTTCACTGAAGAAATTGATTTCCCACATTTCCCACAGTGTCCTCGACCTTGGCCTCAGCTCGCCCTGGTGTCGGGTTTGCTCCACCTGCCTCACTTCTTCTCACCTGCTCATGTGCTGGGGTCTCTTTGGGATGCGCTTTATGTGGAATCTGTATCAAGAACACGAGGCAGAATATGTTCTCATTTCTTCTCGCACCCTTGCAGGGAGACCATCTAGATGGCTCAGATGTCATAAAGCACAACTGTTTGAAGCTAGAGTGACGGTGATGGAGGTAGAAATCTACCTTCAAGTGCACAGTGGGTTCCCTGTCTGCTATGGGTTGAGCATGGCTTACCGCCCCTAGGCCCCATTGTGAATAAAGGCTTGGTCTGCGATGTGGCGCT